>VDFB02000002.1:194551355-194582209 GCA_007258455.2 Sequoia sempervirens | reverse complement strand
ATCTTTAGTATATTCTTTCACATATCTACTTCCTTGCTTCAACCTTTTCAATTTCTTCAACAGATCCAACTCATAGTCCACTGGTATGAACTGCTTCTTCATTTTCTCTACCATGCGATCCCATCTGGTGATATGGCCTTTTCCTCTTCGATTTCTTTCCAACTGGACCTCTTTCCACCAAATACTGGCATGGCCCTTCAGCTTCATTTTTGCAAACTTAACCCGATCTGGGTCTTCTATTTCCTCATACTCAAAATATTATTCTAGCTCGTTGATCTAGTCGATCAACTCTTCCGGGTTCAAACTTCCGGAATAACTAGGGACTTTTGCTCTGGGTCTTTTCTCGATCTTCGAAATGGCCCTTATTAGCCGCATTTTGTCTTGATCAATTGCTTCCTCTTCCTCTTCTACATCTGAACCTTCTTCCTCTCCTTCATCCTCACTTTCCTCCCTCGAGTTTAACCCTCTTCTCAACTGCTCTTGTAACGCATCAATCTGTCTCTGGAGGGCTGCCAGTGCATATCTTCCACCAGCATTTCTGCCACCTCAACCACCTCTGGCACCACCACGCCTACCAGGCACCACTCTGGAGGCATCTTTTGACCTCGACCCACACCACGGTCCTGGTGCGACCTCAATGATCGCAATCCCCACACTCAAGAAAACCGCTCTGATACCACTTGATGAAGGCGCAGCCGAGGCTTAGGAAATAACCCATGAACAAGAGAATAATTTTATTATTCAG
Source organism: Sequoia sempervirens (assembly GCA_007258455.2). Taxonomy (NCBI): domain Eukaryota; kingdom Viridiplantae; phylum Streptophyta; class Pinopsida; order Cupressales; family Cupressaceae; genus Sequoia; species Sequoia sempervirens. Next base: position 194,581,464 of record VDFB02000002.1, on the reverse strand, counting down.
AAAATGGAGCTTCTTACATGCAGAGGATCTCAAATCCCCAAGTTCTACAACACATGCAAGTTACAGAAAGCTACAGAATCACCCTTTCGCAATATGCGAGCTTGTCCCCAAAAAGTTTCCCAAAAATTAGAAACCCGACCATAAATAGAGCTCCTTATTAGTTTGGAGCCAAAACAACATTCAATTTGAGTTTAGGCGGTTTGGCACTAAAAATTTACATGTAGTTCAAATTTCAAAAGAGCATTTGCAACTGTATCTTATAGAAAGTGCGCCAACTTCGCGGGGCCATAACTTTTGATCCAGGACTCTGATTCGCAAACCGTTTGAACCGTTGGAAAGGTCTCGAAGTCAAGAACGCGCTCAAAATTTTCTACGCTGATTTTGGAAAGTTTTGGGGCTGATCCGGGAGCTCTAAGTGCCTCAAATCTAACTCGGAAGATTTTTAGGTGCAAATATAGGAAACTAAAACTGCAATATCTTTCAACCCAGGAACCAAAAATACAAACCGTAAATTGGGAATTTCATTATGATGAAAAGGGTATCCAAAAATGTAAAAACATCTAAAAACCGAGAAACTTGAAATTTAACTATTTTTGGGTGATGTAAGATTGTCCTTACACCACTGCATGCTCCTGCATCATTGACCTATATTCTCTTATAGTATTCTTACCGTAAATCCATGCTCACTTATGAGGCCATTTTCATCACCTTGTGCTTATCATCTTGTCATGCCTATGTTTTTATGTATATTCTATTATACCTAGTGATCTCTAGATTGTATTTTTTCTTATGATCACACATAATTTAAATATCTTGTCATGACTTTATCTTACATATTCCATTGATATTTACTTCATCCTTATTTATTATTTAGGGCCATCATTATCCTTTCATTTCCTTATATTAGGGGAAATCACCTTTACACATGCTTTAATGCTTATATCCTAATAATTTATTCTTACACACTTATATTTTGATTTGATTACACACTCAATATGCTTCTATGATCATTATCTAACATTTGGGGTCATTCTTATTTTATCATTCACCTATATTAGCAGTAACTTTAATGTACATGCCTTGACACTTATCTCCTATTTATGAGATTATAGGTCACATCATAATTATATTATCATGTGCCTATACCCAAGGAAATTGTATTCCAAGCGCTTTGATGCTTATCTCTCACTTCTATCCTCACATGCTTATATCTTATTCAAATTTTTTTGTCGCACTATCATTATCAGTATAATTTTTCCTCAGCTCCACTTTGTTGAATTTATTGGATGCAACCAATTGAAGGGGGTATTTATTATCATTACTAATATTTTTATGGTTGAGATTTCATGTAACATCTTGTGTTAGATAGATACTCATCACCATATCTATATGGAGTTATATTATTTTTAAGTTATTTTTTAGTGACACGCCCACATTGTGTAGAGTTTTATTACATCACATTATCACATCTCATGAAGTTGTATCACATTACATGGATACATTTTATGGATATTTATCACATGTTTCATTGCACAAAGTTTTGTTTGCATTACCTGCATTATGCATACATATCGCGTGGCTCTACTTTGCATGGATCCATATTACATTACTATATCATGAATAGTATTTTATATAAATTTTCATACAAGTGGAATTTTCTATCTTTTCTATTCTTGTCATTTTTTGTAGACAACTAAAAAACTTGTAATTTTTACTTATTTTGATTAACAAGCTACTAATTGCATTTTTTTTTGTAGGTTTCAATGAAGTACTCATTCCAAGGATAGTACAAGAAGATTCATTTTGTTATTTTGTAGGTATATTATCCTTTATGAGTTACATATTTAATTTCACACTACATGAGAATTTTGATATCTTTTAGATGCACACTCATGTTAGATTCACACAAACATCAAAGTGGAGAAAAAGTGTAATGGTGAAGTAGCATATCCTTTGTCATTTCACATTTAATTTTTCCCACCTTGATGGGAATGACTTAATGTAATGACACTTTTACAAGTGGCATACTCTTTTGATTGGTATTTCTCATTTTCATTAATCTAGCCCAGGAAGAAATTATTTACCTATCAAGTTTAAAAAATCTTAAACAATGTATCTATCTACAAAACCTTAAAAATATTAGATACCAAGAAGGAAATGGTGAGTAGTTATTTAGGTGCATATTTTATTAGTTCATTCTCACATGACATAGTTTAAGATTGATCCACTATTTTTCTAAGTTAGTTCATATTCTAAGACAAACATCATATTAAGGAAAATAATTTTATAATCGTAACAAAAATATTCATAATAACATCAACATCATTATCCATCATCAATCTTATAACTAATTATATCTATTTTTTCACTTCAATTCAATTATCAATCCCATCTCTAATTCATCTAGGATAATTATTTGTTTATTGATTACATTTATGCAATGACTTATATTTATGTAAAATTCTCTTAGAGCTTCATATCAATCAATTTAATTAAAAATTAGAACAAAAGAGGTTCTTAAAAGGGTATATTTTAAGCAATCCTCTTTTGAAAATTATGTAGAAATCGTAGTAAATACACTATTAATAAGTATAATATTTTAGGTGATGTTTTCATATTGGAAATCAAATTTTAGAGTGTATGGCTATTTTTTTTGTAAGTGCTTTTATTTTAAATTCAAAGACTATTTTTTCCCAATAATATAAAAATTTAATGATGAATCAACATTTAAATGTCCTATCATGTATATTTTAAATAAAGATGTTGAAAAAAATAAAGTGTATTTAAAAAAAAACTATAATTAACTATGGTGATTATGGCCCAATTTTTTATATCTATATAAAATGATATGCATATCTATTTTAATGAATTAAAATTTATAATTTAAAGTGATTTTATTTTAGGATTACAAAAATCTATGTAATATGAATGTACTAGATACTTCTAAAAACCCTAAAATTAACCAAATATAGGAATATAAATGTTATGAATAACCAAATATAAGGAAAGAAAAGTTAAGAATATAAATGTTATGAATAACCAAATATAAGCAAAGCAAACTCAAGCTCCATGGTCTTCCTCTTGAATATTGGGATGAAGAAGTCATTATGGGGATTGTGAATTCTTTTGGATAACCCTAGCCCTAGATAATGTCACCAAAAATAGGCACAAGTTGGTTTTTGCTAGATTTTATTTCAATATTGTTGTTAATAAAGAACTCCCAACCTCCATAATTTTGGAATAGGTCAATCATTAGACCCAAAGTTTATAGTATGAAAATACATCATTTTTCTATCAATATTGCTCCAAATTTGGATACTTGGGAAAAAAAAAGAAGCTTTGTTCATCTAAGATTGAATTAGAGGATATGGTTCTACATGCTCAAAATAAGACAAATATGTTTAAGGAAAATATTGAAGAAGGGGAGATTGATCCCATAAGGAATAATGTTACTATTTAATGAATAATATACCCTATAAAGGATGTTAAGATTGAGGGTCATGATGTTATGATGCAGTCTAGAAATGGGGTCTTATCAAATATCCAAATCTAATAGTAAAAAAAAATGATATTCATACAATGCAAATTATTATCAATTTATTTAAATCTAGAAATAAACAAGTTTACAATTGCTTGTAAGAGTACATTCAGATATGTATTACATAAAATCTCCACCAACATATAATTTTTCCCCCTTTTATTTCTTCAATTTTTGTCCCTCCTCTTGTTCTTGATATTTTCTTTTTTTCTTGATATTGTAGCCCCCTCCCCACAAAAAATAATATATTCTTCCTTTTAAATCTCATTACAATTGGTTCACGAGAATATTCAATAATTATAATTATTTTTGTTAAATTTCTCTTAGAGTTTTGAGAACTCAGAGCATTTTCAAAACCTCTATCAGAGGTTTGGTGGGTTCTTGAAACCTTGTCAGATTTTGAGAATAGTTTTGAAACTTAGTAAAAAATATGACAATAAAATTTTGTTGCTATTATCTTTGTCACATCATCTTTGAAAATATTTCTTCATTCTTTACAAAGGTTGTGATTTTATTGTCACATGCCAATGAGGTTTTGACAACCTTGTTAGGGACTGATGAGGTTGTGAAAACCTTGTCGGAAGTTGACATCAGTTTCAAAACCAACTTCAAAAGTTGAAATCCCTTTGCAAATATTTATATTCTTCTTCATGATGACATCACTACTATACATGTTGCCAAGAAATCAACTTCACTTCCTAGGGAGGTTCTACAAAGTTTTTTGGGTGCTAACAAGGTTGTGACAACCTTGTCGAAGGCCAACAATAGTTTTGAAACCTCCACAAAACATTGGTGTTGTTTAAGAAGTTTTATTTTAAAATAAAAGTTGGAAAACTTATTGGAGAAAGATATTAGTTCAAGTACCCACATGAAACTCCAACGCAAGCACTTCTAAAATGGGTTGTGAGGTGGTCGTTAGGGGCCGACAAGGTTATGGGAACCTTGTTGGGAGATGACGAGGTTTTGAAAACCTCTTCGGAAATTGAAACAAGTTATGAAACCTATTAATTTTTTTGATGTCTTTAAAGCTATATTAATTCAACTAACTAGAAACTAAGAATACCCCTACAACAATTATGAAAACCAAAAAAAAACAACAACAAAGAAAAAATGAATTGAAACAAAACCTAAAACATTTTTTTGTTGATGCAAGATTGCTCGTGGACCCGAATACTCCTGCATCATGTTACCATCTCCATGTATAAGGATGTGGGTTCAATATACCTATTACAAACCCTCAAACTACTTATAGTGATTTGGCTAATATTCTCGTATAAAATATATAAGTTGTCTCACACTCTCCTTTAGCAACGAGACTTGATCACTCTCCTTGAATGAGTGATAGGATTGATTCTAACCTAGAACTTAATGAGAATAAGAATGCATTGAATTCTCAATAAATAGTGGTTTGTTTTGTCTATTTATCTAACCCTTCAACTCTAATTGATACAGGTAAAGGTGTGAAAAAGTAGAAGGAAGAAAGAAAAATTCTTGATGTTGGTAGAAGCCAAAGTTGAAAGACCTTCCCTTTAGGAAACAAGATATAAATTTGTTTGAGATATAGCTAATGAGAAATAGAAAACCCAAGAGATGCCAACCTCTAGGTGCAATAGGAAATGGAGATCCTTTCTTGGAACATAAGGGGGTTGAATGGCCCCCACAAATAGAATACCTTAGAAATTACGTAAAATAAATTAAGCCAAATATTCTTCTTCTATAGGATGTTAAAATGTATAAACATCATTTTACTAAAATCAATTAAAATATTGGGCCTAGATTGGATTATTTCTTCTTGTTGTTGAAGGTACTTTAGGAAGTATTATTTCTCTATGGAATCCTACTAGTATTGAAGGTACCCTCATTACCAAACACATTTATACCTTCTGCACATTCTTTTTTTCTAAATAAAATTATTAAGGACTCTTGGATTCTTTCAAATGTCTATGCTCCTAAGTCTAGATTTCTAAGAAAGAAATTATGGGAGGATATTATTAAGTTTAAAAAAGATTAAATTGATCATCATTAGATGTTGGTTGGTGATTTTAATTCACTTGTATTTCATCTACAAAAATGTGGATAATTTAGAATATTCTTATCTAGCACATGCTTGATCTTGCAAAATTTCTTTCTACTAGTGGCTTAATGGATATTGATAATTGATGAGTCACATCTTTTACATGGTCCAATAAGAGAGCTAGTTATAATCTCATACAAGTTAAACTTGATAGATTCCATATCTACTGCAACTAGTCTATTTTTACTAATTTTTCTTGTCTTCCTTGTTGAGAATTGGGTCTAATCACAACCCTCTTCCCTTTTGGTTGGATATTGGTAAAAAAAAATTACAACCTTTTATATTTGAAATCATGTGGACCCTTCATCTAGATATAAAAGATCAAATAAAAAATTGGTGGTTCCAATCTCAATGTTGAGTATTCTACCATGTTCAAAATAGCCAAGAAGTCAAAGAAGGCCAAATTATAAATAAAAATAGAATAAAGACTCCTTTTGAAATAATTTTGAACAAGAGGAAGAATCTCAAAGAAAACTTCATAATATTCAATAGTAGATGGAGTTAATAGGAGCCACGAAGGATTTTTGTTGGGAGAAAAGAAACACTCTTAGCCTCTTACATAATATTACTGGAAAAGAAGACATATTTTGGAAACAAAAATCTCAGATCCAATGGCTCAAGGCTAGTAATAGAAACACTAAGTTATTTCACTAGTCCACTCTCAAGCATAAAAGAAAAAATAAAATTATCAAAATTGTGAGAGAAGATGGATAAAAAATTACCCAAGAATAGGAAATATATAAATAATGGATCAATTTCTTCTATTATTTGCTTAATTCTTTACCTAAAACTGGTGTAACTAAATAAGAGGATGAATCGAACACCAACTTCGTCGGCCAGAAGAACGCCATCAATCGGGAGATAGCTGAGCGGGAAAGAGGATTTGAATTTCCTGGGCGGCAATGGGTGGCTGGTTCGAAAGATGTTGGCTCTAGACAGGGGGATGGCCCTTCTGGGGACTCGGCAGGCAAGAATGCAGACGATGAACAGGAGGGAGTAGTGTCTAAGGACTGGGGCCTAGAGAAAGGCGGGGATCCAGGTGGAAAGGTGGCATCCGAAGGTAAGTTTTCCCCTAACTCTTCTTCGAAGGATGGGGCTTGTGGGTCCGGATGCCTTGGAAACCAGGCTGAGGACAAAATTTTGTGGGATCACTCACGAGAGGATCCTAAGAAGAAGTGGGTTTCACTATTTGGAACCAAGCCGATTGGAAAATCCATTTTTCCCTTGGTAAGCAATATCTCATCCCCGGAGAGTGGGAAGTTTGCTATTCTGATTCCTGACCCTGTAATAGACCATAACGTTTCTCTAATGGAATCATCACTGGTTGGCAAGTTTATGGGTCCACGATCAAATATTGAGGTGGTCAGGGACTTTGTGAAGAAGAGATGGAGAGTTAAAGGACAAGTAGAGGTTGTGGCCCTACCTAAAGGTTTCTTCTCTTTTGCTTTCTCTTGTGAAGAAGATAAACTTGCAGTTCTGTGCGGTTGCCCTTGGGTTAGTGTAAAGTCATCTCTGGCTATTAGGAAGTGGTCCCCAAAAATGAATTTCTCAGATGCTACCTTTGAGGCAGTGCTTGTCTGGGTTCCCTTACCTAGGTTACCACTGGAGTTTTGGAATGAGGATGTGTTCAAAGGGATCGCCAACTCCTTTGGTGAACTTCTATCCATTGATGCTATGACTTCATCCAGAAAGAGGTTGGTTTTTGCTAGAATATGTGTGGGGATTACCCAGTCCTCATATCTCCCCTCGTTGATTGAGATAGTGTCAAAACTTGGAAAATGGACTCAAAATGTTGAATTTGAGACTCTACCCTTTGTGTGCTTTACTTGTAAAAAAGTTGGGCACTGGGCGAAGAAATGTCTGAATAATAAGCCTAAACCCAATGAGAAGGTGGTTCCTAAGGAGACTAAGATGTGGAAGGTTAAATCGGTGGAGAAGCCTTAGGAGGAAGAGAATGGTGTAGATTTATTTAAGGAAGGCCAAAAAGTTAGTGGAGAGCATAACCCAAGTCCGAAAAAAAGGAAAGATGAGGATTCTTGCAAAGGATCTGATAATATTGCAAATTTTGAAAGCAAGTTTAAAGGCCCTAATAGAGCAGAGGTAGACTTGAGAACTAAGGATTCCTAGGAGGATGATGAAAAAGCAGAAGGAAGGATTGCTGAAAAGTAGAATGAGAGCCTGAATGTTATCCCAGATTTAGTGACTTATAGGCTATAGGAGACATCTCGTTCACATCAAAGCATGGAAAGGGGGGTTGAGGTTTCTGAGAGGTCTGGGGAATATCACTCTCCTAGTCATGTTGAGCCTCAAAGCTCTCCAGAGATTGTGAAATCCACATTTGGAAATTTAGTCGGATCTCCCAAGGGGGGGAATGAGGTTAGCCACTCCCTTCTAAATAGAGTTGCTACAACAGATGACATTATGGATGGGCAAGAGTTTATGGGTCTAGAGGGTCTAGAGGATCTAGATCTTGAAGAAGAGAACCTATACACTAAAGTTGAGAAGAAGAAGAGTAAAAAGAGGAATAATACAGTGGGGGTTTCTACAAGAAATAAAGCTAAAGCGGATGTGGGAATTCTGAAAGGTTCAGGCAGAAAATCAACTAAATGGCATAGAGAGCAGGAATGCTTTCAAAAAATTGCGGATGGAACTCAAAAACCATCCTGGATCTATGCAGAATTCCATCCAAAAAATGAAAGTTATGTCATGGAACATTCGGGGACTAAACAGTTCCCATAAATAGGAAATTTTGCACAATTTTGCAAGGGACCATAAGCCTAATATTCTTATTATTCAGGAGTCCAAAATTTCCAAAGATTGTGTGGAGAAGATTAAGATTTTTAAGAATGGTGGTGTGCAGGGCAGTAGTTTGGATGGTGCCTCTAGGGGCTTTGTGACTTTTTGGAACCAAGAGCGTATTCAAGGAACTCTGATTTTGGAAGATGCTAATCATGTGGCCACCAGATTTAAGCATATCAGAGATGATTTCAATTGGATCTTGTCTAATATCTATGCACCCAATGGTAAGACTGCTAGAAGGAATTTTTGGAAAAAACTTGAGTTTTTTAGATCCTGTTTTTTGAATGAGAACTGTATCATCATGGGGGATTTTAATACACCTTTGCTAGGGTCTGAAAAATTTGGTGGATTTAAGATTCAGTTGGATAGTAAGATGGATTTGATGAATTTTATCAATTCTCAATGTTTGCATAATGTGGACCTTAAGGGGGCTACCTGCACCTGGTCTAATAGGAGAGCTGGGAATGATCTTATTCAAGTTCAGCTTGATAGGGCTTTAATTTCGGATAACTAGTTGAAGGACTACTGTTGCTCGTTAAATGCTCTCTCTAGAATTAGCTCGAATCATTTCCCCATAAGTTTTATGGCTGATTCTATGTGAGGTAAGAGAAATTTTCCTTTCAGATTTGAAAAAATGTGGCTGTCTCATCCTAATATTTTTAATTGCATTCAAGATTGGTGGGATATAAATGTCAGTGGTACTGCCATGTTTAGAGTGGATAAGAAGCTTGGTGAAGTCAAATCCAAGGTCAGGATTTGGAAAAAGGAAGTCTTTGGGGATATTTTTGAGTCTAAAGCTGCTATCCAACAGGATTTAAGGGACATTCAGGACCATATCTAGAAAGAAGGTTATGTGGGAGATTTCCTTCTTAAGGAAAATGAAATCCTTTCTAAATATCATAATATTATCTCTAAAGAAGAGGATTACTGGAAACAGAGATCTAGATGTGCTTGGCTTTCTGCTGGGGATAAGAACACCAGGTTTTTCCACTTGACCACCATGAAACATAGGGCCTCCAATCGAATTTCCTATATAATGAAGGATGGGGTCAAAATTGAGAGGGAGGAAGAGATTAGAAGTGAGGCCATTCAGTTCTTTGCTAACCTTCTCTCTTCTGGAGAGGAGTTGAATGTGGATGCTTAGAAGACTCTTATTGAGGCCATTCCTAATGTCTTGGATGATCATCAAAATAAGCTCTTGACGGCGATCCCTTCACAGGATGAGGTTAGGAAGGCAGTTTTTTCTTTCGAAGGGAATAAGGCCCCTGGCCCAGACGGTTTCCCCATGCTCTTTTTCCAAGTGTTTTGGGAAATTGTTGTTGATGATGTTACTAGTGTTGTTAAAGAGTTTTTTGGAGCTAGGAAACTGCTGAAAGAGCTTAATGCTACCTTTATTGTTCTCATACCTAAATTCCCTGGTGCTAATTCTTTTGATTCTTTCTGTCCTATCAGCCTATGCAATTATTTTTACAAGATCATTTCTAAAGTGATAACCTCTAGGCTTTTAGGGGTTCTTCTGATGTTGATCTCTCCTCAGCATAGTGGTTTTGTTCTGGGCAGACAGATCTTGGATTCTATTATTACAGTTCATGAGAATATCCACTCCCTCGAAGTTTCGAAAAACCAAGGTTTCTTGCTCAAATTGGATATGGCTAAGGCCTATGATAGGGTAGACTAGAAGTTCTTGATTAAAGTCTTACAAGCTTTTGGGTTTTCTGAAAGATTTTTACAATTGATATGGGAACTGATCTCTACCACCAGTACCTCGGTGATCATAAATGGCTCTCCTTCTCGTTTCTTTAAGGTGTCAAGAGGAGTCAGACAAGGGGATCATGTCTCTCCTATTCTTTTTACCCTCATGGCGGAAAGTCTAGGGAGGCTCATGCATAAAAGAGTGATGGAAGGAAGCCTGAAAGGTTTAAAACCCTCTTCGAAAAATCTGGCCTATTCACACCAGCAATTTGTGGACGATACGATGCTTATGGGAAGTGCTACTATTGGTTAAGCCAAAGCTATAAAAAGTTGTCTTGTTCATTATGAGGAGGGATCAGGACAAAAAATTAATAGAGCCAAAAGTTCCCTCTATTTTTTCAATACCCCTGAGCACAGACAAAGGAAGATTGCAAATATCCTTGGTTGTGGTGTTAATTCCCTTCCTTCAACTTACTTGGGTCTTCCTTTAGGTTCCAAACCTCCGGACTCCTTTTGGATATCTCTGGTTGATAGGTTTAACAAGAAGTTGGCTGGATGGAAAGGGGCTCTATTGAGTCAAGCTGGAAAAACACTATTACTTAAGGCTTCTCTTTAGAATCTTCCTATTTACGCCCTTAGTTTGTTCAAGATCCCTGCTAAGTTTGCTGATATTATTGAAAAGATCCAGAAATGGTTTCTTTGGTCAGGAGTTTAGGAGAAGAAGAGAATTCCATTGGTGGCCTGGGAGAGTGTGTGCAGACCTAGGGAGTTTGGAGGCCTAGGATTGAGAAATATCAGAGTGTTTAACAAAGCTCTTCTTGCGAAGCAGGTTTGGAGAAACTTTGTGGATATTCGTGAATGGAATACTATTTGGCGTAGCAAATACTTGTGGGAGGTTGACTCCTTTCAAGACTTTCTCAACTCTTAGAACCTTCCCCTTGGTTCTTCTCTATGGAACAATACCATTAAAGCCAGGGACCTGGTTGGTAAAGAAGCTTTTTGGAAGGTTGGTGATGGTGAGAAAATATGGTTCTGGGAAGATAAGTGGATTGGTAATGAGTGTCTTTGCAATATTCTGACCTATGGAATTTACATGGAGGACTACAAGTCCAGGTTTGGTTGGTTGGTTGGGGATTATTGGAGGAATAATTAGTGGGTTGAGATTTCTTCAATTAGTCAGGATCTCCAACCTCTGCAGGCCCTTCTTAATTTGGTTAGGCTTAGTTCACAAGGGCGGGAGGACACTATGGTCTGGAAGCTGTCATCCTCTGGAACCTACTCTGTCTCTTCTCATGTGGCTTCCTGTTACTCTTGCCTCAATGACCCTGTCTAGGCTAAGGTGTGGGTGCACAACCTCACCCCGAAAGTCAATTTGTTTGTTTGGATTCTTCTTCAGAACAAATAGTTGACCAATGATAATCTTTATAAGAGGGGGTTCTCTTTTCCTAATAGGTGTTATTTGTGTTGTGTTGAGGCTGAGACTTCCTCACATCTATTTCTCCTTTGTCCTTTTGCTTATGCTATATGGTGTAGGATTCTGCAGATGTGGGATCTTAGCTGGGTTTTTCCTGGAACTATTGTGGATTTTTATAATCAATGGAAGGCCCCCTCAAAGAATTGGGCCTTGAATCTGCTATGGAACTATATCTTTCCTCATCTTTCATGGGGTATCTAGAAAGAATGCAATAACAGAATCTTTAGGGATGTAGCTCTCTCAGAGGAAGTGGTGTTTGGTAAGATAGCTAGAGCAGTGGTTGAAAACTTTAATCTGCTTAATAACAAGTATAAAGGGAAAGGTAAGGTCAGTATGCAGGAGTATGATTGTAGAATAATGGGAGCCTAGAAAATTAATGTGGATATGTTCAATATGTCCAAAAGTATCAAGGATCCTAGAGATGGCATATTCTAGAGTCTCCCTCCCCCTGGTTGGGTCAAAATCAACTTTGATGGCATGACCAAGGGTAATCCTGGGCCTGTCGGGAGTGGAGGGGTGATAAGAGATGAGAATGGGTGTTTTATTGCGGTTGTGGTGCTTCCTTTAGGCACTCAGACCAACCATGTTGCCGAAGCCTCTGGTGTTTTTTAGACCTTGAAGCTGGCTAGCCAATTGAAGTATAAAAATGTGTGGATTGAAGGGGACTCGAACAATATAATACAATGCCTAAAGGGTCGTCAGAAACCCTCATGGTCTATACAAAATTGGATAGACCTTTCTAAGGAAATTATTAATAACTTTGAGAAAAGTTATATTTCGTATGCTTATCAGGAAATAAACATGACGGTGGATTTCTTCACCAAAAAAGGTGTCAAAACTCAAAAAAAATGATGTGGCAGGGGTAGGATGAGTTGGAGGCTAACATTAAGGTCTTGATGACGTATGACCGTGTTCACGGGAAGGTGCAGTTTCCCATTCCATTGAATGATGGCTGAGTGTCCTCCCCTGCAGTCTCGGGACTGCGATTTAATGATTATTCTGAGTTGGACGAGGAGTAATTACCTTATCTCCTGTTTGCATGTGATTAGTTTCACATGCTTTCTGGGCATTTTAGGAGCTTGTTTCTACAAGGTTCTGGACTATTCTATTCTTGCTGGCAATACGATGGGTGGCGAAAGTCACAGGGTGGAGCCGATTAGCAGTGCACAGCTAAAGAGCAATCTGAAGCTCTGGAAGAAGTTGGATAATGGTGGCATTACTGTTTTCATTGAGAAACTCCATGGTTGGGACCCAGAGGTGACTAGGGTTTTTGCGAAATACTGGAAGGATGGTGAGATTAACCTATTTGGCAGACAAGTGATCTTCAATGAACAACTTATTGCTGAGGTTACAGGCCTCTCGACAAAGGGTATCAAATTCTACAAGGACAGGAAGCAATCTGATGAAGTGGTCAACAAATTTCCTAAGTCAAATGCTGAGAGGGAGGAGTTACGAAGGACTTCCAGAAGCTACTATGACTTGGACAGAAGTGTCTCGCACTGGAGGAGGGTTTTGAATGTGCTGATGGAGTACATCACTTTGGATGGTCGTTATACCAGAGTCTTTGGGTATCATTTTGTCCTTCTAAATCATTTCAGGCAGCAGGTCAGGATTTCTTTTCCTTTTTATCTTGTGTCTTCTTTGAATACCAGTTTGAAAAGCCATAGACAGAACCCTACCAGGTACTCTATTCTTCATGAAGGACTGCTTGTCCTTATTTATGACCATTTTAAAGCTATGTCGGCTCTGCCTTACCAAACACCGTCGCCTAAGGATAGGTTTGTTGACAAGGATAAAGGAAAATCTAGGGATTCTCCTCAGAAGAAGGGTAAGAGAAAGGTGTCAGAGGACCCCTCCTATGATGTGAATGAAGAGGATTCGTAGTCGGTGTCATTGTCTGAGTATTCCAGCCATCCTGCGACCGATAGAGAAGAGAGACCTCGCTTCCCTATGGACCTCAAGGCAGGGGATCATTATTTTAAGGAGGAATGGGAATTTCCCACTGATGTTCTTGCAATAGCCTGTAATGGGGCGGTGGATAATTTTAGTTTAATGAGATGGGTGTTCTTTGAAATTAAGGAAATTAAGTTGAACCAGAGAGCCATGAACAGTAAAATGGAGAAAGTTGATGATGACATTAACAGAGGTAGTGGTAGTGGTCGGGCTACTGATTTATGGACTGAGGAAGAGAAGAAGTATATGGTTGAGTGCCTCAAGAAAACGGTGGAGGAATTATAGGATTTCAAATGCAATCATGATGGCAAGCAGGTGGATATGGAGGAGCAGCTGAGGAACATCAAAAACTCTCTCCACAAAGTGTTGGTTATGAACCATAAGATTTTAAAACCCACTATACAGACCATGAATACCATGGTGGAAAACCTTGAAAAATCCTATCAGGTTAAGAATGTTGTGTTTCTTGATTTGGACAAAGAGGAAGGGCAGCTGGATAGTGGGGGGCCAAGTAATAGGACCAGAGAAAATTTGAAAAGGAAGGCAGACCAAGCATTAGTCAACATCCAAGAGATCAAGAAGTATGCACTTAATATGAACAGTCTGGAGCAGGAAGCGGTAGAGATCCTCCAGAACCTGGCCTAGGGGCTAGTTGTTTTGCGATTTTTTGTCGATTTTTTGGTTGTATTGCCCTGGTTTTTAGTGTTTTCTTCTTTATGGGAAGCTTCTTGTTTTTGTTTGTGCTTTGTTAATGCTATATCCATCACTATCTGACTATTAATGGTTTTGGAACCCCTCTAAAACCTGTTTGTTCCTTAATCAAAAACTAAATAAGAGGATGCATTGAGCATTATTCCTATTGTCATTTCTGCAAATTGTAATGATTTTATAAGGGGTGAGGTTTCTAAGGATGAGGTTGGGGCTATTCTTTTCTTTTGACCCCTACAAAGCTTTGGGTCTGGATGGTTTTCTCCCACCTTTTTCCAAAGATATTGGGATATAGTCATGATGTTATTGAAGCTGTTAGGGAGCTCTTTTCTACTAGAAAAGTCTTGAACATTTTTTTTCTCATCAACAATTTTTTGTATGGCACTTTCCTTCTTGGTACTACTATTATGGTTAAAGCTAGAAAATGGGAAAACATCCTAACAGACTACACTGTTGTTTCAAGACAAAGAATAAATCTTGAAAAAAGTACTCTTTTCTTTAATACTAAACTAAGCTTATAAATTCAAATTTATAATACTCTAAATTTTATTATTAGAAAGCCTCCTATTACTTTTCTCGTAATGCCCTTATGCCTTGGTAGAAACTATGTCAAATTTTAAACCCACTATTGAGAAGAACAAAAAAGGAAAATTGCTAGTTGGAAAGGATGTTGAATCAAGCTAGCAAGTTGTAACTCATTAAAAGTTACCTTCAAATAATCTCAATTTTCCTTCTCTCTTTTCAAAATTTTGAGATATATGAAAAAGAAAATTGAGTAAACTTAGAGACATTTTTATGGACCGGTATTGAAGACAAGCAAATATTCTCATTGGTGTCTTGGGAAATAATTTGCCTTCCTAAACCTTAAGGAGGCTTAGTTCTTCACAAAATTAAGGACATGAATAAATCCCTTCTTGCTAAAATTAAATGGAGATTTATGACAAATTAACAATGAATTAATCAGAATTAGGAAAGCCACTTGTACCTTCAACAAGATGTACTAATTTTACTTCCTATGAGGACTTACCGACTAACTCAACAATATGGTTAAATATAAAATGTTTAATAGAAAGGAATTTAATAGAAGGTCAAATTGGTGAATATGTCCACTTTTAGAATGATCTTTGGCAAAGTAATATCCCCCTTTCTATTTGTCAACCATGTATTAGATTGAAAGACTAATTCACTAATATTTTTGGTACCTTTTTTGTTGATTATTATACTTTCAATAGAGAAGGTAAGAGTTGAAATATATCAAGAGAACTTCCTTCTATCCTTGAATATATTTATTTTGAGGATATTTTAAGTAAACTAAACTCCTTTTGCCCCAATTTATATGTCAAAAAGGATAAATTGATTTGGTCTACTATTAACTATGTTTTTAATATATTGTTCGATTCACCTACCACTAATTTTAATTGAAAACAGTTATGGAATCATTACCTAATCCAAAAAAAAATTATTGGTGGGCTACTTGTTATGGTAAGATTCGCATAGTTGACAATCTCAAACTCAAGGAGTTCATAACACATCTTTTCATTTAATGTAATGCTTGGAATGTGATAAAGGTTGTGATAAAAAAATTTGAAATCCAATGAGTCAGCTCTCAAAACATCCTTACATTTGCCATAAATTTGTGTTCCCCTTTTAAGTATCCCATAATCAAGAAAATTGGAAAGATTTTTCGTCCCTTTTGTTGGAACATCTAGAAAGAGCATAACAATAGGTTTTTTTTATTAAATTTACTAATCTTGAAAATATGTCTTCTTCAAAACTTGTCACTCTTTTAAGGAAAATGTGGACAAATCTCAAATCAAGAAGGTTAAAACTTTTCTCATGGATATTGAAAGAAAAATTGCTAAGAATTGAAACATCAAGGATTATCTTTATGAAATTGATCATATAGAAAAATAATGTAAGAGGGCTACCACTATAGGAGGAAACCTGATTATGACTTGATTAAATTAATTTTCATGGGGTGTCAAAAGGTAATCTTGGCTAGCTAAAGGGTGGCAGAATTCATAGAAACTAAAAAGGTGATTTGGTTGCAAGCTAAGTATATAATATCTTAATTTAGTAGAGTCATATGATGGAAGCTATTGTTACACTTTGGGACATCCATCTTGCTAAATATTGTAATATAAATTGTAATCTCCTTGTGGGAGGAGATTCTAAAAATGTAATAGAAGCCTTGATTCCAAGGCCAATTCTCATTGGTTGATTGAGGACATCATATTTGACTCCATGGAGATTTTTAAGGCCTTCAATAGCTTTAGAATCATCATGTATATCATGAAGGGAACCATAAGGTTGATCTTCTCTAATGTTGGGGTGAATACTAATAACTTGACTTGTTGGAAAGAGGTCAATTCTCTCCCACGAATATTAAAGACAAATCTTCCCTAGATGGAAAGTAATCTTTATTGATTGTAGTTTTCTATATGTGAACACGTACATATTAATGAGTATTATGCTCTCAGTAATTAGAACATGATTTACACATGTGATGGCTTGTGTCATTAGAAAAGTACACGGTTTGGCTTGTGTGCATTCTCTATCTAGCCTTAAATTTAGACAAAATCCTTTATTGATTGTGGCTTCTATATGTGAACACATAAATATTAATGAGTATTATGCTCTCATGTACTTAGAACATGATTTACACATGTGATGGCTTGTGTCATTAGAAAAGTACATGGTATGGTTTGTGTGCATTCCCTATCTAAACTTAAATTTAGGCAAAATCTTTTATTGATTGTGGCTTTCTATATGTGAACACATACATATTAATGAGTATTATGTTCTCATGTACTTAAAACGTGATTTACACATGTGATGACTTGTGTCATTAAAAAAGTAAACAGTCAGGTTTATGTGCATTCCCTATCTAAACTTAAGTTTTTACAAAAGCTTTTAATTTTTTTCAAAATGAACTGCAAAAAAGAAAAAAAAGAAAGAGCTTGCACATGAATGAAGGCCTTACGAAGAGAACTAGAGCTCGAACTCTGGCCCACTGAAAGGATGTCATAGTTCTTGACAAGGATGATATTAAAGTCTTTTTCGAGAACCGAATTGAGTGGCAAGCTGCCACAGGTCTCAAGAACATATCTGATTTGAAATAGTGATGGTGTTTATGTTCTACTTCTCTACTATTTCCACTACTTGGTGCCATTTGTAGTTGACTTTCTCTACATTCTTTTGTAATTCTACTTCTCATAGAACTTGCTTAGTTGTTGCTTTTTGCTGCTCTTTTTGTTTAAGGGTCTGTGCCTTTTCAGAAACCCTCCCTTATCAAATATCAAAAACTAAGCACCAAAAATATTCCAGAATAAAGCAGCAAGGTCTTAAAGTAATATTCTACTTTGCAGGAGAGATAATTATAGAAAAGTAGATGAAGGTTGATTCTAAAACTGTGCAGGATTGTTTATATGCAACGAGTGTACAGGATGACTCCTTTTGAATGATATCGACAACAGAATCGAATTAATTTTTATGACAAACTTTATCCCTAAAGTGGCATTGAGAAAAACGCAGATAAAACCCGCATTATGCTTTCTTGTTTGGGACCGACACTTCTATTCTTCAACACTCAACTCTTAATAGTTAGTCTATATATAACACCAGTCGGTTCAGAAGAGAGCAGTGGAAGAGAACTAGTTTTCTGGCTCTAACAACAGTTGGTGCAGTAAAGGAAGGGATAATCTGCATCCTGAGGTTTGAAGTTTTAACTTCAGACCTCAGACCTCAGGATGTTGGTTAACCATTCCTGATTCCTGACGTTCATTGCATAAGTTGATTTAAGTTCTATGTATTCTTTCACAGGTATGATCATCGTCTAAACTAGATGTTTACCAGGTACAAATGTTATCTCCTTGATTCTTTTACATAGGAGAGTTTTCTTCTCGTTCTGTTTTACTTTTAGGTTTAAGAATTTTGCAGTTTTCTTTTTCTGTTTGAAAAAAATTAACCAGTCAATACATTAAGAGAGTCTTTCTTCTAGATTTAACTGTATGTTATTTTTTGTATAACGTTTCGGATCACACTCTGTGATTTTTACTCCTACAGCTCTCTTTCATCCTGATGGTCAGATCACTCTCTGATTTTTACTCCTACAGCTCTCTTTCAGGTGGTAGTGGAAACAACATATTGGCGGGAGACATTAGATTTTCACAGTTCATAATGATAAGAGAGTGTTTCTTCTGGATTTAACTGTGTGTTATTTTTTGCATAACGTTTCGGATCACACTCCGTAATTTTTACTCCTACAGCTCTCTTTCATCCTGATGGTGGTGGTGATCCACCACCACCATTAGGATGAAAGAGAGCTGTAGGTGATCCACCACCACCATCAGGATGAAAGAGAGCTGTAGGAGTAAAAATTACGGAGTGTGATCCGAAATGTTATGCAAAAAATAACACACAGTTAAATCCAGAAGAAACACTCTCTTATCATTATGAACTGTGAAAATCTAATATCTCCCGCCAATATGTTGTTTGTTACTGAGTACTGTTTGGGTATATGATCCATATTGTAGCTGTTGAGCCCAGTTAGATACAGTTGATAATAATACTCCAAGACCATTTTGGAGCCCAGTTAAATTGAACTCATTGCTGATATTAGTAGATCTGAAGAGGATTTGAAGCCATGGTGATAGAGTACACTTTGAGAAGTGGTAACAAGGCAGCAGATTTTATGGCTAATATGGGTGTAGAATCCAGTTTCTCTGATTATCTCCTTGAGTCACATGAATTGAATGAAGTCATGAACTACATGGATAGATTACATGAACAGGAGGGGAGGAACCAAATTTCTGATGGTTTCTTTCTCTATTCATCAAGTGCAGAGAGGAGAGTATGATTTGAGTTGTCTTATCCATATTGTGATGAGTGAGCAAGGAGTCTATTTGTGGCCGTAGCCAGTGCTACCTGCTACAGACTAATATGGTGGCAGTATTTGGTGTATACTCTGAGGAGTCTTAAACCTACCCGCATCTTTGAACTGGCTGAAGATACAGAATGGAGAGTGTGGTGTCAAAACTGGGCAAAGGTCATTTTAGCTAGCTTGTGTTCTTTAGTGTAAAACTCTAATTTATACCTGACTTTGTCAGGTGTTGATTTCTATAACAATATAGCGAGGCATGGCCTCTTTTTATTGATAAAAAAATTGTTAGAATACAATTCAGTTTTGTGTCATATAGTTGTTTTTAAGTCTTAATTTAAGATTTTATATATATATATATATATATATATATATATATATATATATATATATATAATTGAGATGGTAAAGAGTTTTGAATACTTCTATTTTATTTTTATTTAATTTAAAATTATTGTAAATGTTTCGTATGTAGTTTTATTACTGAAAAATAAAGAATTTTACATAATATAAGTATAGATTATTTAAAATAATAATGAAAGATAAATTTCATTTAAGAGATGGAGTTGAGATAATAAATTGAAAATTTACAAGCATAATGTTTGAAATGGTAAAGATGGACTAGAGTTACCTAGCTTTTGGCATGGTTTGATGGATTTTGTGATTTGAAATAATGTTTTAATATTGAATTTAGCTTTATGATGCTTGATAGTTAGCAAATTGATTTTTTTTCCAATCTAGAGAAAAATTACAATGTGAAATTATTTTGGATTGATTGTATGGCATGTTATTGATTCTAGTGTACAAAATTGACCTTATATGTGTGAAATTAACCTACTAGGTTAGACATATGAAAATTGATTCA
The DNA here is from genome assembly GCA_007258455.2 of Sequoia sempervirens. Lineage (NCBI taxonomy): Eukaryota > Viridiplantae > Streptophyta > Pinopsida > Cupressales > Cupressaceae > Sequoia > Sequoia sempervirens. The sequence goes on along the minus strand of VDFB02000002.1, from coordinate 194,561,482 downwards.
CCTCACCTTCTAATATATCAAAATAGACTTGCAATCACACACCTTTGAGAAACTTGCAAGGAAAGATATATCATCCCTTAGTCAAACTCCTCAATGGGTTGATTTAATAGTTCAAGTGAACAAAGATTAAATATAATAAGCACCCATGTAATATGCCTATCTATCAATAAGTATGTAGATGTTGATGTGGCTATGAATTTTTAGATGTGCTCCTTGAATAACTATACAAGTAGGTTTGAGAGCTCTAGATTCGAGATGATCAAAATGAATTACAATTTTTCCTTTTAGAGAACAAACTATCATACAAAATTTAAAATGTTTCATGCTTAAATTTGGCACACAATGACTAGTTGGATGGGGTGACATGAGCACAATCTGAATTCTGAATTTTAAAAAGCTAGGGGTTGACTTAGTGATGCCAAAATCAAATAAGATTTGATTCTACATTGTAAAATCATACTAATGGGTAAATTGAGGATCAAAACTAGTTCTGGAAGGAATGTGTGGAGGTGGAATAAAGTTAGGTTCAGGTAATATGCCAAAAAAGTGTGGGGCATGCAATTTCCACCATTATATATTCCCCCACTTTTACTTTCATATGAGCTACTATGAAGATGTATGCCAAAATAAAGTAGTCGACATGAAAGTAAAATGTTTTATACACTCATAATATAGACAAGGATATGTTTTTGATACGTTCTCCTTGTTATAAAGCACTATGTCTTGAAACATACAAAATAAAAAGGATTCCAATGAGTAACAATTAACAATCAATTGAAATATACACATTAAATAAATGCTTATGTCAACAATCTTAAATTAAATGTAAAGGGAAGTATGGAGATATGAACATGTGACATAAAGAAATGGTTTCATAAAACAAATCACTATAATTAGCAAATGAGGGTGTTTATGATACCTCAATGAACCATTGTAGCCATGTTCCCAATATCAAACAATGACGCAGAATTTCCAATATCATTGTGACTAAATAATCTATGTATACCTAGTATCCTTTCAACACTATAACTATTAGTGTGCAGTGAAGAATCTATGGAGAGAAATTTTAACCATAACTATGAAAGAACATTAGTGATATAGTATGATATCTTCTAATTGGTTTCATGCAAAGGATTGAATGAAATGTAGGAGAAGAGAAAAGTAAGATTCTTATCATGGAAATGTAATAATCATGAATAAGTGTCATAAATAAGATATGAGCATGAAAGCATGTAAATGAAAAATCATGATGCCTCGAATTTTCCCATAACAAGTGCTATAATAAAGTAAGCATGAAGTAATGTGATATGTCATCATGATAACTATTGATAAAGCATGTGTAAGTATAGGATATGATTAGCATAACCCTATGTGTGTAGTATAATCAATACATCATAAGCTATAAGTATGATAAGCATGAGTGAATATGTATCTAGATAATAAGATAAGATCATGAAATCCTTTAAAAAGGTGATAATTTTAAGCACATAACACATATGAAGCACAATATCAAACATGTTCAATGGTACATCATTATCAACGTAGAAGGAGATAGTGAGCACAAAGGGAAGTCTCCCAAGTGAGGAAACACAATTCATCAAAGACATGAAATATGACATAAAACATAATATGGAAGGTGAAATGATAATGAAAGAAGAAGAATCATATCAAGCAACGATTGACAAAAGGACCAATAAAAATACAAGATTAGACAATAGAATATGTGAAGGGATTTCAAACAACATGACTTAATAAAAAGTCCAAACAGATAAAAAACATAAAAATATTCAAGAGTGGTTGCTTAGAGTCCATACTTTGCACCATCTCAAACCCATAGGGAACACAATGCAACACAATACATAGGGGTGTGAGCATGGAGATGGGGGGCCAAAATTTTGTTTAAATGATTTTTAATCCATAGCATGATCATGTCACTAAAGTCCAACCATGTTACGGAGATTGATCATTATTTTAGTAGCATGGTTACATTATAACACATGCATGCTATATTTAAACAATAAAATTCTCACCTTTACACTTCATTTTTTTAGCCTAATGGGTTGAACTATATAATGTACTTCCAAATTTATATTTTTCACAAACCATAACATGTTCAAACTTTATCCTTGTTAATAGTACATGTTTTAGAATGAGGTTCCATGAAAACCCCGCTACAAAATCAATCTATATCTTAGATTATTAACCATATAATTTTATTTATAGTTGGAATAAAGTAATATATTAGTTTTATTCTTTAGTTATTTTTTTATATACCTTCAATACATATGTGTATTTGTTTTCTTCATATTTTTTGATCCAAAATTTAAAACACTATACAATATTTTATATGCTTCATTTTATACACCTTTTTCTATATTTTAATTATTTTTTGGAAGGTTTTTCGAGATGCATCCACTTTGAACATTTGTTAAAAATATAACTTATGTTGCATCCTCTTAACTATCTTTTTACCAGTGGATTTAAAAAACACTTCACAAAATAAAATAAAAATGGGTGGCACACGCTTGATGATAACTCTATTTTAGGGATAAAAAATGCATCCTCTATGTGTGTTCAACTTCTACCCTCTTAGGCTACGCTCTCATGGAGGGGCTTCAAGAACAATTTTATGGAGCAAGAGGTTCCATGAGGCAAAAAACCATGTCATAAGATTAATTAGAGTATTTTTTTGATAAATAGGAGCCCCTACTTTTTAGTTTGTAATTTTAATTGGATGCATTTGGTGTGGGGCTAGAAATTTTCCCCACTAGCTTTGAAAAATCTACCACTTGTCAATCATTTATAGTTTTTAGATTCCTACTAATCATTTTTTTTCATTTATATGTATACACTTTATTGAATTGAATATAAAAATAATAAAATTCATGAGATAACCAACTTCTATAAATTTTGGAGCTTAAACTTTTAAGCTTAATCTACACTTAAAAATTCATGGGACCACCCAATTTAAAATATTCTTAAGATGTCTCAATAGCACCCATTTATTTTTTTTAAAAGCACCTCTCCATAAGACCGCAACCTTAATATTCATCATTTTTAAAAAAATTATCAATTTAGAAACTATATTATAAACACTATAATTATTTTTCTTGACATATTTTCAAAATTGAGTGTACACATCACAAACTACTCATTGAATTTTAGATTTCATCAACCTTAGGGGAAAAAATGGTCACTTAAGATCTTATTTTGACCTATCATCTCCATAAAATTATCTATAGAAAGATATCCACAACTAGAAGGATATATGAATAAACCTCACAATCTAAACCAATGATGTGAGGATGATATCCTCCAAACAAGTCATTCTCATATCAATAGATACACCATCATGTAAAACCAAACTCTCTATCACTATGCATGTTATAAGGATAAAAGAAAATAATTGGGGTCAATTAAGGTACAAAAATGTGGGGCCAATTTTTTTAACAAAACACATACCCATTTTAGAAAAATGGGCATTTTTGGTGCAAAAGTAGGTATTCATTATACACAAAAATAGATATCCATTTTACAAAATCCTTTTGAAAGTGTTTCTTACAAATATATATCTATTTTTAAAAGAATGTATATGTTAAATATGAATGGATATCCATTTCAATCATTTGTACATTATATTTAAATTTAAATATTCTATTTAATTTTACATTGATTTTAGGCTTGGAAATCTAAACCAAAGTTTTGGATTATAAATACAATGTCATGATAAAATCTATTACTAAAATTGACTTCAACAGTATGGTTGATGACTTTATTTCAATATTCTAAATAAAATTAAAATTTCTTTTAGATGAGAATGTTTAGTTTTCAAATATATATTTTTTACTTTAAACATATTTTTTAATTATTTAAAAAAAAAATTATACATAAAGTTTCATAAACTTGAAATGATATATATTTTTGTTTTTTAATAATTTTTTTTTTTCAAATTTATGAGTTCAAACTAGACTTCATGCTCTACACATTATTATTTTATGATAATTAATTTAGGTCAAATTAAGTGGGCAATATACTAGGGGCTTGAGATTTATATCTTAATCTTATTAAATAATTATTAAAAAATACATATGATAAAAATATCCATCTCGAGCCTCAACATCAATTATATTTATCTATAAAAGGATTTAAAAAAAAAAAATTACTATTTTTTAAGTGGGGCATACACATGCATGTTTTTACCTCTATGATGGTTGAAAAGTGCACTTTTGTATGTCCTTTACTTAACTAATTTGTATCATCTAGCTATTAGAATATATAACATATTTCAAAACTAGAAATAAAATCCTACATTTCATAGTTTTACGTTGTAAACACCTAAAATCATCCACACTTGATTATACATAATTTTATCCCATTTCAACATCAGTTAAATAAGACCAATTATTTAATCAACTTCCCTAATCACTTTCCTAACATTACTTAAATAAATTTAAATCATTTATTTAATTAATTTATCATTTATCCCTATTTCCTCTATATTTCACTCTTAATTAAATAAATGTCATTTTTTTATGAAGTTTAAAGCTTCAATTTTTTAATTAGTCGCATTCATTCTGCTTTCAACATCTATGCTAACATGCTTCATGTGCCTACTTTGTTGTGATGCATCTACCTATGACCTAAAATTGGCTCAACCTAGTAGCTCATTCTATTTTTACTTTTTTTAGACATTTGCTAAAATTTTCTAGTTCTCTTTGTGGGGATTATTATTGTATTAACTTATATGTGTTATATTTAAACATGTTTGTTGTAGAATAATTTTTTTTATTTTGTAAACCCCCCTCATCTTTTCCCCATAATCCTAGTTCAATGTGTCCACTTTCTAAAGTGATGCATTCACTTTGTTGCATTGTGTTTTCTTTACAAATCGATGCCTCCACATTCGACATGTCCACTCTAACAAGGCACATACATTTTCCTAGAACATCTATGTTTTCTTATTCAACATCTCCACTCCCAAAATAGAATCCCTCATTCTGATCATTTATAATCTTGTATTTTTCACTTATTATTTTTGTCAATCGATTATTGCATTAACCTATTATTACAAGACTCAGTGTTCTTCAATTTGTAGGTTTTTATGATTTTTTTGGAGAAATTTCACTAACTTTATCATGTTGTTACATAGGTATGTACTTCAACACATATGCATTCTCCTCCACCATGTATGTTTGGCATCAATTTCTACTCTCTATATTTCAATATGTCTATAGGTAAAATACTAGTAAACATAAAACCTTCCATTTGTTATGTTCATTTTTCTTCATCCCATTTATTATATGTTAAAATGTATGCACTTCTTTGTTAATGTATGTATTTTGTAACTATTTTTTATCATTTTCCCTTAGTTTTCATGCTAACTATCTAAAAACTTTAGTAGTACTAACTGATCTTTATAAGAAAATTGTGTGTCAAAGACCTTTTACAAACTACTAGAACAATTTTTTTAGGTTTGATCATTAAAGACTCATTTTTCTTCCTAGTTTCATTTTTCTTGTATTCTCCTCCACCATGTATGTTCTGCATAAATTTTGTAATATGCATTCTCCTCCACCATGTATGTTCTACATCGAGGAGATCAACTAGAAACGATATGCATACTAGCTAGGAACCATTGATTACATGTTTGATTGTAACACAAAAATACACAAACTACATTGGGGAGTTACTCACCTCATTCCCCTAGAAATGAGTGTGTTGGTTGTGTATGTTCTCCCTTGTGCTATCGATTGATCTTTGGTGATAGAAAAATGGTTAGTGTCCCAACTGATAGGTTAGGGTTGGATGAGGCACTCACTGCCCCATGCTCTGATTCCTTGCTCCTAAGAACTCCTAGGTGTCTCCTCCACCTTGTTCTAGTGGTCCTGCCTCAAGTTTGGGTGCCACTACTCCTACTGACCAACCCCACTATCAATATGCTTTCCTTCTACCAAGTCCACCTTGGTGCTTCGCCACATACTCTCCATTGGCCCTTACTCTTCTTTAAAGGCCAAATAACCTCAACCTTCTGCTAGATTCTTGCAGGGGTGTGATGGTATTGTAAAAGCTTCAAAATAGCCTATCTAGGGTCCTTATGCAATCACAAGTTTCCAATTTCCCATCGCTTTCACAAAATCCCTTCCTAGGGTTAGAAGGCTACAAGCCTAGAGCCCCAATTAGGCCTCTCAACAAAGTTAAAATGAAACTTTCTCCTAAACCCACCAAGAGACCTAGGTTCTTTGTTTAGGGTTTGTGTTTCTCATGCCAAAACCTCAAATATTTTTAGGGTTTTAAGCCTACACAGCCCGTACACTGTCCACACACAAAAATGGTCAAAACCCTAGGGTTTTTAAGCTTTTCAAGGCTATTTTCAGACTATCAAAAATTTCTCCCTTCAAACGACTTGATAGAACCTCCTCCTGACCTCCAAGCATTGCCAATACCCTCAACAAAATTCACAAAAAAGAATTTCTCCAAAATCTTGATTCCCCTGCAAGTTATCTACATTTTTCTCCTGGTCTTCCCTAGTCGGACCTTGCCTGGCTCGCCTAGGGCAAGACTTTTCCAGCATCTCCTGCACTCAAACAAAACCCTACCAACTACCATATGTACAAGCATGGTGTCTAGGAACTGTTTCCAAAAGGTCGTACAGTTTGTACGGTGGAAAAGTGCTCTAGCACCCCATTTTCTAAAACAACCTGGTTCAGACCAGCAACAGGGCAATAATGAAATATTTACAAAAAGATACCTAAATATTGAACAAGAAGCAATCTAATGAATACAAAATACTTGAATGTCAACTTCACTACATCCTACAACAAAACAGAGACAAATCTAATCCATTAGAACTCAAACAAGATGCAAAAGTTAGGGATTTATGTACATAACGTTGTTTTCTTCAATTTCTCAATATTTCACCACAACATCAAAGCTTCTAACCCTGCTCCAGGGTTGATTCATCCCTTAAATAAGTTTCAAAAATAGTTGAGCTTCTTGGGTCGAGCCTTTAGATGACCTAATGTTGCAAATTATAAAACCCACTGTGTTTTCTAAACCTTGCCAACTTTTGACAACTTAACAAAATGAAGTTCCAATTCTATTTAACTCATGTCAACTTCTTTCCTAAAGATCAAAACCATCTCAAATCCCTCTACACAATGGTCAACATGACCTTATGAAAACAAAACAAAAATTTAACCCTCTAGGTTTCTTCTTTACCAAAGAAACTGCATGTTGTTCCTTAGGTGCTCCTGCACCATTCTCCCCCTCTCAGCTCAAACACTAAGGATTGGAAGGAGAGATCACTGACAGGTCAATGCCCTGCTTTTTGAATTCAGCTTCATCCACCCAAGTAGCCTCAGATTCATGCTTGTTTTTCCACTTGATGAGGTGTTCCATGTACACCTTGTGTCTTGTGGCCTTCTTCACCCTTGACTCCAAAATATTCTCTGCCTGAGGCTTGTCTTGAGTAGGTAAGGTCATGTTTCTGATGTCCTTGAAGATCTCTGTACTGTCCTGATCCAAATCCTTGACTGTCCCCTTGTACTTGATCAAATCAACAACATTGAACACTGGTGAGATTCCCAGATCGGTAGGTAACTCCACCTTGTATGCATTCTGCCCATACTTGGCCAATATCTTGCAGGGACCCACTCTCTTCATCTACAACTTGGTTGACATTCCCTTATGCAACCTTGATTTGTTAAGGTGGACCATAACATAGTCCCCTACTTGAAATTGCACATCTTTCCTTGACATATCTGCCTTCTCCTTCACTTTTTGTGTAGCCTCAGTGACTGTCTTCTTTACCTGCTCCTGAATCTCCTTCATGGTCTGACTGAAGTATTTTGCATGGCCACTCCTATGTTCCATAGCTCCAAGATCTCTGAGCTCACAAAAGCCTCTTGGGTGCATCCCATACACAATTTCAAATGGACTCTTCCCTGTGGTTCTATTCACACTATCATTGTAAGCATACTCAGCTTGTGAGATAACCATATCCCATGTTTGTCCATACTCCTTGGTTAGACACCTTAAAAGATTACCTAACACTCTATTAACCACCTCTGTTTAATGTGGTCTGAGGATGACAAGTTGATCCAAATATTGAGTTGGTACCAATCTACTCCATAGAGTCTTCCAAAATGACTCATGAACTTACATCTCATCAAAACAATATGGTAGCCCATGGATCTAACAACTTCCTTGAAGAAAAGATGAGCTATATGGCGGCATCATGATGGTTTGCGAGGGAATAAAACCATCCTTTCGTCACATCTACCACAACATAAACACTTTGTCAAAGCAGTATTGGTCTTGCAAAGATACCACAAAATCCATGCTCACACACTCCCATGGTCTGTTAGGAATGGGCAAGGGTTGATACAAACCAACATTACTAGCTCCTCCCTTAGCTTTCATACACAAAACACATTGTTCCACATACCTTCTAACATCTCTTGCCAACTTAGGCCAATAATAGAATCTTTGCACTAGCTCTAAAGTCTTATTTATGCCAAAATGACCACTAAGACTGCCATTATGCTTTTCCTGAATCAAATTTTCCCTCATTGAACCTCTTGGAACACATAATTGATTTCCCTTAAACAATAACCCACTTTGCAATGTATACTCTGAGTATTGACTATGGAAATGGTTCTCAAAGTTAGAACATACCTTATAGACCTTTGAAAAGTCTTCATCTTCCCCATATAGATCCTTGAAACTCTCTATGCCAATGCTCTTGAGCTGTATCTCTTGCACTGTCAACAACCTTCTACTTAATGCATCTACCACCTTGTTCATTTGTCCTTTCTTGTGCTTGATGGTAAAAGTTAAAGCTTGGATGTATTCCATCCATTTCAAATGCCTATTACTTAACTTCTCTTGAGTGTTGATAAAGCTAAGTGCCTGATTGTCAGTAAAAACCACAAACTCCTTGGGTAGAAGGTAATGCCTCCATTTCCTAAGTGACTGAACCAAAGCATAAAGTTCCAAGTCATAGGTTGAATACTTCTTCTTTGCTTCATTTAGCTTCTCACTAAAGAAGGCTATAGGTCTGCCCTCTTGACTTAGCACACCTCCTATTGCCACTCCACTTGCATCACATTCAATAGTGAACAACTTGTCAAAACTAGGTAACAAGAGGAATAGGTTGAGTTGCCACCTCTTGTTCGAGTTCTCAAACCTTTCTCGACTTAGGAGTCCATACAAACTTGGTTTTATACCACCCTTGATTGTATCTAGGACTGGTGCACATATACCACTAAAGTTTCTTATGAATTTCCTATAGAATTGAGCCAATCCATGAAAACTCCTTACCTCTGTCCTTGTGGTTGGTGTAGGCCAGTTTAGAATAGCTTCCACCTTGCTTGGATCCATCTTTAATGAGCCTTTGGACACTACAAAACCCAAATAGATAAGCTCTTTCTTAAAGAACTCACACTTCTCTAGATTGATTGCCAACTTCTCCTCTTGCAACCTTCTAAGAACTTGCTCCACATGTTTCAAATGTTCTTCTATTGTCTTACTGTATATGAGGTTGTCATCAAGGTACACTACCACAAATATACCTGTAAAGTCCTTTAGCACTTCATTCATGAGCCTCATGAATGTACTTGGGGAATTGGAGAGACCAAATGGCATCACTCTCCATTCATATAATCCATCATTTGTCTTAAATGTTGTCTTCCACTCATCACCATCCTTAATTCTGATCTGATGGTATCCACTCTTAAGATCCAACTTTGTGAAGAACTGAGCACCTCCAAGACAATCCATCAAGTCTTCAATTCTAGGAATAGGGAATCTATATATGATTGTGATTCTATTTATGGCTCTAGAATCAGTACATAACCTCCATTTACCTCCCTTCTTTGTTGCTAAAACCACTGGTACTGCACATGGGTTGATGCTCTTTTGAATGAAGCCTTGATCCAATAATTCTTGCACTTGCCTAGCTACCTCCAAATTCTAATCTGGTGTGAGTTTGTATGCTACTTTGTTAGGTAATGAAGCTCCAGGTATGAAGTCAATTTGATGACTTATGGCTCTCCTTGGTGGTAGAGTTGTAGGTGTACCATCACTAACTATACTCTTGTACTTATCAAGTAATCTTTGGACTACTT
>VDFB02000002.1:194443902-194551255 GCA_007258455.2 Sequoia sempervirens | reverse complement strand
TTTGGTTGGATATTGGTAAAAAAAAATTACAACCTTTTATATTTGAAATCATGTGGACCCTTCATCTAGATATAAAAGATCAAATAAAAAATTGGTGGTTCCAATCTCAATGTTGAGTATTCTACCATGTTCAAAATAGCCAAGAAGTCAAAGAAGGCCAAATTATAAATAAAAATAGAATAAAGACTCCTTTTGAAATAATTTTGAACAAGAGGAAGAATCTCAAAGAAAACTTCATAATATTCAATAGTAGATGGAGTTAATAGGAGCCACGAAGGATTTTTGTTGGGAGAAAAGAAACACTCTTAGCCTCTTACATAATATTATTGGAAAAGAAGACATATTTTGGAAACAAAAATCTCAGATCCAATGGCTCAAGGCTAGTAATAGAAACACTAAGTTATTTCACTAGTCCACTCTCACGCATAAAAGAAAAAATAAAATTATCAAAATTGTGAGAGAAGATGGATAAAAAATTACCCAAGAATAGGAAATATATAAATAATGGATCAATTTCTTCTATTATTTGCTTAATTCTTTACCTAAAACTGGTGTAACTAAATAAGAGGATGAATCGAACACCAACTTCATCGGCCAGAAGAACACCATCAATCGGGAGATAGCTGAGCGGGAAAGAGGATTTGAATTTCCTGGGCGGCAACGGATGGCTGGTTCGAAAGATGTTGGCTCTGGACAGGGGGATGGCCCTTCTGGGGACTCGGCAGGCAAGAATGCAGACGATGAACAGGAGGGAGTAGTGTCTAAGGACTGGGGCCTAGAGAAAGGCGGGGATCCAGGTGGAAAGGTGGCATCCGAAGGTAAGTTTTCCCCTAACTCTTCTTCGAAGGATGGGGCTTGTGGGTCCGGATGCCTTGCAAACCAGGCTGAGGACAAAATTTTGTGGGATCACTCATGAGAGGATCCTAAGAAGAAGTGGGTTTCACTATTTGGAACCAAGCCGGTTGGAAAATCCATTTTTCCCTTGGTAAGCAATATATCATCCCTAGAGAGTGGGAAGTTTTCTATTCTGATTCCTGACCCTGTAATAGACCATAACGTTTCTCTAATGGAATCATCACTGGTTGGAAATTTTATGGGTCCACGATCAAATATTGAGGTGGTCAGGGACTTTGTGAAGAAGAGATGGAGAGTTAAAGGCAAGTAGAGGTTGCGGCCCTACCTAAAGGTTTCTTCTCTTTTGCTTTCTCTTGTGAAGAAGATAAACTTGCAGCTTTGTGCAGTTGACCTTGGGTTATTGGAAAGTCATCTCTGGCTATTAGGAAGTGGTCCCCAAAAATGAATTTCTCAGATGCTACCTTTGAGGCAGTGCTTGTCTGGGTTCCCTTACCTAGGTTACCACTGGAGTTTTGGAATGAGGATGTGTTCAAAGGGATCGCCAACTCCTTTGGTGAACTTCTATCCATTGATGCTATGACTTCATCCAGAAAGAGGTTGGTTTTTGCTAGAATATGTGTGGGGATTACCCAGTCCTCAGATCTCCCCTCATTGATTGAGATAGTGTCAAAACTTGGAAAATGGACTCAAAATGTTGAATTTGAGACTCTACCCTTTGTGTGCTTTACTTGTAAAAAAGCTAGGCACTGGGTGAAGAAATGTCTGAATAATAAGCCTAAACCCAATGAGAAGGTGGTTCCTAAGGAGACTAAGATGTGGAAGGTTAAATCGGTGGAGAAGCCTTAGGAGGAAGAGAATGGTGTAGATTTATTTAAGGAAGGCCAAAAAGTTAGTGGAGAGCATAACCCAAGTCCGAAAAAAAGGAAAGATGAGGATTCTTGCAAAGGATCTAATAATATTGCAAATTCTGAAAGCAAGTTTAAAGGTCGTAACAGAGCAGAGGTAGACTTGAGAACTAAGGATTCCTAGGAGGATGATGAAAAAGCAGAAGGAAGGATTGCTGAAAAGTAGAATGAGAACCTGAATGTTATCCTAGATTTAGTGACTTATAGGCTAGAGGAGACATCTCGTTCACATCAGAGCATGGAAAGGGGGGTTGAGGTTTCTGAGAGGTCTGGGGAGTCTCACTCTCCTAGTCATGTTGAGCCTCAAAGCTCTCCAGAGATTGTGAAATCCACATTTGGAAATTCAGTCGGATCTCCCAAGGGGGGGAATGAGGTTAGCCACTCCCTTCTAAATAGAGTTGCTGCAACAGATGACATTATGGATGGGCAAGATTTTATGGGTCTAGAGGGTCTAGAGGATCTAGATCTTGAAGAAGAGAACCTATACACCAAAGTTGAGAAGAAGAGTAAAAAGGGGAATAATACAGTGGGGGTTTCTACAAGAAATAAGGCTAAAGCGGATGTGGGAATTCTGAAAGGTTCAGGCAGAAAATCAACTAAATGGCATAGAGAGCAGGAATGCTTTCAAAACATTGCGGATGGAACTCAAAAAACCATCCTGGATCTATGCAGAATTCCATCCAAAAAATGAAAGTTATGTCATGGAACATTTGGGGACTAAACAGTTCCCATAAACATGAAATTTTGCGCAATTTTGCAAGGGACCATAAGCCTAATATTCTTATTATTCAGGAGTCCAAAATGCCCAAAGATTGTGTGGAGAAGATTAAGATTTTTAAGAATGGTGGTGTGTAGGGCAGTAGCTTGGATGGTGCCTCTAGGGGCTTTGTGACTTTTGGAACCAAGAGCGTATTCAAGGAACTCTGATTTTGGAAGATGCTAATCATGTGGCCACCAGATTTAAGCATATCAGAGATGATTTCAGTTGGATCTTGTCTAATATCTATGCACCCAATGGTAAGACTGCTAGAAGGATTTTTTGGAAAAAACTTGAGTTTTTTAGATCCTGTTTTTTGAATGAGAACTGTATCATCATGGGGGATTTTAATACACCTTTGCTAGGGTCTGAAAAATTTGGTGGATTTAAGATTCAGTTGGATAGTAAGATGGATTTGATGAATTTTATCAATTCTCAATGTTTGCATAATGTGGACCTTAAGGGGGCTACCTGTACTTGGTCTAACAGGAGAGCTGGGAATGATCTTATTCAAGTTCGGCTTGACAGGGCTTTAATTTCGAATAACTAGTTGAAGGACTACTGTTGCTCGTTAAATGCTCTCTCTAGAATTGGCTCGAATCATTTCCCCATAAGTTTTATGGCTGATTCTGTGTGAGGTAAGAGAAATTTTCCTTTTAGATTTGAAAAAATGTGGCTGTCTCATCCTAATATTTTTAATTGCATTCAAGATTGGTGGGATATAAATGTCAGTGGTACTGCCATGTTTAGAGTGGCTAAGAAGCTTGGTGAAGTCAAATCCAAGGTCAGGATTTGGAAAAAGGAAGTCTTTGGGGATATTTTTGAGTCTAAAGCTGCTATCCAACAGGATTTAAGGGACATTCAGGACCATATCCAGAAAGAAGGTTATGTGGGAGATTTCCTTCTTAAGGAAAATGAAATCCTTTCTAAATATCATAATATTATCTCTAAAGAAGAGGATTACTGGAAACAGAGATCTAGATGTGCTTGGCTTTCTGTTGGGGATAAGAACACCAGGTTTTTCCACTTGACCACCATGAAACATAGGGCCTCCAATTGAATTTCCTATATAATGAAGGATGGGGTCAAAATTGAGAGGGAGGAAGAGATTAGAAGTGAGGCCATTCAGTTCTTTGCTAACCTTCTCTCTTCTAGAGAGGAGTTGAATGTGGATGCTCAAAAGACTCTTATTGAGGCCATTCCTAATGTCTTGGATGATCATCAAAATAAGCTCTTGACGGTGATCCCTTCATAGGATGAGGTTAGGAAGGCAGTTTTTTCTTTCGAAGGGAATAAGGCCCCTGGCCCAGACGGTTTCCCCATGCTCTTTTTCCAAGTGTTTTGGGAAATTGTTGTTGATGATGTTACTAGTGTTGTTAAAGAGTTTTTTGGAGCTAGGAAACTACTGAAAGAGCTTAATGCTACCTTTATTGTTCTCATACCTAAATTCCCTGGTGCTAATTCTTTTGATTCTTTCTGTCCTATCAGCCTTTGCAATTATTTTTACAAGATCATTTCTAAAGTGATAACCTCTAGGATTTTAGGGGTTCTTCTGATGTTGATCTCTCCTCAGCAGAGTGGTTTTGTTCCGAGCAGACAGATCTTGGATTCTATTATTACGGTTCATGAGAATATCCACTCCCTCGAAGTTTCGAAAAACCAAGGTTTCTTGCTCAAATTGGATATGGCTAAGGCCTATGATAGGGTAGACTAGAAGTTCTTGATTAAAGTCTTACAAGCTTTTGGGTTTTCTGAAAGATTTTTACAATTGATATGGGAATTGATCTCTACCACCAGTACCTCGGTGATCATAAATGGCTCTCCTTCCCATTTCTTTAAGGTGTCAAGAGGAGTCAGACAAGGGGATCGTGTCTCTCCTATTCTTTTTACCCTCATGGCGGAAAGTCTAGGGAGGCTCATGCATAAAAGAGTGATGGAAGGAAGCTTGAAAGGTTTAAAACCCTCTTCGAAAAATCTGGCCTATTCACACCAGCAATTTGTGGACGATACGATGCTTATGGGAAGTGCTACTATTGGTTAAGCCAGAGCTATAAAAAGTTGTCTTGTTCATTATGAGGAGGGATCAGGACAAAAAATTAATAGAGCCAAAAGTTCCCTCTATTTTTTCAATACCCCTGAGCACAGACAGAGGAAGATTGCAAATATCCTTGGTTGCGGTGTTAATTCCCTTACTTCAACTTACTTGGGTCTTCCTTTAGGTTCCAAACCTCTGGACTCCTTTTGGATATCTCTGGTTGATAGGTTTAACAAGAAGTTGGCTGGATGGAAAGGGGCTCTATTGAGTCAAGCTGGAAAAACACTATTACTTAAGGCTTCTCTTTAGAATCTGCCTATTTATGCCCTTAGTTTGTTCAAGATCCCTGCTAAGTTTGCTGATATTATTGAAAAGATCCAGAAACGGTTTCTTTGGTCGGGAGTTTAGGAGAAGAAGAGAATTCCATTGGTGGCCTGGGAGAGTGTGTGCAGACCCAGGGAGTTTGGAGGCCTAGGATTGAGAAATATCAAAGTGTTTAACAAAGCTCTTCTTGCGAAGCAGGTTTGGAGAAATTTTGTGGATATTCGTGAATGGAATACTATTTGGCGTAGCAAATACTTGCGGGAGGTTGACTCCTTTCAAGACTTTCTCAACTCTTAGAACCTTCCCCTTGGTTCTTCTCTATGGAACAATACCATTAAAGCCAGGGACCTGGTTGGTAAAGAAGCTTTTTGGAAGGTTGGTGATGGTAAGAAAATATGGTTCTGGGAAGATAAGTGGATTGGTAATGAGTGTCTTTGCAATATTCTGACCTATGGAATTTACATGGAGGACTGCAAGTCCAGGTTTGGCTGGTTGGTTGGGGATTATTGGAGGAATAATTAGTGGGTTGAGATTTCTTCAATTAGTCAGGATCTCCAACCTCTGCAGGCCCTTCTTAATTTGGTTAGGCTTAGTTCACAAGGGCGGGAGGACACTATGGTCTGGAAGTTGTCATCCTCTGGAACCTACTCTGTCTCTTCTCATGTGGCTTCCTGTTACTCTTGCCTCAATGACCCTGTCTAGGCTAAGGTGTGGGTGCACAACCTCACCCCGAAAGTCAATTTGTTTGTTTGGATTCTTCTTCAGAACAAATAGTTGACCAATGATAATCTTTATAAGAGGGGGTTCTCTTTTCCTAATAGGTGTTATTTGTGTTGTGTTGAGGCTGAGACTTCCTCACATCTATTTCTCCTTTGTCCTTTTGCTTATGCTATATGGTGTAGGATTCTGCGGATGTGGGATCTTAGCTGGGTTTTTCCTGGAACTATTGTGGATTTTTATAATCAATGGAAGGCCCCCTCAAAGAATTGGGCCTTGAATATGCTCTGGAACTATATCTTTCCTCATCTTTCATGGGGTATTTGGAAAGAATGCAATAACAAAATCTTTAGGGATGTAGCTCTCTCAGAGGAAGTAGTGTTTGGTAAGATAGCTAGAGCAGTGGTTGAAAACTTTAATCTGCTTAATAACAAGTATAAAGGGAAAGGTAAGGTCAGTATGCAGGAGTATGATTGTAGAATAATGGGAGCCTAGAAAATTAATGTGGATATGTTCAATATGTCCAAAAGTATCAAGGATCCTAGAGATGGCATATTCTAGAGTCTCCCTCCCCCTGGTTGGGTCAAAATCAACTTTGATGGCACAACCAAGGGTAATCCTGGGCCTGTCGGGAGTGGAGGGGTGATAAGAGATGAGAATGGGTGTTTTATTGTGGTTGTGGCGCTTCCTTTAGGCACTCAGACCAACCATGTTGCCGAAGCCTCTGGTGTTTTTTAGACCTTGAAGCTGGCTAGCCAATTGAAGTATAAAAATGTGTGGATTGAAGGGGACTCGAACAATATAATACAATGCCTAAAGGGTCGTCAGAAACCCTCATGGTCTATACAAAATTGGATAGACCTTTCTAAGGAAATTATTAATAACTTTGAGAAAAGTTATATTTCACATGCTTATCAGGAAATAAACACGACGATGGATTTCTTCGCCAAAAAAGGTGTCAAAACTCAAAAAAAATGATGTGGCAGGGGTAGGATGAGTTGGAGGCTAACATTAAGGTCCTGATGACGTATGACCGTGTTCACGGGAAGGTGCAATTTCCCATTCCATTGAATGATGGCTGAGTGTCCTCCCCTGCAGTCTCAGGACTGCGATTTAATGATTATTCTGAGTTGGACGAGGAGTAATTACCTTATCTCCCGTTTGCATGTGATTAGTTTCGCACACTTTCTGGGCATTTTAGGAGCTTGTTTCTACAAGGTTCTGGACTATTCTATTCTTGCTGGAAATACGATGGGTGGCAAAATTCGCAGGGTGGAGCCGATTAGCAGTGCACAGCTAAAGAGCAATCTGAAGCTCTGGAAGAAGTTGGATAATGGTGGCATTACTGTTTTCATTGACAAACTCCATGGTTGGGACCCAAAGGTGACTAGGGTTTTTGCAAAATACTAGAAGGATGGTGAGATTAACCTGTTTGGCAGACAAGTGATCTTCAATGAACAACTTATTGCTGAGGTTACGGGCCTCTCGACGAAGGGTATCAAATTCTACAAGGACATGAAGCAATCTGATGAAGTGGTCAACAATTTTCCTAAGTCGGATGCTAAGAGGGAGGAGTTACAAAGGACTTCCAGAAGCTACTATGACTCGAACAAAAGTGTCTCGCACTGGAGGAGGGTTTTGAATGTGCTGATGGAGTGCATCACTTTGGATGGTCGTTATACCAGAGTCTTTGGGTATCATTTTGTCCTTCTAAATCATTTCAGGCACCAGGTCAGGATTTCTTTTCCTTTTTATCTTGTGTCTTCTTTGAATACCAATTTGAAAAGCCATAGACAGAACCCTACCAGGTACTTTATTCTTCATGAAGGACTGCTTGTCCTTATTTATGACCATTTTAAAGCTATGTCGGCTCTGCCTTACCAAACACTGTCACCTAAGGATAGGTTTGTTGACAAGGATAAAGGAAAATCTAGGGATTCTCCTCAGAAGAAGGGTAAGAGAAAGGTGTTAGAGGACCCCTCCTATGATGTGAATGAAGAGGATTCGCAGTCGGTGTCATTGTCTGAATATTCCAGCCATCCTACGACCGATAGAGAAGAGAGACCCCGCTTCCCTATGGACCTCAAGGCGGTGGATCATTATTTTAAGGAGGAATGGGAATTTCCCACTAATGTTCTTGCAATAGCCTGTAATGGGGCAGTGGATAATTTTAGTTTAATGAGATGGGTGTTCTTTGAAATTAAGGAAATTAAGTTGAACCAGAGAGCCATGAACAGTAAAATGGAGAAAGTTGATGATGACATTAACAGAGGTAGTGGTAGTGGTCGGGCTATTGATTTATGGACTGAGGAAGAGAAGAAGTATATGGTTGAGTGCCTAAAGAAAACGGTGGAGGAATTACATGATTTCAAATGCAATCATGATGGCAAGCAGGTGGATATGGAGGAGCAGCTGAGGAACATCAAAAACTCTCTCCACAAAGTGTTGGTTATGAACCATAAGATTTTAAAACCCACTATACAGGCCATGAATACCATGGTGGAAAACCTTGAAAAATCCTATCAGGTTAAGAATGTTGTGTTTCTTGATTTGGACAAAGAGGAAGGGCAGCTGAATAGTGGGGGGCCAAGTAATAGGACCAGAGAAAATTTGAAAAGGAAGGCAGACCAAGCATTAGTCAACATCTAGGAGATCAAGAGGTATGCACTTAATATGAACAGTCTGGAGCAGGAAGCAGTAGAGATCCTCCAGAACCTGGCCTAGGGGCTAGTTGTTTTGCAGCTTTTTGTCGATTTTTTGGTTGTACTGCCCTGGTTTTTAGTGTTTTCTTCTTTATGGGAAGCTTCTTGTTTTTGTTTGTGCTTTGTTAATGCTATATCCATCGCTATCTGACTGTTAATGGTTTTGGAACCCCTCTAAAACCTGTTTGTTCCTTAATCAAAAACTAAATAAGAGGATGCATTGAGCATTATTCCTATTGTCATTTCTGCAAATTGTAATGATTTTATAAGGGGTGAGGTTTCTAAGGATGAGGTTAGGGCTATTCTTTTCTTTTGACCCCTACAAAGCTTTGGGTCTGGATGGTTTTCTCCCACCTTTTTCCAAAGATATTGGGATATAGTCATGATGTTATTGAAGCTGTTAGGGAGCTCTTTTCTACTAGAAAAGTCTTGAACATTTTTTTTCTCATCAACAATTTTTTGTATGGCACTTTCCTTCTTGGTACTACCATTATGGTTAAAGCTAGAAAATGGGAAAACATCCTAACAGACTACACTATTGTTTCAAGACAAAGAATAAATCTTGAAAAAAGTACTCTTTTCTTTAATACTAAACTAAGCTTATAAATTCAAATTTATAGTACTCTAAATTTTATTATTAGAAAGCCTCCTATTACTTTTCTCGTAATGCTCTTATGCCTTGGTAGAAACTATGTCAAATTTTAAACCCACTATTGAGAAGAACAAAAAAGGAAAATTGCTAGTTGGAAAGGATGTTGAATCAAGCTAGCAAGTTGTAACTCATTAAAAGTTACCTTCAAATAATCTCAATTTTCCTTCTCTCTTTTCAAAATTTTGAGATATATGAAAAAGAAAATTGAGTAAACTTAGAGACATTTTTATGGACCGGTATTGAAGACAAGCAAATATTCTCATTGGTGTCTTGGGAAATAATTTGCCTTCCTAAACCTTAAGGAGGCTTAGTTCTTCACAAAATTAAGGACATGAATAAATCCCTTCTTGCTAAAATTAAATGGAGATTTATGACAAATTAACAATGAATTAATTAGAATTAGGAAAGCCAAGTACCTTCAACAAGATGTACTAATTTTACTTCCTATGAGGACTTACCGACTAACTCAACAATATGGTTAAATATAAAATGTTTAATAGAAAGGAATTTAATAGAAGGTCAAATTGGTGAATATGTCCACTTTTAGAATGATCTTTGGCTAAGTAATATCCCCCTTTCTATTTGTCAACCATGTATTAGATTGAAAGACTAATTCACTAATATTTTTGGTACCTTTTTTGTTGATTATTATACTTTCAATAGAGAAGGTAAGAGTTGAAATATATCAAGAGAACTTCCTTCTATCCTTGAATATATTTATTTTGAGGATATTTTAAGTAAACTAAACTCCTTTTACCCCAATTTATATGTCAAAAAGGATGAATTGATTTGGTCTACTATTAACTATGTTTTTAATATATTGTTCGATTCACCTACCACTAATTTTAATTGAAAACAGTTATGGAATCATTACCTAATCCAAAAAAAAATTATTGGTGGGCTACTTGTTATGGTAAGATTCGCATAGTTGACAATCTCAAACTCAAAGGAGTTCATAACACATCTTTTCATTTAATGTAATGCTTGGAATGTGATAAAGGTTGCGATAAAAAAATTTGAAATCCAATGAGTCAGCTCTCAAAACATCCTTACATTTGCCATAAATTTGTGTTCCCCTTTTAAGTATCCCATAATCAAGAAAATTGGAAAGATTTTTCATCCCTTTTGTTGGAACATCTAGAAAGTGCATAACAATAGGTTTTTTTTATTAAATTTACTAATCTTGAAAATATGTCTTCTTCAAAACTTGTCACTCTTTTAAGGAAAATGTGGACGAATCTCAAATCAAGAAGGTTAAAACTTTTCTCATGGATATTGAAAGAAAAATTGCTAAGAATTGAAACATCAAGGATTATCTTTATGAAATTGATCATATAGAAAAATAATGTAAGAGGGCTACCACTATAGGAGGAAACCTAATTATGACTTGATTAAATTAATTTTCATGGGGTGTCAAAAGGTAATCTTGGCTAGCTAAAGGGTGGCAAAATTCATAGAAACTAAAAAGGTGATTTGGTTGCAAGCTAAGTATATAATATCTTAATTTAGTAGAGTCATATGATGGAAGCTTTTGTTACACTTTGGGACATCCATCTTGCTAAATATCGTAATATAAATTGTAATCTCCTTGTGGGAGGAGATTCTAAAAATGTAATAGAAGCCTTGATTCCAAGGCCAATTCTCATTGGTTGATTGAGGACATCATATTTGACTCCATGGAGATTTTTAAGGCCTTCAATAGCTTTAGAATTCATCATGTATATCATGAAGGGAACTATAAGGTTGATCTTCTATAATGTTGGGGTGAATACTAATAACTTGACTTGTTGGGAAGAGGTCAATTATCTCCCACGAATATTAAAGACAAATTTTCCCTAGATGGAAAGTAATCTTTATTGATTGTAGTTTTCTATATGTGAACACGTACATATTAATGAGTATTATGCTCTCAGTACTTAGAACATGATTTACACATGTGATGGCTTGTGTCATTAGAAAAGTACACGGTTTGGCTTGTGTGTATTCCCTATTTAGCCTTAAATTTAGACAAAATCCTTTATTGATTGTGGCTTATATATGTGAACACATAAATATTAATGAGTATTATGCTCTCATGTACTTAGAACATGATTTACACATGTGATGGCTTGTGTCATTAGAAAAGTACATGGTACGGTTTGTGTGCATTCCCTATCTAAACTTAAATTTAGGCAAAATCTTTTATTGATTGTGGCTTTCTATATGTGAACACATACATATTAATGAGTATTATGTTCTCATGTACTTAAAACATGATTTACACATGTGATGGCTTGTGTCATTAAAAAAGTAAACAGTCAGGTTTATGTGCATTCCCTATCTAAACTTAAGTTTTTACAAAAGCTTTTAATTTTTTTCAAAATGAACTGCAAAAAAAAAAGAAAGAGCTTGCACATGAATGAAGGCCTTATGAAGAGAACTAGAGCTCGAACTCTGGCCCCTTGAAAGGATGTCATAGTTCTTGACAAGGATGATGTTAAAGTCTCTTTCGAGAACCAAATTGAGTGGCAAGCTGCCACAGGTCTCCAGAACATATCTGATTTGAAATAGTGATGGTATTTATGTTCTACTTCTCTACTATTTCCACTACTTGGTGCCATTTGTAGTTGACTTTCTCTACATTCTTTTGTAATTCTACTTCTCATAGAACTTGCTTAGTTGTTGCTTTTTGCTGCTCTTTTTGTTTAAGGGTCTGTGCCTTTTCAGAAACCCTCCCTTATCAAATATCAAAAACTAAGCACCATAAATATTCCAGAATAAAGCAGCAAGGTCTTAAAGTAATATTCTACTTTGCAGGAGAGATAATTATAGAAAAGTAGATGAAGGCTGATTCTAAAACTGTGCAGGATTGTTTTTATGCAACGAGTGTACAGGATGACTCCTTTTGAATGATATCGACAACAGAATCGAATAAATTTTTATGACAAACTTTATCCCTAAAGTGGCATTGAGAAAAACGCAGATAAAACCCGCATTATGCTTTCTTGTTTGGGACCGACACTTCTATTCTTCAACACTCAACTCTTACTAGTTAGTCGGTTCAGAAGAGAGCAGTGGAAGAGAACGAGTTTTCTGGCTCTAACAGCAGTTGGTGCAGTAAAGGAAGGGATAATCTGCATCCTGAGGTTTGAAGTTCTAACTTCAGACCTCAGACCTCAGGATGTTGGTTAACCATTCCTAATTCCTGACGTTCATCGCATAAGTTGATTTAAGTTCTATGTATTCTTTCACAGGTATGATCATCGTCCAAACTAGATGTTTACCAGGTACAAATGTTATCTCCTTGATTCTTTTACATAGGAGAGTTTTCTTCTTGTTCTGTTTTACTTTTAGGTTTAAGAATTTTGCAGTTTTCTTTTTCTGTTTGAAAAAAATTAACCAGTCAATATGTTAAGAGAGTCTTTCTTCTGGATTTAACTGTATGTTATTTTTTGTATAACGTTTCGGATCACACTCTGTGATTTTTACTTCTATGGCTCTCTTTCATCCTGATGGTGGTGGCGTGCAAAAATGTTTCAGATCACACTCTGTGATTTTTACTCCTACAGCTCTCTTTCATCCTGATGGTGGTGGCGAGCAAAAATGTTTCAGATCACACTATGTGATTTTTACTCCTACAGCTCTCTTTCATCCCGATGGTCAGATCACACTCTGTGATTTTTACTCCTACAGCTCTCTTTCATCCTGATGGTGGTGGTGGATCCACCACCACCATCAGGATAAAAGAGAGCTGTAAGAGTAAAAATTACGGAGTGTGATCCGAAATGTTATGCAAAAAATAACACAGTTAAATCCAGAAGAAACACTCTCTTATCATTATGAACTGTGAAAATCTAATCTCTCCTGCCAATACGTTGTTTGTTACTGAGTGAGTACTGTTTGGGTAAATGATCCATATTGTAGCGGTTGAGCCCAGTTAGATACAGTTGATAATACTCCAAGACCATTTTGGAGCCCAGTTAGATTGAACTCATTGCTGATATTAGTAGATCTTAAGAGGATTTGAAGCCATGGTGATAGAGTACACTTTGAGAAGTGGTAACAAGGCAGCAGATTTTATGGCTAATATGGGTGTAGAATCCAGTTTCTCTGATTATCTCCTTGAGTCACATGAATTGAATGAAGTCATGAATTACATGGATAGATTACATGAACAGGAGGGGAGGAACCAAATTTCTGATGGTTTCTTTCTCTATTCATCAAGTGCAGAGAGGAGAGTATGATTTGAGTTGTCTTATCCATATTGTGATGAGTGAGCAAGGAGTCTATTTGTGGCTGTAGCCAGTGCTACCTGCTACAGACTAATATGGTGGCAGTATTTGATGTATACTCTGAGGAGTCTTAAACCTACCCGCATCTTTGAACTGGCTGAAGATACAGAATGGAGAGTGGTGTCAAAACTGGGCAAAGGTCATTTTAGCTAGCTTGTGTTCTTTAGTGTAAAACTCTAATTTATACCTGACTTTGTCAGGTGTTGATTTCTATAACAATATAGCGAGGCATGGCCTCTTTTTATTGATAAAAAAAATTGTTAGAATACAATTCAGTTTTGTGTCATATAGTTGTTTTTAAGTCTTAATTTAAGATTTTATATATATATATATATATATATATATATATATATATATATATATATATAATTGAGATGGTAAAGAGTTTTGAATACTTCTATTTTATTTTTATTTAATTTAAAATTATTGTAAATGTTTCGTATGTAGTTTTATTACTGGAAAATAAAGAATTTTACATAATATAAGTATAGATTATTTAAAATAATAATGAAAGATAAATTTCATTTAAGAGATGGAGTTGAGATAGTAAATTGAAAATTTACAAGCATAATGTTTGAAATGGTAAAGATGGACTAGAGTTACTTAGCTTTTGGCATGGTTTGATGGATTTTGTGATTTGAAATAATGTTTTAATATTGAATTTAGCTTTATGATGTTTGATAGTTAGCAAATTGATTTTTTTTCCAATCTAGAGAAAAATTACAATGTGAAATTATTTTGGATTGATTGTATGGCATGTTATTGATTTTAGTGTGCAAAATTGACCTTATATGTGTGAAATTAACCTACTAGGTTAGACATATGAAAATTGATTCACCTCACCTTCTAATATTTCAAAATAGACTTGCAATCACACACCTTTGAGAAACTTGCAAGGAAAGATATATCATCCCTTAGTCAAACTCCTCAATGAGTTGATTTAATAGTTCAAGTGAACAAAGATTAAATATAATAAGCACCCATGTAATATGCCTATCTATCAATAAGTATGTAGATGTTGATGTGGCTATGAATTTTTAGATGTGCTCCTTGAATAACTATACAAGTAGGTCTGAGAACTCTAGATTCGAGATGATCAAAATGAATTACAATTTTTCCTTTCAGAGAACAAACTATCATACAAAATTTAAAATGTTTCATGCTTAAATTTGGCACACAATGACTAGTTGGATGGGGTGACATGAGCACAATCTAAATTCTGAATTTTAAAAAGCTAGGGGTTGACTTAGTGATGCCAAAATCAAATAAGATTTGATTCTACATTGTAAAATCATACTAATGGGTAAATTGAGGATCAAAACTAGTTCTGGAAGGAATGTGTGGAGGTGGAATAAAGTTAGGTTCAGGTAATATGCCAAAAAGTGTGGGGCATGCAATTTCCACCATTATATATTCCCCCACTTTTACTTTCATATGAGCTACTATGAAGATGTATGCCAAAATAAAGTAGTCAACATGAAAGTAAAATGTTTTATACACTCATAATATAGACAAGGATATGTCTTTGATACATTCTCCTTGTTATAAGCACTATGTCTTGAAACATACAAAATAAAAAGGATTCCAATGAGTAACAATTAACAATCAATTGAAATATACACATTAAATAAATGCTTATGTCAACAATCTTAAATTAAATGTAAAGGGAAGTATGGAGATATGAACATGTGACATAAAGAAATGGTTTCATAAAACAAGTCACTATAATTAGCAAATGAGGGTGTTTATGATATCTCAATCAACCATTGTAGCCATGTTCCCAATATCAAACAATGACGCAGAATTTCCAATGTCATTGTGACGAAATAATCTATGTATACCTAGTATCCTTTCAACACTATAACTATTAGTGTGCAATGTAGAATCTATGGAGAGAAATTTCAACCATAACTATGAAAGAACATTAGTGATATAGTATGATCTCTTCTAATTGGTTTCATGCAAAGGATTGAATGAAATGTAGGAGAAGAGAAAAGTAAGATTCTTATCATGGAAATGTAATAATCATGAATAAGTGTCATAAATAAGATATGAGCATGAAAGCATGTAAATGAGAAATCATGATGCCTCGAATTTTCCCATAACAATTGCTATAATAAAGTAAGCATGAATTAATGTGATATGTCATCATGATAACTATTGATAAAGCATGTGTAAGTATAGGATATGATTAGCATAACCCTTAGTGTGTAGTATAATCAATACATCATAAGCTATAAGTATGATAAGCATGAGTGAATATGTATCTAGATAATAAGATAAGTTCATGAAATCCTTTAAAAAGATGATAATTTTAAGCACATAACACATATGAAGCACAATATCAAACATGTTCAACGGTACATCATTATCAATGTAGAAGGAGATAGTGAGCACAAAGGGAAGTCTCCCAAGTGAGGAAACACAATTCATCAAAGACATGAAATATGACATAAAACACAATATGGAAGGTGAAATGATAATGAAAGAAGAAGAATCATATCAAGCAACGATTGACAAAAGGACCAATAAAAATACAAGATTAGACAATAGAATATGTGAAGGGATTTCAAAACAACATGACTTAATAAAAAGTCCAAATAGATAAAAAACATAAAAATATTCAAGAGTGGTTGCTTAGAGTCCATACTTTGCACCATCTCAAACCCATAGGGAACACAATGCAACACAATACATAGGCGTGTGAGCATGGAGATGGGGGGCCAAAATTGGTTTAAATGATTTTTAATCCATAGCATGATCATGTCACTAAAGTCCAACCATGTTACGGAGATTGATCATTATTTTAGTAGCATGGTTACATTATAACACATGCATGCTATATTTAAACAATAAAATCCTCACCTTTACACTTCATTTTTTTAGCCTAATGGGTTGAACTATATAATGTACTTCCAAATTTATATTTTTCACAAACCATAACATGTTCAAACTTTATCCTTGTTAATAGTACATGTTTTAGAACATGAGGTTCCATGAAAACCCCGCTACAAAATCAATCTATATCTTAGATTATTAACCATATAATTTTATTCATAGTTGGAATAAAGTAATATATTAGTTTTATTCTTTAGTTATTTTTTTATATACCTTAAATACATATGTGTATTTGTTTTCTTCATATTTTTTGATCCAAAATTTAAAACACTATACAATATTTTATATGCTTCATTTTATACACTTTTTTCTATATTTTAATTATTTTTTGGAAGGTTTTTCGAGATGCATCCACTTTGAACATTTATTAAAAATGTAACTTATGTTGCATCCTCTTAACTATCTTTTTACCAGTGGATTTAAAAAACACTTCACAAAATAAAATAAAAATGGGTGGCACACGCTTGATGATAACTCTATTTTAGGGATAAAAAATGCATCCTCTATGTGCGTTCAACTTCTACCCTCTTAGGCTATGGTCTCATGGAGGGGCTTCAAGAACAATTTTATGGAGCAAGAGGTTCCATGAGGCAAAAAACCATGTCATAAGATTAATTAGAGTATTTTTTTGATAAATAGGAGCCCCTACTTTTTAGTTTGTAATTTTAATTGGATGCATTTGGTGTGGGGCTAGAAATTTTCCCCACTAGCTTTGAAAAATCTAGCACTTGTCAATAATTTATAGTTTTTAGATTCCTACTAATCATTTTTTTTCATTTATATGTATACACTTTATTGAATTGAATATAAAAATAATAAAATTCATGAGATAACCAACTTCTATAAATTTTGTAGCTTAAACTTTTAAGCTTAATCTACACTTAAAAATTCATGGGACCACCCAATTTAAAATATTCTTAAGATGTCTCAATAGCACCCATTTATTTTTTTTAAAAGCACCTCTCCATAAGACCGCAACCTTAATATTCATCATTTTTTAAAAAATTATCAATTTAAAAACTATATTATAAACACTATAATTATTTTTCTTGACATATTTTCAAATTTGAGTGTACACATCACAAACTACTCGTTGAATTTTAGATTTCATCAACCTTAGGGAAAAAAATGGTCACTTAAGATCTCATTTTGACCTATCATCTCCAAAAAATTATCTATAGAGAGATATCCACAACTAGAAGGATATATGAATAAACCTCACAATCTAAACCAATGATGTGAGGATGATATCCTCCAAACAAGTCATTCTCATATCAATAGATACACCATCATGTAAAACCAAACTCTCGTCACTATGCATGTTATAAGGATAAAAGAAAATAATTGGGGTCAATTAAGGTACAAAAATGTGGGGCCAATTTTTTTAACAAAATAGACACCCATTTTAGAAAAATGGGCATTTTTGGTGCAAAATAGGTATTCATTATACACAAAAATAGATATCCATTTTACAAAAGCCTTTTGAAAGTGTTTCTTACAAATATATATCTATTTTTAAAGGAATGTATATGTTAAATATGAATGGATATCCATTTCAATCATTTGTACATTATATTTAAATTTAAATATTCTATTTGATTTTACATTGATTTTAGGCTTGGAAATCTAAACCAAAGTTTTGGATTATAAATACAATGTCATGATAAAATTTATTACTAAAATTGACTTCAATAGTATGGTTGATGACTTTATTTCAATATTTGAAATGAAATTAAAATTTCTTTTAGATGAGAATGTTTAGTTTTCAAATATAATTTTTTTACTTTAAATCTATTTTTTTAATTATTTAAAAAATATATATATATACATAAAGTTTCATAAACTTGAAATGATATATATAAAAAAAAATTAATAATTTCATTTTTTCATATTTACGAGTTTAAATTAGACTTCATGCTCTACACATTATTATTTTATGATAATTATTTTAGGTCAAACTAAGTGGGAAATATACTAGGGACTTGAGATTTATATCTTAATCTTATTAAATAATTATTAAAAAATACATATGATAAAACTATCCATCTCGAGCCTCAACATCAATTATATTTATCTATAAAAGGATTTAAAAAAATATATATTTACTAGTTTTTAAGTGGGGCATACACATGCATGTGTTTACCTCTATGATGGTTGAAAAGTGTACTTTTGTATGTCCTTTACTTAACTAATTTGTATCATCTAGCTATTATAATATAT
The DNA here is from genome assembly GCA_007258455.2 of Sequoia sempervirens. Lineage (NCBI taxonomy): Eukaryota > Viridiplantae > Streptophyta > Pinopsida > Cupressales > Cupressaceae > Sequoia > Sequoia sempervirens. The sequence goes on along the minus strand of VDFB02000002.1, from coordinate 194,532,919 downwards.
AACATATTTCAAAACTAGAAATAAAATCCTACATTTCATAGTTTTACGTTGTAAACACCAAAAATCATCCACACTTGATTATACATAATTTTATCCCATTTCAACATCATTTGAATAAGACCAATTATTTAATCAACCTTCCTAATCACTTTCCTAACATTACTTAAATAAATTTAAATCATTTATTTAATTAATTTATCATTTATCCCTATTTCCTCTATATTTCACTCTTAATTAAATAAATGTCATTTTTTTATGAAGTTTAAAGTTTCAATTTTTTAATTAGTTGCATTCATTTTTCTTTCAACATCTATGCTAACATGATTCATGTGCCTACTTTGTTATGATGCATCTACCTATGACCTAAAATTGGCTCAACCTAGTAGCTCATTCTATTTTTACTTTTTTTAGACATTTGCTAAAATTTTCTAGTTCTCTTTGTGGGGATTATTATTGTATTAGCTTACATGTGTTATATTCAAACATGTTTGTTGTAGAATAATTTTTGTATTTTGTAAACCCCCCTCATCTTTTTCCCATAAGCCTAGTTCAATGTGTCCACTTTCTAAAGTGATGCATTCACTTTGTTGCATCATGTTTTCTTTACAAATTGATGCCTCCACATTCAACATGTCCACTCTAACAAGGCACATACATTTTCCTAGAACATCTATGTTTTCTTATTCAACATCTCCACTCCCAAAATAGAATCCCTCATTCTTATCATTTATAATCTTGTATTTTTCACTTTTTATTTTTTGTCAATCGATTATTGCATTAACCTATTATTACAACACTCAGTGTTCTTCAATTTGTAGGTTTTTATGATTTTTTTGGAGAAATTTCACTAACTTTATCATGTTGTTACATAGGTATGTACTTCAACACATATGCATTCTCCTCCACCATGTATGTTTGGCATCAATGTCTACTCTCTATATTTCAATATGTCTATAGGAAGAATACTAGTAAACATAAAACCTTCCATTTGTTATGTTCATTTTTCTTCATCCCATTTATTATATGTTAAAATGTATGCACCTCTTTGTTAATGTATGTATTTTGTAACTATTTTTTATCATTTTCCTTTAGTTTTCATGCTAACTATCTAAAAACTTTAGTAGTACTAACTGATCTTTATAAGAAAATTGTGTGTCAAAGACCTTTTACAAACTACTAGAACAATTTTTTTTAGGTTTGATCATTAAAGACTCATTTTTCTTACTAGTCTCATTTTCCTTATATTCTGCTCCACCATGTATGTTCTACATAAATTTTGTAATATGCATTCTCCTCCACCATGTATGTTCTACATCGAGGAAATCAACTAGCAACCATGTGCATACTAGCTAGGAACCATTGATTACATGTTTGATTGTAACACACAAATACACAAACTACATCGGGGATTTACTCACCTCATTCCCCTAGAAATGAGTGTGTTGGTTGTGTATGTTTTCCCTTGTGCTATCGATTGATCTTTGGTGATAGAAAAATGGTTAGTGTCCCAACATAGGCCTTACACATCATGCCTAAACAAGGCATATTTCTAAGCTTACAATCATCCACACACCTAATTGAAAAAAAAATGTTATTTTATTGTTGTGTCTTATTATAGAAACCCATGCCAAACTAATCAAACCTTCCTCACCCTCAAACCATAAAAATTAAACTTTAGCTCCATCTAAAATCAACCTCCAACCTTTAAATTAAATCCAAAAATTATCAAAATAAAATCCTAAACCGAATATTCCCATCCTCCAATCATCAATCAAAAACTCCTAATCCAAAATATAATTCATAATCAAATCCTTCCAATCCCAAAATCCATAGTCCCAAGTCCAATCCTTAAAAATAATTCAATATCCTAATCTCATTCAACATCAAACCTTTTCACCATTATCAATCCCCAACCATGAAAATAAACTCTAATATTTGGATAAATCAAGATCACAATTGAAAATCCTCTTGAAAATTAAAGGCAAAAAAATGTTGAAAAACTTCATCCTATTACCCTAGTCAAAAACCTAACTTTCATCCACCTTAATAAATCATCCTAAATCCCCTCATCTAAATTAGAAATCCATGTTTTCATCCTAATCCATAATCTAATCCAAAATTCTCATCCTAATCCAAAGCCCTATATAATCAAATCTAAATTCAGTAAAAAAAAAACAAAAAAAAAACCTAATGTAATACCTCGAGCCACACACCTAGGACATTAGTTAACCAAACAACCTTTTAAAAAAGAACAAAACCAACGACCAAGATATGACATCATGCCATACTATGTAACAATGTGCACACAAGTCTCATGTGAAACTCAACATCACAAGTGAATTAACAACATGAATGATCTCATCATTTCTGTAAGAAAGGTGACACTAGTGAATGACACCAAACATGGGACAAAACCACCACGATAAACCTACAAGAGGGGAATCAACATCCAATTGAAAATCATGTACAAACCTATGATTTTGTTATCTCATGAAAACAACACAAGGGTGGGATGGTGGAATCATGAACCTCAAATCCACACTAAAACACACTTATGAACCCTTAGAACACCAAAGGAAACCCACACATATGGTAAAATGACTAGGATCTATCGTATCTCAACTAGACTACATTTTTAGAATGAAAAGTAGGATGAGAGTGAAAACCACCTCTAATCCACTCAAACATAACCTTACACAAAACCCAACTACAAGGGAAAAACTTCATAATATGTTGCCTTAATAGGAGGTAAATCCCTCCAATAACTAGAACAATGATGGGTTGTTTTCAAGAAATTTCACACTTCCCGATGTAAAATATGGAAGAACTCTAATATTATGACACTTTTCAAAAAATAAAAATATGGTGAGACTTACCAATCCAAGGGGAACGTCCTTCATATACAAATTTTCCTCTAGAAATAATCGAAAGAACTCATTGTTTGAAAAATAGGGTAAATCAGTGCATCAAAGGACTATGATATTTAAAAAGGACACTAGCATGCTTGGAGGACACTAACACACCACTAAATAAGTTTCCTAAAATTGCACTATCATCATATAATTTTGCAAGTTTCACAAAAATTTCAGAGAGCCCATAATTTGGGTTGTAGTCCTTTTTTTGTGTTTTAGTCCTAATCACGCATTATAGTCTTGGCTAGAGATTGAATGGATGATCATTCCTAGTTCTCATACCCAATAACAACACAAGACTCACAAAAATAGAATGCAACACAAATAGACTCTAAAACAATTGAAAATGATTAGGATACTAAGAGGGACAACCCCATCTAATATCTAACACACTGACCAACAAAAAAGATTCTTCCCAAAAAATGGGAGGCCTAAAAGAGTCTTCAAAACAATTCCAAGTACATGAGGTACAAGGTAAGGCATTCCCAACACACCCTATGGGTCCTCTTGGATCCTCATGGAAAATTCTCACCAACACACAACCCTAAACTTGGGAGATGAACCACACAAGATCTAAAGATAATTTGAAAAAATTATAACAAGAGATTCATTTTAAGCCCAAACCAAATATTTTCTAAGTTCATTTTACCATCATTTTGGTAAGGATAAATTGAATACGGAATGGCAATAGTGTTTGACACCAATGTTGAGAAAACATACATAAGAATATAGATCCTTCACCACTTATGTGGGAGGTTTACATTTCATCCGATAGAAGGTTCCATAATTAAATATTAAAATTACAAAGAGGACTCAAAGTCTTTAATCATACCTTTAACATCATATATTAAAAATGAGAAAATTAAAGCAAGGGGTTGAGAACCCCGACTTGCACACTACCAATAAAGACTCTAATAAATTTGATCCCAACAATATTTTCCATGTCACCCAACCATGTGGTATGCTAAGGTCCACCCCACCATGCTAAGAGATAGTCACTTGGGATCAAGCACAACACTCACACAAACTAAGGAGAATGGCTCATAAATGCACCAAATTGATAGAGCATCCAATACATCTTACACATTTCATTCAATAAGGTAAATAATCATAAAATACACACCAATAAGCATGATCAACATCAAATGCATAAAGCATGATTGACATACAATTCATAATAAGCTAACAAAATCATCATCAAATCATAAATGCACATACTCAAGGGGATAGCATCACCAACAATAAGAATGAAGAATAACCCACATCATATTGAATATACATGCTAATAAGGAATCATGCAGCATGAACATGAACATGTGCAATCAAGTTCTCTTCCAGTCACAACATGGCCAAAGATAGGTCTCTCCATAAATACCAAGTCCAACAACATCAAGGATGAGGAACCTAGGGTCTAGGGAAGGGGTGCCATCATAATAGTTCAAAGGAATAGCTACACAGAATCATGTATCCTACTCGCCCCACGAGGGTACCCAATCAACAAGATCTAGCTAACTCCCATAGTATGGCATGTCCCTCGAGCTCACACTAATCCTTTACAAGAACTTTCAAGTGTGCCGCAATATTGGCCATCTTGGTTATTTTATTGCCCAATATCTTTGCTAATCACTTTAATTAGCAAAATATTAACCCATCATGTCCACAAATCTCTTTGTATCTTGACTAACATCAAGATCCCCTCCTTTCTTACACCTTATACCTCAAATCCTAAATTCATCACACCAAGACACTATTTTTGTGTGACACAAATTTCAAAGCATAATTTTGGTGTATAAAAAATAAACATGCTTTCAAAAAAGTCCAAATTAAAAAAATAATGAGACTTCTTTTATTTCATTCCAATTTGTTTAGAATCATTCTCAATTTCAATTTTTTAAAGTTTATTTTACTTTGGAAAACCATAAAACCCCCCCAAAAAAAGCCATTGTTGAAAGCTTCAAATTTCAAATTTCTAAAGATACCCTTTGGTTTTAAATATGTCCTACACTACACTTTTAAGGTCAATTTCACGTCTTAGAGATTTTGGAAAAAAAATCCATAGCGAGGGCAAAAATTGATTTTTCCTAAACTTTAAAACATTTCATTTACTAAATTGAAATTCATAAATTTGAACCTAAAATGGGGGTCCTATTATTCCTTAAGAGTAAGCATGGAAAAAATTTAAAGAGAATTAAAAACATAGAGAAATGAGAGAAAATTACCTCAAATTTGTACTTCACAAAATTCCTATTTCTTTCACTTTTCTCCAAATTGAGAATCCAATCCAAGGTGCAATGTAAACACACATATATTCCTTCCTTGCAAATTCCCATTCCAATTCTAATAAATCCAATAGCAAGTAAAATCCATCCATTTTCAATTTTTGAGAGGAGAGGGTTTGACAGAGATCATTTTTCAAAAATGAAGGAATGAATAAAAGACAATCTTTTTCTTTTTATCTCACTTTTCTTTTTTATTCCCATTTTCACTTTTATTTTTTAATTTTATTTCCTATTTTTCCACTTTCTCATTTCTCAAAAATATAATTTTAATCAAATTAAAAATTTCTAAATTATTTTTATTTTCCAAACACAAATGCACTAATCTAGTTGAATTCCCATCCCATAATTTAAATAATTCAATTTAATTTTCCCACCTAAGGAAATATTTTATGATCACATTCAATCTAATTTCAATAATTAAATAAAATTCCTAATGCATATTAAATAGCATTTTTTCCTTTCTTTTCTTTCTCAGTACATCAAACATTATTCATATGCAAGATTTAACCTTGAAAATATATTTGCATGCAAACATGAAATACATAACCACAATATAAATGATGCATTTATTAGTTTCCCACAACACACAAAGTCTACAATCACCATTGATTCAAATTCAAAACCATAAGGGAAAATATAGGGCTCATCTCACACTCAAACCAAGTGTAATAGGGGTTACCATACATATTAGCCCAAAGTGTCATCTTTGATTAATCATCGTTAGAGAATAACTTAGACCTATATAATCAAGTGGAGAAATAATCATGTAGTTGTAACCACTCAATATACACATCAAGTGTGCCTATTTACTAGATAATAGTTGAAGCAACGCATAAATTTCCAAAAGGGTACAACATCGTATAAACCATATAATTATGATAAATATATTGATATTTATGGAATAAAGCACTATGATAACTAGGAAACATAGCACATGGAATGCAATAATAAAAAAACAAATCAAGTCCTCACAAGGAACTTGACATGCTACCATGCATGCATCACAATACAACTAAAACAATAGCCACAACTAGGACAATTAATAAAAATGGTGAAGTTAAAACATCAATAATCACTCAAATTAACAAATGCAAGCACAACCTATATGTCCCCTAATATATAGTCAAAAAATAATATCAAAACAAAAACATATTAACGTAACAAATAGGTGGACATTACACCCTCTCCCACTAAGATTTGGCTTACTCTTGGAAGCCTACAAAAAACAAGGATAAGGTATACTTGGTACTTAAAACTTAAAACACAAAAGATCTTACAAGATACACCAAGTCTAGAATCTCACCAAATCTAAGCCTCACACACACAACACACACCTCTAAAGGTTCACAAGCTAGGTGATCATCAATCACTAGTGCGAAAATACCTTAGAGATCAAAATACTCCCTCCTCTAGCTACCACTACAATTGAGGGAAAGATCTAACCACATGTTCTAACTAACCAAAAGAAAGCAAGGCCCTACACAAGGACTACTATAGTTACTAGGAAACTCCATCTATCTACTAACTTAACCAAGGAAAGGCACACAAACTACAAACCTTAGCTCTTTGTAAGACTAATGGACACAAGGTTGTACTTCCTATGGTATCACCTAAGACCAAGGCCTTATTACTCAAAGCTACAACTCAAAATCTAGGGAAAAACATCCCTCAAGGATAGAGGCAACACTACCTCACCTCCATGCTTGCCAAAAGTGAGTCTCACTCCCAAAAATGGTCTCCCTCCATGAGGGCCTCCCTTAGGTATGACTATACAAAAGTGAGGATTTCCTTAATATTATAACTTCTCAACACAAAAATAGGAATAAATTATGGCTTCTTAGAGAAAATAATATATGTGATAATCTCTTAAAATTATAAGTACTCTTGACAATTGAGGATAAGAAAACCCAAAATACACAAGGAAACATCCAATGAGACAACTAAACATAAGTGATAGGAGAAAAATTTTGATCTACACCACAATGATTCTCAAATATGACCAACCTAAGGGTTAAAAAATCCAACTAGTCATGAAACCATGATCAACAAGGTAACAAGGAACCGCTATAAGGCTCAAACACCAAGTATTCTCAAAATAGAATATATAGGATAGCCACATATTCATATAGTAATTACATCCCTTCTAAAAATGAGTTAATAACACCTCTAAAATGTTAAGGTTAAACTCCTACAACTACTAGGTTAGCCCCAATTGACAACACAAACAAGAGATAGATAGATAACTATAATATAATTAATATAAATAGTATGTAACCAAGCACTTACTAACACACCATTATACCCCTACACCATGTCAAACATAATTGTAGCTATGGAAACCACATATAAATGACACAATGTGCACCTTAATTATATCCAATAGCATGGCTTTGATGTCTAAAAAACCTCAACAAATACTTGGCTAATACTAAAGCACTAGGTGACAAGGTCACATGTCCACAGAAGCCAAGAGAAAGATAAGAAAGAACAATCATAGCTGGTGGACTAAATCAACAACCAACCATCTACTAACAAATAGAGCTAGGAATTATCCAAGCAATGAATTCAACATAATTTATTATCAAGCTCATCTAGGAAAAATATCGATCAACCCCCTCATGCAAAGATTCAAATACGCCTTTCTCAAAGCTAGGCACAATGACATTCACACCAATTCATGAGATGCTCATAGCCCAGGGATCCATATGCATACAAAGAATTTTATAATTTTCCCAAATGCTTCACAAAAATCCACTTACATTCCATAGGGAGCAAGGAATTTCAAACTCAATATAGCTCTAATTAGTACAACGTCAAGAACTAGTACATTCTCTGCAATCTACTCCCTTATAAATTCTATCAATGTTCAAGACATGTGACCAAAAATTTAATACATTTTAGTTTAGCCACCACAATAATAAGAAAATTTTAAAGAGAAAGAATTATCAATTCCAACAATAAATTGAGCATGACCAAGGGTCACAAAAATAAATAGATGGAAAATTTTGGTGATTATACTACTCATAAGAAGCATTAAAAATTTCATGTCAACCCTTACAACAATTAGAGAACTTGCCAATAATTGAAAGAAAGTCTCAAAATTAGAAGGCACAATTACATGCACTACATGACTAACACTAGCCGCAATTGAGAGAGTGCAAAGCTAAAATACACCTAAAATGTAACATCCAAGGTGATTTAAAGAACATGCTCAAGAGCACTAAAAAAGAAAGTTTTATAAGACTCCAAATATATCTCACAACATAGATTGAGAAAGATTATTGAAAGTGCAAGTGTTAAGGTTGGTGAATATTTACAAAATAATTCAATGATAATAGATGGATATGAGTCAAATGAGTCTTCTTGCAGAGAAGAAGAAAAAGTTAAAGAAAAAGAGGTGCAGATTGAAGAGGAAGAAGCTTTGGAAAATACTCCTAAAACTCCTATGTATAGAAGAATCATTATGAAGAACAGATCATTGGAGATAAGAGCAAAGGGGTACTAACAAGAAGAAAAATTGTTGAAGAATAGGTAAATCTATGTTTACTTTCTAAAGTTGAACCTAAAACATTGATTGAGGCATGGAAAGATGAATATTGGATCAGGAATAAGAGTTGTTGTAGATTGAGAAGAATCAGACTTGGGAACTTGTCCCAAGACTAGCAAACAAAAATGTAATTGGAACTAAGTGGGTATTCAAAAATAAACTAAATGAGAATGGAGAAGTGGTAAGGAACAAGGAAAGGCTTGTGTGTAAAGGCTACTCACAAGTTGAAGAATTAGATTTTGAGGAGATATTTGCTCCGGTGGCAAGAATGGAAGCTATTAGGATATTTTTGGCTTTTTCAGCACAAGGATTTCAAATTTTATCAAATGGATGTGAAGTCTACTTTCTTGAATGGAGAACTAGAAGAATAGGTATGCATAGAACAACTGAAAGGATTTTAGTTATCATACAAACCGGATATGGTCTGCAGATTGAAGAAGGCATTATATGGATTGAAGCAAGCTCCTAGAGCCTGGTATGCAAGGTTGGATAGGTATTTGATACAACAAGGATTCAATAAAGGTACCACAGATAGCAATCTTTACTTTAAAGTTGAAAAAGATCAAATCTTGATTGTGGTTGTATATGTTGATGACATAATCTTTGGAGGAAATGAAGCAATGTGCAAGAAATTTGCATAATAAATGCAAAAAGAGTTTGATATGTCTATGTCTGGGGAGATAAATTTCTTCATTGGATTACAAATAAATTAGATAGATAAAGGTATTTTCATTTCACAATCAAAATATGTCAAAGAAATGTTGAAGTTTGGAATGGAAGATTCTAAACTAGTGTGTACTCCTATGATTACTGGTTGCAAGCTGAGTAAGAATGATGAATCTCCTAAGATTGGTCAGAGCAAGTATATATCAATGATTGGTGGACTACTATATCTAACTACTACTAGATCGGATATCATATTGCATGCAGTTTATCTTGTGGCTAGACTTCAAGAAGATCCTAGAGAGTCACATGTTGCAGTAGTTAAGAGAATATTCAGATACTTGAAGGGCACTCTAGATCATGGCTTGTGGTATCCAAAGGATATTGATTTTACTCTAAGTGCTTGCACAAATGCAGGTTGAGCTAGTTGTGTAGATGAAGAGAAAAGTACAAGTGGTGGTACATTCTTTCTTGGATGCAAATTGGTGTCATGGCTAAGAAAGAAGCAAGATTCAATGTTTGTATCTACTACAGAAGCAAAGTACATTGCAACAGCATCTTGTTGCACACAAGTGTTATGGATGAGGCAAACATTGAAAGATATCAAGGTGGTATATGATAAACCAATTTTTATTTTTTTTATTGATAAGGAGGGATTATTTAGATTGGCCCCACACAAATGGAGGTCACAAGGGGTACCTCCTCCCCTTCAACATATTCAACTTAGAACTACTTATTCAACTTTATTCAACTAAGAATCCACAATGGAAGTCCAAGAGCCACCACTTCGAATTCCAACTTAAGATGTCACTTTTGGGGATTCAAACATGGATCTCCATCTTGAGAACCATATGGCCTCACCATTTAAGCACAACCCCATTGACAAACCAATTTCTATCTTTTGTGACAATGCAAGTGCTATCAACATCTCAAAGAAACATATCTCAATCAGGTATCACTTTCTAAGAGAAAAGGTTGTAGAGAATGAATTGAAGCTTGAGTATGTGCCTGCAAACGATCAATTGATGATATATTCACTAAGGCTCTTCCTAAGGATAATTTTGAGTATCTTCGGGAGAATTTGGGGGTTATTTCCCTCATTCTTTGAACTAGATGCATAAGGAGATGCATTAGTCTAGTGGATTTCAAGATCCATTCTTTGGTCTAGACTGATGATTGGTGGCTACCTCTTAGGGGGAATAGGTAGTGAAATTGTTGGTTGTTGCAGTCAGAAAGAGTGAGTGTAGTCATTATGCAATGGTTGTTGATTAGTGTTGTATAGTGTGTGCTCCTAAGGGGGAGTATACTAAGCAGTAAAGGGATAGAAGTTGTAGAATATTTGTGAGAAGGTTGATTGATATGAAAGGGGAAATATAAGTGAGGAAAATATTTTGTCCTTTTCCATTGATGTCAAAGGGGGAGAGAATAATGTGAAAAATCAAAAGAGAAAATGAAACATGTGAAAAAGATATGTTGAAAGTGGGAGAGTAAGTAATGTGAAAGAGTAAAAGAGAGAAATTCTTGAGTTAGTTGTGTAAGGGGGAGAAAGAAAAAGAGTTGGTATTGTTGTGTCTTTGATGGTTTTCCACATCATGTTGCCATCAATGAAAAAGGGGGAGATTTTTGCAAGTATGAGAAGTTGGTGTTTTCATTGATGTCAACAAGCTTGTGCTGTCATTGGTTTCAATTGTATGAGAAGAATACTATTGTAAGATCATGTGTTGTCTATGTTGTTGCATTGATGATGCTTTGATTAATTGCATTATGTTGTCATGACTAAGTTGTTGGTGTCAACCTCTAGTGTTTCTTTGATAATCTTCTATGGTTGAATTTGTTATGTTGCAGTTGGCTTGATGATGATGAATAAGTACTAAAGATGATGAGCATGTGTCTCTGATGTTTGGTTTCAAGTTATTTTGAGAAAATTGATTAAAAAGAGGAAACGATGAGTTGTAGAGTGTTCTAGGTTGAAGAGTAGTGTTTTGGTTATATTTCTCATTTCTTCTAGGTTGAAGATCTACCTATACATTTTGGATATGTTGATCAGAGGTGTTAAGAGGTGTTTTATTCTAAATTTGGTGTGTTGGATCGTTGTGCAGAGAAAGTTGTGTTCACCAATGTGTGAACTATGTATTATAGAGGTGTTTGGGAGAAATGTTTTTGCTCCATGTTTCTCCGCAATTTGGTTTTAGGTCTTGTAGATCTTAAGGTGTGTTGATAGTTTTGGTATCTTTCTTTACGTGAAGTTATTTTAGGTTTGGTACTTTGGAAGTCAGTTTCTTAAATTACAGTGTATGGCACAGTTATCTGAGTGTACTAGGTGTGTACATTCTTCAAGTGAGTTTTTATGGAGTTTGTTGGATTTCAGGGAATTTATGGAATATTCTAGATTATTTTCAGGTGAAATTTGTTATCCATAAATTGTTGGATCAAAGGAAGCGTGTACTTAAAATTTTAATGGTGTTTACATGGGTAACGGTCGACCTAGGTATTTACACTACTTGTGAAAATTGTGGAGGTGTGGCATGGTGTATATGAGAGGATTTAGGTCCTAGTTAAGGTGTGTTGTGGTTCTCCTTCATTCCTTTCCACCATGGGAATGTTTTGGTGCTGACCTAATTTGAATTTGCATAGTTGATGTGCATAGTTGACCTTGGAGAATGGTTTCAAGGTTGAAGATGATATAAATATGAGTTGAGTTGTTGAGGGATGATGAGATAGACAAGATAAATGTTAATGATGTGAATTGTAGTGTTAGAGTACAAATTTGAGAAGTGTAGTGTGATTTTTCATGTGTTAGATTGCTAGATGTAGTGAGTAGAATGTGTCTACAATTCTTCAAAGAGACTTCGAAGGTGTTGGTGATATTGTGGTGGATTTCTTTTGTTGCTTTGAGATGGATTTCTCATTGTAACACTCTTCTCTATCTTCTTTTCTATTATGGCAGTGAGCCCTTTGGTAGTGAGCCCTATTGTATCATGTCTTGTTATTACTTTATATTGTGAGGTAATCCTCACCATGGTTTTTCCCATCTTGGGTTTCCACATAAATTTGGTGTTCTTCTATGCATGGAGTTGGTTTTATTCAATTTTTGTTATTTGTTTTCCTGATAAAACATTCTAACAAATTAAGGGTTAATTGAATGAATGTGGATTTGAATGTTTTTGATGGTTTTGAAGTTTTAAGGTAAAATTGATTCACCCCCCTCTTAGTTTTCTTGTTCATTCAAAAAATCTATACTTGATTGATTACTCATATCTCCTTGAAAGAAGGAAGAGAGTATTTTCCTAAGGTTAGGGTGTATACTTGATTGTTATAATGATATTCCCCAATAGGGTTGAAAAACATATTTTTTGGTTATACTATTTTCTTCTTTTTGATTAAGAATCTATTCCTATTCACATAATTCTAGAAGATGACATACGTTCCAGAAACCCAAAGTCGTATTGTGAAAGAGGACTTCTAGGTGCAAAAGCACAAACTCCTCTCAAGATGATAATGTCCTCCAATTTAGATATGAATGTAGTAAACATTGTAAGCATGTGGATATTCAAGGCATGTTGAAAGAGAGGTTTTAAGATTGTTTATGATCACTTGATTGTTGCAAGCCATGGGTTGGGATTAACCTTTATTCATTTGATTGTTGCATCACTTTTTGATTGAGGCAATAGGTTGGGATTAACCTATATAGTCTGATCGATCATTTGATTGTTGATTATACTTTTGGTTGGAGTCATTTATTATTGAGATCAGACTTTTGAATTAAAGTCATTTATTGATGAGATCATACTTTTGAAATGAAGGAACATAATGTTGTGACTATACTTTTTAAAATGGAGAAATTTAATATTGTGACATTATGATTACCTGTATGGTTAAATTAGGTTGTTCTTGGGGTTGGGATAATCCATGGGAAAGGGAGTAACCTAGTTGGTCACTTAGTATATATGAATGTATGGTTAACTTGGTTATTCCTAGGGTTAGGATAATCCATGGGAAAGGGACTAACCCAGTTAGTTAGTTTGTTATGTCATCACCTTTTAGGTTGAAACTATGTTTTGAAAAAAAGAGAGTATGTGTGGTCATTTACCAAATCGAGCTAAGGGGTGGGTGAGCATATGACTTGCACTCGAAGTATTGGGTGTTGAATTCTTTTGCCAAAGTAGTGTAATTATCCATTGTTTACACTATCGGTTCACTGTGATCCAGGTTTGCATACTAGGCAAGGAACATCATACATGTAGGTTGTAGCCAATGTATGGTAGCTCTAGATATGTAGGACACAAAACCATGCTCAGGAAGGCTAGTATTATGAGGTTATCAAACCAATCTCTTTGTTGAAGTGTATGGCCATCTTACCAATTAGATAGGCATGTGAGGGACCATAGTAAGTTTATGGTTAGCGGAAAAGTACTTGAGTGATGCTCTCCCTCATACAGTTGGCGATCAATATTTGAGGATGTATGCACCTGTATTGGGGACAACTAGAATGTATGCACCAGTAATGGGGACATCTAGAATGTATGCACCAATTTTGGGGACATCTAGGATGTATGCCTAGGATGAGACATTTGGACCATTTGTACTCAATTTCAATAAGCTCTTGGAAGCTATGTATGTAATCATGTATCTCTATCTTTATGGAAATTGTAAATGGAAAAAATTTATCATGGGATTATGTAATATGGAATCGTTGCTTGGGAGTTTGTAATGTTTCTTTGTAAAAGCAATGGGAAATTTTAAAATGGGATTATTTCAAGTGTGCATCTTGTTATTGAATTAAAAAAGAAAAAAATATTGCTTATTTTGGAAAATGTAAACTATTCACATGTGGGAAAAATCATAGGTAAAATCATTGGGTTAAACATTGGGCATGTTACACATGGTATCAGAGCTACTAGGTTCAGCACTAGAACCTATTATCTCATTATGTAAGTATTACATAAAACATTATTAGTAGATAATGATTGAAAAATTCTTATGTCGGGATGGAAAGGGGGAAAAGAACAAGGGGAAAGAATAAGGAAGTCAATCTTACTAAAACTTGTCTAAATTTGGGGACTAGGAAAGAATTGTCCCTAGAGTTGAAACTCCTAAACCAACAACTCATTAAGAGACACCTTTGTATTGCAGAATTTATACAACAAGGTTCAGTAGGAAGGTTATGGGGGAGTACTGATGAGTACCTTCACCCTTCAAAATTGTTTAAATAACTATGGGGGTGAGAAAGAATTGAAGTAATTCTTCTTACTAATAGCAACCTATGGTTGTAAAGAGTCAAGGATTGTGGATTAAATAAGGATACTATGAGTCTATGAATATGATTTATGTCTGTTTGTACAAATGATTAAATTATTAGCTTAAATTGGAACTTCATTTGATGTAGAAAGTCAATATTTTTTTAATCAAAACCAACTAGAGAGGTATCCAAGAAGCAAGATAACCTTCTGAAAAACTTGATTTAAACAAGATTAAAATCTTGTAATGATAATTGAAATCAAGAGTGAAAGGTGATACCTTAGAATAAAGATTAGGGACCAAAATAGGTCAGAAACATAAAACAACTCACAAAAGTGAAGACACATTTGATATGGGTATCTTTAGGCAAGCTCATTTAACACATCAACAAATGGGGCTTACCAAATATGGGATATTCTTCTACTATGGTTAAAAGGCTATTAGTATACATGGAAAAGATAATTGGAATAAAATAATAAAATATCTTTTAGCTTTTAAATTTTTTGGTTATTCATTAGATCTTGTTACTGTGGATCCAACTATTGATTTTGAGAGATAAGAGGGCAATGATGAATCCAATTTTGAAAACAAAAAGTATATTTAAGGTATACTGTGGAGGGTAAGAAAGGTAAGTAATAGTCATTCAACTATCAAAATCCAACAAGGAAAAATGTTAAATATTTCAATCAAATTAGAGGAAATAGAAGATTACATGAAATTCAAAGATGATATAGTATTATATAAGTCTTGGAATACCAAGTTGAGAAGAAGGAAATTTATGGATCTAGAAAAGATCAGATGGATTCAACAAAGTTTAATGTATTTCAATATGAGAGAACTTTTTAACCAAATTCTTGTACTCAATGACCACAACAAGGTTGTTGTAGTTAAAGGTTAATACCTATTGGAATTATTAATGATAAATATTGGAAAGGTCAAAGGCTTTTTATTAATGAGGGAAATATTTATAACACACTTCTATACATATTTGTTTTAGAAGATCAATTGTTATTATCATTGATGCTTGAAAAAAGGATAGGCAATATGCTTGTTCATGTAAGGTAGGATTATCACCTATGAAATAGGAAATGGATTTATAAACGAAACCATGCTCCTCGAGTTTTGAGCTAAATGAAAAAAAATCCATGCTTAGTAACTATCTACATATTAATTGTTTAGACATCTTTTGGAAGATAATATCAAACCAACATGATCTAACAAGAATTGTTACTCAACCAAGTTAAAAGCTCATCGGAAGAGATAGATTGAGCTGAAATCAAACTATGACTTTTAAAATGATTAAAGGAAAAAAGAAAGCCAAGGTATGGATGCCCAGGATGGAGTTATATCTCCTCAATAATATCTAATCATTATATTTCAAGAATAAAATGTGATATAATTCCATGGAAGAGGTTTCACTTAGTCAAGATGGACTATTATGAATTGAAGAAAAAATATATGTACCAAATTCTAGGAGATTAAGGAATGAAATGAGGTAAATTGATGTCCAATTCATGACACACTAGAATGAAAAAATTAATTGACTGATGTGGAACCACTATAATCTAGAAGGAAACAAAGTAAGATGTTGCAAGGTATGCAGCAAGTTGTCCATTATGCCAACGGATGAAGACAGGACGTCATTACTGGCAGGACTTGTATACTCTCATGAAATTACAGGGAGGAAGTGGCAGATCATTAGAATAGTTTTGATCTTTCTATGTCAATGGAATTGGCATAATGTTATGGTGGACATACTCACCAAGGTAACCAATTTCTGATTGGAAAATTTGATTTGTTGGATACCAGTACTAAACAACAAATTTGTGTAAAAGCAGTTGCTTAATGTTCTTGAGAGGACTATCTCAGATTGAGACACACAAGTAACATTAAGGTTTTGTGTAAACCATGATCACCTTGTTGAAAAATTTAATTGAATATATGCTCAATTTATTACTTTGATTCAACGAGTCAGGAAAAAGGGATAAATCAAATCTTGAAGGATTTTTGGAATAATTTTATTATAATAAACTTCTATCTTGAAATTTGACCAATTTGAAACATTATACGAGAAGAAGGGTTAAATTCCTATAAGCTAGGGAATAGGATTAATGTAATGTCCCCATTTTGGCCATACGCTCTTCTTTGACTGATAGCCTATTTCCGGAAATCTGTAGGTTGATTAGAAGTGAAATTAGGATTTCCTTTGCTTGGAGGTTTTGTGGCATTTCTTGATGTTTACTATTTTTAGTAAATATTATGTTTGGCAGTGGTCCTGTTGGTAGTACTTCAATTTTTCTTTCTTGTTGGAGCAGTTAGTATTTTTGGTATAGCTTCCAAAATGCAGTTTTGATGGCAATTATTTAATACAAATCAATTAATGTTATGTTTCTTTGTTGACCCCCTTGGCCTAGGATGATAACTTCAAGTTGTGTTTAAAAGGTGGACTTGAAGGGGGCGCCCTCATAAAGGAAAAATTAAATATTTAATAAAGTTTTAATTGCCATGAAGTGGATGCCATCTTGAGGAGGAATTAATAACTTTTGGAAATTTGAAAAGTTTCAAATGTGACTTTTGGCGTACCATGAGGGGAAATTGAAGAGTCGTCTCATTCTTTTTAAATATGAAGCTTTGCTCCAGCATTTGGTATCCATTGTTAATTGCTAGAGTTATGCTATCAAAATGACATTGTGATTATTTCTTCGAGGGATGCTTACCTCCTCAATTCCAATCAATTTCGTGTTTGAAAGACAACACCTAATTGGTTTTATTGCTGCTTCTCATCCAGACTAGCAGATTGAGCCTATTTGTTGAAGAATTTTGGAATTTATTATCATTTTTGAGTTGTTGGTTCATCTACAGCTGAAAGTGAATTTTGTATACAGCTTTGTGAGTAAATTTCATTTCATTCTAGGAATTTTTGCTATGTGATTGTTGAAATTGGGTGACCCTTCTCATAGAAGATGAGATTTAAATTCAAAGAACCTGATTTTTAATAGAAAAATTGCCCTTCCAGCCAGGTCGTACCTTCTCAGAGCACATTGGGATTCGTACCAAATAAATGAGGAGGATTTGATGTTGTTTTCTGCCTTGTTCTTGGGCACCATACTCATAAAGAGCCTTTGCAAAAGGTTTCAATCAATTTGAAGGTATATTGATGAAGTTATGAACATTTTATGGTGTTTTCTGTTTGTTGATCAGAATTTCCAGAACTCAGATTTTTATATCAGATTGCATTAGTTTTTTGTTTTTGGCCTTTACTTCATCATTTGAGGGATAAACATTGTAAAGCATTCATTCTTTACATCTTAGCATTATTCTCTATCATTGTAATACTTGTAATTTGCAGATTCCTTGATTGTAAGGTTGAGATTTAGTAGTACTAATCCAACCATTGTTATTGCTGCAATTACTTGTTAAAATTTCACATTAAGTACCCCTGGATGGTTTACCACCAGTGTGGAGAATGAATGTTAATCTCTATTGTACCCACTGTCAAGTGGTGAATCCCCACTCATGAGTGGATGCTCGCCGCAGCGGATGAATTAGTTTGTTTTGTAACTTTTTCCCCCCACTAATTAAGTAGTAGAGTGGAAATCTTCCATGGCTAGTTATCTGCCTAGTTATTTCAGTTTGTAATTCTTACTCTGCCATATGTTAGCACCTCACCCTCACTGGGATCTTGTGTGCACATTCTTGGCATTGAGTTTATCATTTACTTCTAGCTTAGTATTTCAAGTTCAAATTATTGCTAACAATCCCACCACCATAAGCTATCACCTCGCCTTCAATAGGATCTTGGTGAACTTTCTTGGTGAAGGTTACTTTCAAGTTGGATATCTTTTGAGATCTAATGCTAACATTTGGTGTAGTGTTGGTTTGTGTTTTGGAAACATCGAGAATTCAAAGGAAAAAATTAAGGGGTATATTTCAATTAACCTTAGACTAAAAATGTTATAAATGGAAGAATAGATCGAAATGATCTAAGGGAAATCTTTGTTGATACAAATTTTAAACTAAGAAGCAGTACAATTATGTTCAATATTGATAGGTGTCTAAGGGCAGTATTATGCTCGAGAGGGACAGTAATGGATGATCTTGGCTTCTGAGTTTTCTGATGGTGCAAAGACCAAAGGGAAGGATGGGACCCACTGTGTAGTGTGCAATGCACCGAAATTCCTTTTCTATTTTGGTTACACTAAGGATAATTGTGTGTTTTCCAATGAGAACATGTTTTTTCAGTCACTGTGTTATAGGTGTTGTGAAGGATGTAGTCGCTATTCTACTTATGATATACATATGAGTCAGTGTGATTGTGATATATAGTTCTCTAGAGAGAAAGTTTAATTAAAGCACACAAGTACTTCCAAAACATTAGCAGAGTCACTCAATGCAAGGTCCAGGAAGGATGAAACTACAGAGGGCAGTGCTACGAGGGAAGATTATTTTGTTGTGAATAGAATAACCTATTTCTTAAATGATTTAGAAAATTGTAAGTAAAACCTTTATTTGACTTTATCTATATGTTTAGAACTTTAAATCATCGGGGAGGATGATTCACAAGGGGGGGAGTATGTTACACTCCGTTTCTTAGTTACCAAGTTACTTTTACCTTCATGAGTAAAAATGATTATAAATGTAAATCATGACTTTAATATGTTTAATAGGTAAATGAAATACTTAAATATGCATTAAGATATTATTGTTTTTTAAGGTATGATTGTGTTTTGAATATACTGAGAGAAAATGTGATGAATGAATATATATTACAATATGATTACTTTAATGCTTTGATGATGCAAATGGATTTCATGTGAATGGTTAACTACCTTTTGATGCACTAAGTTTGATGCAAGAAGGAATTGAGCCCTTAGGTAAAAGAGGGGGAGTATCACTCGGGAGAAGAACTTGGTTTGGTAACCCTAATGTGCCTATTTGAGCTATCACACACTCACACCCTAGTTTGGTTAAGATGAGTCAAGTTAGTCGAGAATTGGTAAGTAAACCTTTGGTCATTGTTTGGAGATGATTTGAAATAGGTTTTGGTTTTGATCTTTGATTTCTTGATTGATTCTTATGTTTGAATTATGTGATTAAATCTTTGTATTGATTTTGAGTTCTTCTTTGTGTATTTATGTATATATATTAATCAATGATTATATATAGAATGTATATATGTATGTGAAATGATAAACTTGTGCATGTGAGTGTATATGTGCATCCATATACATAAGAATAAATACTTATGCATACCCATGCACAGATATATCATATGCATGAGGATATTGATTGGACATAAAAAATATATATATGTATACATTATGTATATGTGATCAATGAATATGTAAATGTATGTGTATATATGGATATTAAGATAACGATATATGTATATAGCATATATATATATATTAATATATATGTATGTGTATATAAATACATATATATTAATAAATGTATAAATATATATATAATCATTAGCATTGACAAATATGATTAAATAAATGAGTATATATATTATTATATATATAATATATAACAATGGATGTTTTTGATAAAGTAAGCAACATTTTCAGGGTGTTGTACCCTTCATAGAGAGCCACAAGGGCTAATAGAGTCCAAGATCAAAAAAGCAACAAAACAAAACACCAAAACAAAAATAGACGCAGACTAACAGCACTCGGACCAACAACAAACCGGCAACAGACTAGCTGGTATTCTCCCAGTTCTTAGACAAAAGTTGAACCAAATCATCACCGAACCACTCCTGGTGGTCTTCAGGCTTCTTCATCTCCATCTCATCCTTCATGACAGCCAACAAGGTACTAGTGACACAATGAACTAATTTGACCGTGAAACGGGTCAAACCATTGAATTTTTTGTCCATTTTGTCCATTCTTTCTTTTAGCACACCAAGCTCCTCCCTTCCACCCATAGTGTAGTCAGGATTATTTTACTCAATATCCAATGGTTCCAACGAGTGAGAGGTCAAAACCTCCTTCTAAGCTTTACCTTTTTCAAGAATGGAAGAGGGACCTTTGGCTTTCTCACCTTCCTCGCCTTCTGACACCTCTTCAACTCTGATACCTTTGTTGTCCAACAACTCCTCTTCGGTGTCCAAATCCCTAACCTGCACTTTTTCCCTATTATTTGCCAACCTGCCAGAGCGTCGAATGATGGCATCACATCCAATAACCATAGTCTCCACCACCACCATATCACCCAATGAGTCCTTGCTCACAACATTTTTCCCTTTATTCGGAGGCTCCTTCTCCTCCTTACCTTTCTTTTTCAGGGTAGGCTTACTAGGAGTCTTAGCAGGGGTAGACTTGAGGTCACACAAGCTCACTGCCGCACTGGTTTGGGCAGCTCCCTCAATACCCTTAAGTTTTTTGGTAGCAGATTTGGGTTTCTGAGAATCAGCAAGGACCGGGTGACTCTTCCTGATAGGGCCTTTTGATTTAGTTGGAGATGAGTTGGTCTCAGTGGGGGGCTCAATTTCCTCAATTCAGATGGCTGAAATGGGTTTCGAAGGGCATAAAGCTAGATGAAAGTGGTAGAGTCTTAGGATAAGACCCTGGTGGAGCAGTAGGGGAGTAGGTTCATTGGGATTTAAAGCAGCAAACTCCACACATTTTTTGAACAATTTTTCAAGGTCCATTAGCAAAAAAAGGGAAAGCTCAGTAAAACTTTATGCCTAAGGTGATTTAACAAGGGAAAATGGTAGAAGTAATAGGTCTTGTACCTTCCTTCCAATGTGACATATTTTATTAGCGCAAGACACACTTGGTTCCAAGGCTGAGGAAGAGCCTCTCGTTCAAACCTAGACTAGTTGCACACCAGCTTCTCATCACCCACAAAGAATTTGTCCATACTAACATTTTCCTGGATCTTTGAATGTTTAGGATGCTTCATGATAGAGCTTTGGAGACTCGTCACCTACACAATCACTTCCTCATCCACCATAAAGGAGATGCCTCCTAGAGACACATGTTGATTCTTCCAAGAGTTGATGAATTGGGTCGACAGATTAGGGTCATGGCCCACAAGTCTCTCCATCAGAGGAGCAATGCCACCTTTGACACAAATTTGCTAGACCAGCGGATACTTGGAAAAGTTGTTGCAATTATCCAGCTCCATCTGCACCCTATCACCCCCCATGATTTCGCACTATGCACAGTATAACCATGAACCTTGAAAAAATAGAATGTTAGAGATAATTGCAAGGTGAAAAATCACCTGCACAATAAGGCATTTAAGCCATAAATGACAATCTTTGGGAATCAAGCCTAAGGACAGGTCACATGCATGAGTTAATAATTTACCAATAACACTCTTAGCATAGGCATGAATGAGGATTTCCCCACATAAACAACTAAGCAAAAAGGACATAATCGGCAGGGAAGGATTGCCTTCCACATAGCAAAAATACTGAAAACTAGGCAAAATAGCTGTGGGGCCATAGTTAGAAATCTCTAAATTGATAGCAATTAGGGGTTGGTCAATTTTAGTTATACCACAGATAGAGGCTATAAGGCATGAAACCAAAATAGTGGATAAAGAAAATCCAAAAAGGAGCTTTGTCTCATAATTACAAGTCACATCAAAATTGAAAACACAGAATTTGAAACTCTGTGATCTTAAGAAAATCCCCATAAGGAGATTACGACAAGTATGGTCTAGCTTAGAATTAATTAACTGGTACTTGTCGCAGCAAAACATGATTTCCTTTTTCCAAACAGAATCCATCCTATAATTTGAAAAAATCCACTTGGTATCCATCCCATCGATACAGCTAATCATCCATCTCATCAAAACAATAAGACCACAAAGCCTAGCACAGAAGCTTGTGGACCCCCCAGAAATCCAACTAAGCACATGTTTTGTTTTCATCATGGGTCAGGTAAGGGTTTTGTTCCTTCACTATAATACTCTGAATATTTGGTGGAAGTAAACTTAAATCATGCCAGCATTTGGAGAATTTCCATTGAGAGCCAAAATTAGCTAAGGCGTCAGCCACTTGGTTCCCCTCTCTATAAATATAACTGGCCACCTTTAATTTTAATTTAGACACAAGGAATCTAATTTCAAGAAGGATATCCTTAGTGTTCCACCCTAGCAGTCTATCAAGATTAATAGCATCAATAATGGACTTAGATTCACCTTCAATGTGTAGGTTCTTTATCCCCAAGGAAACAACTATTTGTAAGCCCTTTAACAACACTCTAGCTTTAGCTATCATAGAAGAATGGAGACCAATCCCCCCAGCAAAACCAGCCACCAACTTTCCTCTATGATCCCTAATCACTCCTCTTATACTTTCTTTTCCTGGGTTTCCCTTAGCAACCCCATCAAAGTTTAGTTTAAACCAGTCCCTGTCAGGGGGTTTCCAAATAGTGGCTCTCCTAGCTAGAATTTTGGAGTTGTCATACGAATTGGCATCTAGGTTCTTATTCCAAGCTTTAGCTATGCTTATTTCCATCTTAGTGGGACCTTTATCCAAGGTTTTCCATTTAAAGAGAGATATTTTCCTCAATGAGTTGAGCTCCTATACCAAACACCTCTTTCGGGTTCATCTTAGTGTTCCTGAAGATCCTATTGTTCCTTTATTTCCATAAGCTCCATCATATAATGGGAGGAACTTGGTTCCATATTTCACCAATTAACGAATGGGTGAAGGGTCTAGGCCAACTCAAAATAAAGGAACTTGGTTACACATAACCCACTATATCCCCAACCTTCCAAAAGCCAGCTCCCACACCTCAGCAACAAAGGGGCAGTGTAACAGTAGATGATCAACTGATTCTTCGTTGCATTTACACAAAAGGCATCTGTTGGGGATCTAGAATCCCCTTTTCCTTAGATTATCCTGAGTAAGAATTATGTTATCACATACAGTCCACTAGAAGAAGTTAACTTTCGGTATCATGTATCTATTCCAAACCTTTTTCCATAGATTATTGACCACACCCTGATTAGTCAGCTATTTGTAAGCAAATTTAACAGTTAGATCACCCTAATTATCATGGATCCAGAAGAAATCATCCCCACACTGAGAAGGGGGTTATCCTAGTGAGAGAGAGTAACTCCTACAACATCTTGGATAGAAGACACAAATTAGGGGATAAAGGATAGCAAAGGCTAATGTCATTCCATTTCCTAGCTCTCAAGGGTCCTAAAAGATAATCACTAATATATATACCAAACACTTGTTGATCCCGACCCTTAAGAAACCTAAACTTAGAAGATTCCAACGAAGAGTCAAGTAACTAAGAATCCTCCCAAAATCTGATTTTATTACCATTACCTATCTTCCATTTGATCCCATTCCTCATAAGGTCTTGAAGACTGCAGATACCCTTCCAAACCAAGGATCCCGTAGGGTGGGCCTTTGAAAGGCATTCAATCAATGACCAATTCAAAAGGTATTTGGCATTCATTATCTCACACCAGTCCTTCCTATCCCTCAGATGATCCTAACCCACTTTGGCCATAAGAGCTTTATTAGAATTAGATATGTTTCTTATCCTAAGACCACCACAACTTTTTAGTTGACAAACCTTATCCCATTTAACCAAAGCGAGTTTGTTTTTTTCCTCAGTGCCCGACCAAAGGAAGGACCTTTGGATTTTCTCAAATTTGTCAGCAATATATCTAGGTATCTTAAAAATGGATAGGAAATAGATAGGGATACCTTGAAGAACAGTAGAAAGAAGCCGAAGCTTATCAGCATGGCTGAGTAAAGAGCCTTTCCACCCAACAAGCTTCCTTTGAATCCTTTCAAGAATAGAATTCCAAAACTCAAGAGTGACATCTTTGATTTTTAGGGGTAACCCAAGATAAACCAAGGGGAGAGAACCACTCTAACAATCAAAAACAACAGTCACCCGATTTTGCAGGTTAGGAGTGTTGTCGAAGAAGTAAATCATGCTTTTATTGTAGTTAATGCATTGTCTAGAGCAAGCAATACAATTGTTGAGACAATTTTTCCATTTCCTAGCTTCCATCACCGAGGCTTTCCCAAATAGAAAAGTATTATCCACAAATTGTTGAATCGTAGTTGGCCCAAGGGTAGAAGTAGCCTTAATTCCTTTTATGGACCCCTTCGTCAGCATATTAGAGAATTTCTTTCTTAGCACATCCACCACCATTATAAACAAATAGGGAGACAGGGGGTCTCCCTGTCTGATTCCTCTCCCAGAATGAAAAAGTCCAAAAGGAGAACCATTAACCAAAACAGAGTACTTAACAGTAGTAATACATTCCATAATAATATTGATCACTAATTGATTGAAACCAAACTTCTTAAGAACTTTAGGGACAAAATTCTAGATCACCTTGTCATAGGCCTTAGAAATGTCTAGTTTAAGGGCCATTCCAGCATAGTTGCACCTATCCATTGAGTGAATTAGTTCATGTGTTGTGATGGTAGCATTAGGGATATGCCTACTAGGCACAAACCCCTTTTGAGTAGGGCTGATAATTTTATCAAGAAGTGGTTTGACGCGATTGACCAAAAATTTTGAGAGAATTTTATAAAAAGTATTGCAAACGATGATAGGGAAAAATTTTGTCATATGTTGAGGATCCGCCACCTTGGGAATTAGAGCAATGAATGTGTGATTTAGTTTCTTAAGAATCTTACCAAATTTGAAAAAATCTCGAGTAGCTAGAACAAGGTCCTCACTAACGATCTCCTAGAAGGTCTGAAAGAAATCCAGAGGGAAACCATCAAGGCTAGGAGCTTTGAAGGCTACCATACTAAAAGTGGCCAGCTTAACCTCTTTAGGTGTGACAGCACTAAGAATCCCCATATTATCATTCTGGGAGATTAAATTCAGAAGCAAGTCAACCAGCTGACTGTCAAGAGTCGGGTTAGGAACACCAATAGGAGCCGCATAAGCCTTCTGGAAATAGTCTGCAGCCACTAAACAAACGAGAGAGGGTGAACAGACAACCTCACCCTAAGCATTGTGTAACTTGTTTATCTAGTTCCTCCTCTTATGTTTGACAACATAAATATGAAAGAAGGAGGTCTTCCTATCTCCTTCTTTCAACCATTGCACCCTGGATTTTTGTTTCCAGAAAATCTCCTCTTTCTTAAGAATTTTCTCCCACTCCCACTAGTTCTCTCTCTTGGTTGCAAGTGGAAAGATTGATATCGCCCTCCTCCATTCTCTTTTGAACCATTTTCAACTTTTCCCCAATGATTTTTTGTCCTGGAAAACATCCCCAAAGATCCTTTTGTTCCAGCCTTTTACCATTCATTTAATGTGTTTTAGCTTAAAAAAAAAAATTGAACATGGGGGAACCATGCACAGGGATATTCCACCATTCAGCAATTCTTGTTTTAAAATTAGGGTGGGAATTCCACATGATTTCAAAGTGGAAGGGATAAGTGCCAACAGTAAACTGATCAAATGAAGTTAACAACAAAGGATTGTGATCAGAAACAGTCTTAGGTAAGGCCCGCAAAGTGGCACTAAGCAGACCAGACTAGCTGCAAGAACAAAGGAAGTGATCTAGTCTAACTTGAATTAAGGCTTCACCCATACGTCTATTGGACCAAGTAAAAGCTTGGCCCGACAAATCTATATCAATCAGGCTTGTAGAACTCAAAAAGTGTGCCAAATCAGTCATGTTGTCAGAGTAGTCAATCATACTACCACTTTTCTCTGAGGGAAATAGGGGGGAGTTGAAGTCCCCAGCCACCATCCAACGAGAACCACTATTTTTTTTTGTCGTCTTAGTAAGAGACATCCATAGGGCTAGTCTAGTATTCCTTTGGTTGGGTGCATAAACATTGATAAGCGACCAAGAGTCGCTAGGGAAGGTAAAAGAGACATTGACACTATTCTGACAGCAGAACAATTTAGTGCCATTTAATCTAGAAGGGTTCCAGAGCATTGCTAGAGCTCCATAGGCCCCTTCAGCATCACTATAAAAGTAAGAGGCCCTAGGTCATAATTACTTAGCAATATTATCAAAACTAGCTTTCTTCATTTTAGTTTCTTGTAGGAGTAAGACATCTATCTTATGTTCCAGAATATAATTTTTTAAAGCAAGTTGCTTATGGGAGCTATTCATCCCACGCATATTCCAAGACATGACCTTCATTTTTTACCTTTCTTAGAGGACACTTCCAATTCCCTCTATTTTCCCAAATCAATCTCATTTGTGGTTTCTCTTAACCTTATAGATCTTTGGGTTGGCCTGCCTGGCTTGGAATCACCTCCCACATCCACTTTTTTCTTCGAAGTTATCCAGTTCTCCTCATTGGCAGTAGACTCTAGTTTCAAATCTTCTGATATGATAGCATACACCTCACCCATGCCCATATCCTCCCATATTTCACCCTCTTCTCCAACAGTCTCACTAGTTCCAACTGAGGCCACCTTTGACAGCACACCACTAGTAGGGACCTCATCCCCAAAATCCATGCTAGAAGCATGATTATCTACTTCTAGAACATTAACACTAGCCATATTCTCAGCTATAGAAAGGTTAGCAAGGCCCTCAACCAGATCAATCCTAGCCACAGACTTAGGAATAGGAACACCAGGATTAGGAAATTCTTCATTGAACACTAACTCGGGCAGAGGAGTCTCAAAGCTAGGAATGCCAGAGAAAGTTGTCAAAGATGCAGAACCATCTTTGGACGGGTCTTCAATACCAGGAGGAGGACCAGAAGGAGCAGAAGAGTCTCCCTTGATAGGATCTTTATTAAAGGTTGACTTGCAATTAGAAATAAGGCGCCCGGGTTTGGTACACTTCTGACAGAACACCATAGCATTTTCATAGCACACAAGTTGAACCCAGGACCCAAATTTAGAATAGAGCTTAACAGAGTTAGGCAGAGATTTGTTTACACAAATATTCACACAGAAGCAGGAAAACACTAACTTGGACTTCGATCTGGTAATGGAGTCAGAAGTGATGAAGTTTCCCAAGGAATCACTAATGCTCTTAAATATTGATTCATCCCAGTATTCCAGTGGCAACTCGGGAAGGAAAATCCAAACCGAAGCCGACTTATTGAGGTCCACATCAGGGTTAAACCCTAGTTTCTAGTGGCATAAAGCCAAACTATGTTTACCATAAACTCAAGGTCCAGAAGATAGAACAGATAACAGGTCTTCTAGCACCATGAATTTGAAGAGGAAAATCCCACCAGACATAGCGCAGATTTCCACACTTCCCTTGAGCCGCCACTTAACAACAACCCATTTTTTTACCATATCCACAGTAGGGAAAAAAGAGAGAAACCTACCCACTACTACATTCTCCATAGATGAGAGAATCCTATCGCTGACCGAATCAAAAATAGCAAAGTCCATTCCAAACACAATAACCTCATCCCCATGAGGAGGAGGAGGGAGAGGGCCCAGTTTACTATTGGTTAGAATATCTTTCCACCCAAGGGATTCAGAAGGAATCTCAATCATCGGCACTACAACCGAAAACACAGGCAGCACCAAAAGATCCGCAGTCAAAAGACCTATCCCGCCAGGAGTGTCTCCCAAGGGACATGAGTCCGCATGAGACAAGGCAAGGCTCGGGACAGGGATGGGTAGGGGGGACTGTGGGGTACCCCCAGGGCAGAATCCACCATGCGCGTAGGATGTTCAAACGTGGGCAGAGGATGGGGAGAGCGGGAAAAAAACTCTCTATAAATGGATGTTATATTACATATACATGTATGTTAATATATATTTAGAGGTATTTTGAAATATTTTAAAGTAAACATGGGTGCATATATGGCACGACCTATATTAAAGAGAAAGGCTTAAATAAAAGCCAACATAATAATGAGTATATGCTACACCCATCACAAGTGCATGAGAAGGAATATAACTCAAAGCGCATAAGTATATAGTGTTAAGTATATGCAAATTAAATGATTTAAATATTGTTGCAAATAAAGCGCTAAAACTATGCTAATATGAAGGCATACATTTCATTTAAGAGTTGTTGATAATATAAGAATCAATGCACAACATAAAGATGTGGAAAGTTCAATGCAATGCTATAATTGGTGGAACAAAGCAAATAGAAGTCTGAAAGACCAACGTACAACTTAAATAAAGCATAGAGACTTTTTCAAATAGAGCTAGTTGTACTTTATGAAGGTAGTCGACTTGTTTACCAAATAGGAAACCTGTAGGTGTGTTTTTTTGTGCTTTGACTCAATAAAAGAGTCATTGTATCACTTGAATAGGGGTGACTCATCCATTTTAAGAGACCTTTGGAAACATTTGGACTATTTATGTGTCACAAATTATGAGTTAAAGCAACCACATTTCATTCTCAATAGACTAAGTTGATGCATTGTTAGTTTGTTGTTGTAGTGGTGGTAGAAAGGAGAGAAAAGGTGGTGGATTTAGTAGCTTGTTTGTAGCATTGAGTTGCTTAGATTTATGTATAAATAGAGGTAGCTCCTCTACCTTTTGTTACACTCATTCATTTTGATTTCTTCATTCATAATTATGTTGTAGTTTTCCATGTAAGTGTGTTTTTGAAATATTTAGTTAGAAAGAGAGTTTGTTTTGTGAATTTGTGAGAGGCTAGAATTTGGAGATAGGTTTATTTTAGAAGGAGAAGAGAGTGTGACCATGGGATTGAGCTCAAGAAGTGATATCTTCGTTGGGAGCTATAAAATCTAGGCATGTTGATTTTACTTCTCTATTTGTTTTATGTTGATTCATATTTGAATGAAAGTGCTTGTGGAAAAATGAAATATTTGTTTTGTTGAAGTTGCTTGTTTCATCCTTTGATCATTCTTATTTTAAGGAAATTGCATGATCTTTGGATGATTTATTATGAGATATTATTGGTTAATACTAATACTATATAGATATATATATATATATACATATAAATATTCCAATTGTTGAAATTGTGTGGTTATATAAGATAATCTTACTGTATTAGCTTAAATACCTAAATTGTCATAGATTATATATATATATATATACTTCATAGGTTGTGAAGTATGGGATAATATTACATTGAAGTGTTATCTTGAATATGTTAGCTTATGATGTTGGGTAAAAATTTATGGATAATGATGTTAGTAATACAATGGGAATGATAACATGATGGACATGTCATCATTGATAGGTTGAATCATGTTGATAATTTATACTTGATTGATTACTCATATCTCCTCAAAAGAAGGAAGAGAGTATTTTTCCTAGGGTTAGGGTGTATACTTGATTGTTATAACGATATTTCCCAATAGGGTTGAAAAACGTATTTTTTGGTTATGCTATTTTCTTATTTCTGATTAAGAATCTATTCCAATTCACGGAATTCTAGAAGAGGACTTACGTTTGGGCAACCCAAAGTCGTATTGTGAAAGAGGAATTATAGGTGTAGAAGCACAAACTCCTCTCGAGTTGATAATGTCCTCTAGTTTAGATATGAATATAGTAAACATTATAACATGTGGATATTCGAAGCATGTTGAAAGAGAGGTTTTAAGATTGTTTATGATCACTTGATTGTTGTAAGCCATGGGTTGGGATTAATCTTTATTCATTTTATTGTTGCATCACTTTTTTATTGAGGCAATAGGTTGGGATTAACCTATATAGTTTGATTGATCATTTGATTGTTGATTATACTTTTGGTTAGAGTCATTTATTGTTGAGATCATACTTTTTAATTGAAGTCATTTATTGATGAGATCATATTTATGAAATGAAGACACTTAATGTTGTGACTATACTTTTTGAAATGGAGACATTTAATGTTGTGGCATTATGATTACCCGTATGGTTAATTGGGTTGTTCCTGGGGTTGGGATAATCCATGGGAAAGGGAGTAACCTAGTTGGTCACTTAGTATATGTGAATGTATGGTTAACTTGGTTATTCATGGGGTTAGGATAATCCATGGGAAAGGGAGTAACCCAGTTAGTCAGTTTGTTATGTCATCACCTTTTAAGTTGAAACTATGTTTTGAATGAAAAGAGTATGTGTGGTCATTTACCAAATAAAGCTAAGGGGTGGGTGAACATATTACTTTCACTTGAAAAACTGGGTGTTGAATTCTTTTTCCAAAGTAGTGTAAGTAGCCACTGTTTACACTGTTTGTTCACTGTGATCCAGGTTTGCATACTAGGAAGGGAATGACATACATGTAGGTTGTAGCCAATGTATGATAGCTTTAGATATGTAGGACACAACACCATGCTCAAGAAGGCCAGTATTATGAGGTTATCAAACCACTCTCTTCATTGAAGGGTAGGGCCATCTTACCAATTAGGTAGATGTGTGGGGGACCACACTAAGTCCATGGTTGGTGGAAAAGCACTTGAGTGATGCTCTCCCTCATACAGTTGGCATCTGAGATTTGAGGATATATGCACCAGTATTGAGGACAACTAGAATGTATGCACAAGTAATGGGGACATCCACAATGTATACACCAATGTTGGGGACATCTAGGATGTATTCCTAGGAAGGGACATCTAGACCATTTGTACTCTGTTTCAATAAGCTCTTGGAAGCTATGTATGTAATCATGTATCTCTATCTTTATGAAAATTGTAAATAGAAAAATGTTATCATGGGATTATTAAATATGGAATCGTTACTTAGGATTTTGTAATGTTTCTTTGTAAAATCAATGGGAAAGTTTGAAATGGGATTATTTCAAATGTGCATCTTGTTATTGAATTAGAAAAGAAATTTTTTATTTCTTATGTTGGAAAACGTAAACTATTCACATGTGGGTAAAATCATAGGTAAATTCATTGGGTTAAACATTAGGAATGTTACATGTGGGATCTTGGTATGCATGGTAATCTATGTGGAAGGCTTATAGCTCGTATTCTCTAATGCTAAGGTCTTTTATCTTAGCCTTGATCTTCAGGATAGTGCAAGAGGTAAGTAGCAATGAAGAATAAATGCATAAAGATGAAGATGGTGATGCGATCTTGGTGGGGAAATATTGTGAAAGGCCATGATTGTGTTGTAAGAACTTGTAATATTAGAATGGATTATGATCAGTATGTACAATCACCTCAATTTCATTGCGGGGGAACTTTATGCATTGATGAAATGTATGGAACATCTTGCATGGCATGGATCCATGGGTGACCAAGGAGGATGTTATATGGGAGATTGATATCTAAGATTTGGAAAGTGTTTTCAACTATTGCGAGTCCAACTTGGATGGGTAGCTTTATAGAGCCTTTAGATTTGTGCTCAACTCTATCATATGCTTTGATGATAATATTTGTTTGGGGATCAACAACACCATAAAAATATTGCAATTACCTTATTAAACTTAGGCTACAAAGATTAATTCTTGATCTACCATATACTACAATACATTTGATTGTGGTTTTATGGATGTGAGATTGAAAGAGAGGTTTTAAGATTGTTTATGATCACTTGATTGTTTCAAGCCATGGGTTGGGATTAACCTTTATTCATTTGATTGTTGCATCACTTTTTGATTGAGGCAATAGGTTGGGATTAACCTATATAGTTTGATTGATCATTTGATTGGTGATTATACTTTTGGTTGGATTCATTTATTGTTAAGATCATACTTTTGAATTGAAGACATTTATTGATGATATCATACTTCTAAAATGAAGACACTTAATGTTGTGACTATACTTTTTTGAAATAGAGACATTTAATGTTGTGACGTTATGATTACCCATGTATGGTTAATTAAGTTGTTTTTGGGGTTAGGATAATCCATGGGAAAGGGAGTAACCCAATTACTTAGTTTGTTATGTCATCACCTTTTAGGTTGAAACTATGTTTTGAATGAAAAGAGTATGTGTGGTCATTTACCAAATAAAGCTAAGGGGTGGATGAACATATGACTTGCACTCAAAGTATGGTGTTGAATTCTTTTTCCAAAGTAGTGTAAGCAACCACTGTTTACACAGTCCATTCAATATGATCTAGGTTTGTATACTAAGAAGGGGACATCATATGTATGTAGGTTGTAGCCAATGTATGGTAGCTCTAGATATGTAGGACACAACACCACACTTAGGAAGGCCAGTATTATGAGGTTATCAAACCAATCTCCTCGTTGAAGGGTAGGTCCATCTTACCAATTAGGTAGATGTGTAGGGGACCACACTAAGTCCATGGTTGGTGGAAAATCTCTTGAGTGATGCTCTCCCTCATACAGTTGGTGACTGATATTTGAGGATGTATGCACCAATATTGGGGACAACTAGAATGTATGCACAAGTAATAGGGACATCTAGAATGTATATGCCAATGTTGGGGACATCTAGGATGTATGCCTAGGAAGGGACATCTAGACCATTTGTACTCTATTTTGATAAGCTCTTGGAAGCTATGTATGTAATCATGTATCTCTATCTTTATGGAAATTGTAAATGGAAAAATGTTATCATGGGATTATTTAATATGGAATCATTACTTGGGATTTTTAATGTTTCTTTGTAAAAGCAATGGGAAAGTTTAAAATGGAATTATTTCAAATGTGCATCGTGTTATTGAATTAGAAAATAAAAAATTTATTGCTTATGTTGGAAAATAAACTATTCACACGTGGGTAAAATCATAGGTAAATTCATTGGGATAAACATTGGGAATGTTACACGTGGCGTCTTGGTATGCATGGTATTCTATGTGGAAGGCCTATAGCTCGTATTCTCTAATGCCAAGGTCTTTTATCTTAGCCTTGATCTTCAAGATAGTGCAAGAGGTGAGTAGCAATGAAGGGTAAATACATAAAGATGAAGATGGTGATGTGATCTTGGTGGGAAATATTGTGAAAGGAATGATTGTGTTGTAAGAACTTGTAATATTAGAATGGATTGTGATCAGTATGTAGAGTCACCTCAATTTCATTGTGGGGGAACTTTATGCATTGATGAAATGTACGGAACATCTTGCATGGCATGGATCCATGGGTGACCAAGGAGGATGTTATAGGGGAGATTGAGGTCTAAGATTTGGAAAGTGTTTTCAACTATTGCGAGTCCAACTTGGATGGGTAGCTTTATAGAGAATTTAGATTCGTGCTCAGCATTGTCATATGCTTTGCTGATAATATTTGTTTGGGGATCAACATCATAAAAATATTGTAATTTTCTTAATAAAATTAGGCTACAAAGATTAATTATTGATCCACCATCTACTAGGATACATTTGATTGTGGTTTTATGGATGTGAGCTTGAAAGAGAAGTTTTAAGATTGTTTGATTGTTGCAAGCCATGGGTTTGATTAACCTTTATTCATTTGATTGTTGCATCAATTTTTGATTGAGGCAATAGGCTGGGGATTAAACCTATATAGTTTGGATTGATCATTTGATTGTTAATTATACATTTGTTTGGAGTAATTCTATTTGAGAATACACTTTTGAATTGAAGTCATTTATTGATGAGATCATACTTTGAAATGAAGAAACTTAATGTTGTGACTATACTTTTCAAAATGGATTCATTTAATGTTGTGACATTATGATTACTCAGGTGGTTAATTAGGTTATTCCTAGGGTTAGAATAATCCATGGGAAAGGGAGTAACCTATTTGGTTACTTAGTATGTGTGCATGTATGGTTAACTTGGTTATTCCTTGGGTTAGGATAATCCATGGGAAAGGGAGAAACCTAGTTAGTTAGTTTGTTATGTCATCACCTTTTAGGTTGAAACTATGTTTTTAAAGAAAAGAGTATGTGTGGTCATTTACCAAATTGAGCTAAGGGGTGGGTGAATATATTGACTTGCACTCACAGCAATCGATGTTGAATTCCTCTTTCCAAAGTATAAGCAAACCAACATTTATTAATCGTTAGTTCACTATGATCCAGGTTTGCATACTAGGAAGGGAATGTCATGCATGTAAGTTGTATCCAATATATGGTAGCTCTAGATATGTAGGCCACAACACCACACTCAGGAAGGCTAGTATTATGAGGTTATCAAACCAATATCTTCGTTGAAGGGTAGGTCCATCTTACCAATTAGGTAGATGTGTAGGCGACTGCACTAAGTCCATGGTTGGTGGAAAAGTGCTTGAGTGATGCTCTCCCTCATATAGTTGGCAGCCAATAATTGAGGATGTATGCACTAGTATTGGGGACAACTAGAATGTATGAACAAATAATGGGGACATCTAGAATGTATACACCAATGTTGGGGACATCTAGGATGTATTCCTAGGGACATTTGGACCATTTGTACTCTATTTCAATAAGCTCTTGGAAGATATATATGTAATCATGTATCTCTATCTTTATGGAAATTGTAAATGGAAAATTGTTATCATGGGATTATTTAATATGGAATCGTTACTTGGGAGTTTGTAATGTTTCTTTGTAAAAGCAATGGGAAATTTTGAAATGGGATTATTTTAAATGTGCATCTTGTTATTGAATTAGAAAAGAAAAAAAATATTGCTTATGTTGGAAAACGTAAACTATTCACATGTGCGTAAAATCGTAGGTAAATTCATTGGGTTAAACATTGGGAATGTTACATGTGGGATCTCGGTATGCATGGTAATTTATGTGGAAGGCATGTAGCTCATATTCTCTAATGCCAAGGTCTTTTATCTCAGCCTTGATCTTCAAGATAGTGCAAGAGGTGAGTAGCAATGAAGGGTAAATGCATAAAGATGAAGATGGTGATGTGATCTTGGTGAGGCAATATTGTGAAAGGAAATGATTGCGTTGTAAGAAATTGTAATAATAGAATGGAATGTGATCAGTATGTACAATCACCTCAATTTCATTGTGGGGGAACTTTATGCATTGGTGAAATGTATGGAGCAGCTTGCATGGAATGGATCCATGGGCGACCAAGGAGGATGTTATAGGGGAGATCGAGGTCTAAGATTTGGAAAGTGGTTTCAACTATTGCAAGTCCAACTTGGATGGGTAGCTTTATAGAGCCTTTAGATTCATGTTCAACTTTGTCATATGCTTTGATGGTAATATTTGTTTGGAGATCAACAACATCATAAAAATATTACAATTGCCTTATTAAACTTAGGCTACAAAGATTAATTCTTGATCCACCATCTACCAGGATACATTTGATTGTGGTTTTATGGATGTGAGCTTGTATAAATAGTAGATTTTTATGAGATGGATTAATGGAAGACATATATTCAGTGGAAAAGGTGAGGGATTTTGGAGATGATAAGTGTCCTATCTTGGCTTAAAATTAAATGAGATCAATTTCATTAGGGACATAGGATTCATGGATGGCTTTCTCAAAGGAGGTCGTTGTGGATGGGAGATGTTCTAAGTAGCTCAAGGATAGATATTTGTGTTGGTGTTTTGTTCAAGTGGTTGAGGATGCTATATCGATGTTTAAGTTTGGAGGAGGGGGAAGCTCCTTGAATAGCGATTTGACCATGTTGGGTAGTGATGACATAATTAGGTGCTTTTATAGTTATGGTGGCTACTTGGGAAGGAATTTGCTAGATGCAACCAATGACATAATTAGATGAGATATTGTTGGTGCCTATATAAGGCATTGTGTTATATATGGAAGTTTTACCATCGTTATGTTGAGGAAAAGGTTGTTTGTATATACCCAAATTTTCATTAGGGTATGTATGACGTTCGATAGAGATATCTCCTCAATCAATAAGATCTTAGACAGAGTCAGGGAAAACTTTAGTGGTGAATCTTTGCCAATTGGCGAATTCCAAGAATTGGCCAAGTCGAAATTGGTGAATTTCTCGCACCCAACAAGGTATCCAAATTGCCTAGATTTTACAAACTATAGGTCCAATGCATGTCCATTCGCCAATGAGGATTTTTATGAGGAATATTTAAGCAACAAATTCTCCATTGTCAAACTACGTGTTCCAATTGGACCGACTATTATTTTTTCCTAGAATCCCAAAAACATTTAATAAAACACCTACGTATTCACCAATAGTATTAAAACAACATTGTATCAGGACCCATTTCGCCAATTAAAATTTACAAATAGTTGCTTGTGAAGACCCATTTCGCCAATTAAAATTTATAAATAGTTGCTTATGAGAATCTATTTCGCCAATAACATTAAAAAATAATAATATTTGAGGACACATTTCACCTTGAAAATTACAACGTATCATTGTATAAGCACGCGGGAGTCGCCATTTTTTTAATATACCATTTAAAAATCCCATGGAATTCGCCAAATATGAATCATGGATTGATATAAATACAATCGAAAGTGTCATTTATTCTTACACATTTTGTTCGGTTATGAGGTTCTACTTCTCGATTCGGAAGTAAGCGAAAGCCGAAAACATAGACTTAAAGGTGAGTGATCATTTCTTCATAGTGTTATTAGTTATAATAATAAGTTTTCTTTATCTCTTTTTCATTCTTGCTTCAGTCTTAAAGATGATATTGAGTATGAAATGGGATCTATATTATTATTCTTTGTCCTTCTTAAACAAGAAGACATTTTTTTCAATATTTTATTCAAAGTGAGAGATGAATATGTCGAGCAAATCAGAGATCAATATGTCGAGCGACTTGAGCAACAAGGGTAAGGCTCCTGTCGCTCCTCAGGGTGGTGAAGAGACTCTTTCCGCTCCTCAAACTCCTATCGCTCCTTAGGGTGGTAAGGCTCCTGTCACTCCTCAGACTCCTGCCACTCCTCAGGGTGGTGAAGAGACTCTTGCCGCTCCTCAGGCTCCTCAGGGTGGTGAAGAGACTAGGAGACCATCAAAATGCCA
Organism: Sequoia sempervirens; assembly: GCA_007258455.2. Taxonomy (NCBI): domain Eukaryota; kingdom Viridiplantae; phylum Streptophyta; class Pinopsida; order Cupressales; family Cupressaceae; genus Sequoia; species Sequoia sempervirens. The sequence continues at coordinate 194,495,582 of VDFB02000002.1, read as the reverse complement.
AAAACTTAGACTTACCATACAGTCTTACTTTGGAATTTCCAAAGCTTTTGATCCATCAAGTCAAGATGGAGCTACATCAGCAACTCTTCCACCAAATATTGGTAGCATTCACAATACCTCACCGCCACTGGAAGGTCAACTTGAGATTGTCATTGATTTAAATCAAAATGTATCAAATCAAGATGGAAATACCGCAAAAGATGTTCCAAGGGATACCATGGGCCTGGTTAGCCAAAATGAGATAATTGACTTGGATGAGGATGATGATGTTGGTAGCAAGAAAATAAGAAGCAAATAAAAAATGGGGCACGAGTGGGAAATGACAAGAAATTTTTAACTTGGTTGGTTGTCAAAGTACCCATTCATGAAACCAGTGGGGATTGGCAATTCAAACGATATTGAAAAGGAAACATTGGCCAAATGTATGATTTGTAGTTGGAAATGTGGAAGAGCCAAGACGTTGTAGCTAAATATTGACACTATAGAAAAGAATATTAGTAAATTTTATGAAAAACAAATCATAGACGAAAAGGAACAATCAGTCGTATGATGGAAATCAAAGGAAGAATGTCTTCATGTTAGGTATGTCATAGATTATGAAGAGCATGAAAAAAGAATTTCGAACATCGCTGCATGTAAAGGTACACTTGAGGCTCAATTTGGAAAAGCAACGGAAGTAGCAAATATATCAAAAATTGTTCAGATGAGTGTTGTTTTTCATATTTTGTCCAGAGGGTGTCCTATGATAGACTACCCAGAATATTTTGGTTTATTATCTTTTTTGAATGCTCCTCACTATCCCTTGTCACAATGGTCAATAAATGTTGGATGGGAATGGGAAAATTGTCTTGTTGCAGTTGAAAAGGAAGATTTAAAGGAGAAAGTAAAAGAGTCAAATTGCATTGCATTATCTTTAGATGAAGTTACTGCAGTAGACAAAACTTCTTGGGTTTGTATGCATTTGTATATTGTAGAATGACATGTTCACCAAGCTCATCTTCTCTGTGTTCATAAAATGAAGGACAATTCAACATCGCAAAATATATTTGAACTATTCAAGAAATCTTCGAATGAAATTGGAGGTATGGATGAGTTGACAATTGCCAAAAAGTTGGTGTGTGTAGGAGTTGATGGAGTTGTAGTTACGCAAGGTCAAAGGACCGGGGTTTGCACAAAGTTACAAACTACTTGTGCACCATACATACTTGGCATTCACTACATGGCCCACATAATGAATTTAGCATTCAAAATTTTAAGCAAGTTTCCTTCAGTATCAAAAGCTGAAAATCTAGTCCGCGAGATCCACACATACTTCTACCAAAGTCCCAAACGTTTCGCAAAATTTCAAAATTTTGCTGAGGGAATAACACCAGGTAACAAGATTCTCAAGGATTTCGATACCAGATGGATCTCCCTGCATGGACTAGTGCAATGAATTCTTTCAGAATATCAATCCTTGATTGGAGTGATGTACAAGCATCACAACATGATAGACAAAGCTCTTGACCTCTTACATAGGTTAAGTGATATAGAGACACTCTTGACTTTAGCTAGTCTTCTCCCCATGCTGGATGAGATGAACAATCTTGTGAAGAGAGCCCAAGACATAACTATGTATGTTAATGAATATGCCAATCTACGTAAACATACATGCTTGGCCCTCGATCATTTATATCTAGAGCTAACACAAGATGGCCCAAATTATTTCATGTGGCAAAAAATTACTGAATTGAATAATCCTAATAATTATTTATAGTTTAATCCAAGTGGGCACTTATGTATCTATGTACATGGATATGAGATACCAATTTACCATTATAAGACAGCCAGGCGCTCTAGCAGAAGTATTATTAAGGAGGAATATTTTTAAGGCATTATTAAATCTATTGGTGATAATTTGAAGGAAATTGCAAAATCTCTTTCCTCAGAGATTCGTGAAAGATTCCCTCAACATGAAATACTTGAAGCCATGGGTATTGTGTATCCTCAATTTTGGGAAAACTGAGAGATCCCAAAATATTTTCATGATCAAGTAAAAATATTGATCAAACTTTCGAAAAGTGTAACATGCGATGAGCAAGAAATAGAAGGAATTTTAAATGAAGCTAAGCTTAGAAAAAAATATGGGAGATTTGCAACAGCTATGAGGGACCAATATAAATCCATGGGCAAGGAGAAGGTCTTTGAACTAGGATCAATAAAAAAGGTTTGGAAAAACTTAGGTCAGAGTGAAATATTGTGTGGTTCAATATCAGAATATTTCAAACTTGTTGATTTATGTCAAACAATGATATTGGGGTCGGTGGAGGATGAGAGATTTTTCAATACATTGGGATTTTTGAAATCAAAATTAAGAAACAAACTAGACAAGAATTTGGAAAATTTCTTGAGGTTGAAAGGAATTGTGTATAATGTCTTTAATTTTCCTTTTGAAAGGGCACTTGCAATCTGGAGGTCCACATGTGAAAGAAGAAGGACCGGGTTGTGAACCACACCAATTATAAATGTTGATACCAATGACAATGGGACAGTTCAAATTGACACAAATCACACAATGAATGTTGAATTTGAGACATAGGCCGAAGAAAATGAAGAGTAGACTTGGAATCAAATTCAAGATGACTCTTTTACTTTATCTAATGATGAACGTCAGTTTGAGGACCCCGAGTCTGTTTGGGAAATGGAAGAGAATTAGCAGCTTTTAGGTATTTATACTGCACTTATAGATCCCAGGTTCAGTTTCTATTGTTCCATACTGTAGTTGATGATATTTTATATTGTATTCAATGAAATTGTGAATCATTGCACTTCATGATATTTTATTTTATATTGCACTTCATGAATCATATTCCAAAGTCAAACTACAATTGATGATATTTTATGTTGTATTCCATGAAATTGTGATATTTTATATTTTATATTTTATATTTTATATTAGTCCGTACATAGCATTAAATGAGGTGCCAAATGATGGCACCTTTGAAAGGTTAAGGAAAGATAAGTCCATAATGTCACGTGGTCACTGAAACTTGGAACCTTAGAACCAAAGTCTGAAGTTTCAAAGTTTTTGAAACCTCTGACCCACCGACGAGAAAGATGACCAAGAAAGACTTGAAACTCAACAAAGTGAACCATCAACCAAGTCAGGGAATCGGGAAGTTATGAAAATTTAGAGCTCCATGACAAGGTTATAAAACTCTGAGGACTAGCGACTAAGGTTAGGAAAAGCACCAAAACCGTGACTTTGAGTGATAGTAACCACAACAATGAAACTAACCAAAAATCCATCATTCCAATTCCAATAATAGATAATCCATGACAAACTACTCAGCAAAAGCAAAATAAATCCACACACCATAACTCAAACTCAAAGGTTAGGTCTAAAAGACTTGCAACTTAGTTTCTCAACAAAGTGAACCAAGTCAGGGAATCGGGAAGTTATGAAAATTTAGAACTCTGCGACAAGGTTATAAAACTTGAAGGACTAGCGACTAAGCTTGTTTTGCTCCCTTATTTTGAGTCTATCTATATCGTCTCTCCAGCTGTAACATTTTACATGAATTATTAATGAAATTTGATCAATGATCTTTCATTAATCTTCTTTGTCATTAATATTATGCATTGATGTATGTTTTAATTTTGGCTCTGGTTTAATGAACCAGTTAAAGTACCTTGATTAAAGCATGAATTCATATAAATGTTTAGTGGATCTACTAAGTAGTCATGGAGATTGAGTATTGATGTGTAAATTTTAATGCAATTTCACTAAGATTATGGATGCCTGGAATTAAAATCACCTTATAGTTCATATTTTAATTGTGTTAAAAGTAAGAGTTGAGCATGTACTCAAAGATTCATCACTCAAATCAATGCTTATTAGATTAATAATATATTAACAATAGTATTAGTAGCATATACAACAATGAACATCAACAATCATTTAAAGTGTATATAGAAGTTGAAACCATTACCAGACTTTTTCTTCAAATGATATAATAAATAATACAAATAATTCAACATCAAGACATTACTGAAGTCTGAATTTGAGCTTTTAAATTGATTATCACATGAAGGAATGCATAGAGGCATTGGAAATGCAAAATATTGCTCAAACACAACTCTGCACAAAGTTGTGTTGGAACTTCGAAACTCATATTATCAAAAATTAAATCACTGCATCACCTTTTCTAGCAACTTCCACTCTTCAAGTGTTGGAATTGTCATTTGTTCTAACTGATGTTGTTTGACTTGAAGATTTCTTAACAATTCATGATTCAAATTGGAACTTGTCTTGGATTCTTCAATCAATTTTGCATTTAGGGTTAGCAATGGTTTGATGGGATCCAAATAGGTCACCACATCTATGTTTTGAGGAAACTGGTCCAAATCAATCTTCTTTGCATCCTCCATCTTCTTTCTAAAATCATTCTTTCCAATGAATCGCTCATTTGTGCCAAAATCCTCTGGAAAACCAAGCTCTGTGAAGTTCCTTACCTTTTCGTCCACCTTCTTCATCTTGTTTGTAGCCAAATGCAAATATTCCTTTGTTTCACACATTCTCAAACACTTTTCAATGACAGACGACAATGCCATTGATGTAGCAAGCCGATTAGTAATCCCTTTTGATTTCAAAACATTGTCACTGGCTTTGTAGATTGTTTGTTGAATTTGATTTGTTGATTTCTCTAATGCTAGCACATTTTTGTTGTCCATTAAATATTTGTTGAGCTTATTATGATGTTGTCTAATAGCATCAATCAATTGAAACATGTCACACAAATGATCAATCCCCTGCATTATTTCATCCGAGAGCTTTTGTTTCATATGCCTCATTGTTTCTCTACAAAATGTAGATAACTTATTTTGACAAGACTTAATTTCATTTTTTGCTTCCATCAGCTCTGCCTCCAACCTTTCATTTCTTTTTCTCTCCTTCTCCAATTTTTGTTCCCACTATGCATTTCCATTTGCAATGCTTAGTCTTAATTTTTCTAAAGTGGATTTTTCCTCATCATATTTCTTGTTGCTCTCATCTAGCCTTTGCTTCAGTTCATTCACTGCAGTGTCATTCTGCTTATCCTCTTTGCTTGTTGATGTGGAGGCGGATTTTTTAATTTATTTTGTAATTCATTGCTCTTTTTCTCTGTTGCTTTCCTCTTTGCTTTCTCATTTGCTAGGTCTTCCTATAACTTTTCAATTTGAGTCTACAACCTTTTTTCCTCTCTATCTTTCTTTAGCAATGATGTGTACACCAATTCATTGTTCTTCTTTGATACTTTAATTTTGTCAGTATTTCTGAGTCCAGAAAAATCCAATTGAAAATTGTTCACCTCGAATTTAGATGGAGCCATCTGATTTGCTGGTTTGTTTTGAACTGTGGGAACAAGAATTGTGTACTCCATGATTTCTTTACTTGTGTCAAATGTGGGTAATACCATGGTTTTTGTAGGATTTGAAGTTAGAGCAAACACACTCTCCATTTGTTGCTTCTTTTCTTTTTTATTCAATTTTGATTTCTTTTTAAACTCTTCAATGTAATCAAAACATGGGGATGCAGGAACAATAGAATGCTTGAATGTCGAAGGAATAGGAGTACTTGCAGTTGCTAATGATGTCACATCCAGACTAACTAGCATTGGGGGAGTGCCTGGAAATAACTCCTTTGTGGCGGATCCACTGGTAGTGTGACTTGGAGTTGGACCTATCAAAATCCTTTGCTTCTTCTCTATGCCTTGATCACCTAGTGTTTCTATGGTATATTGTGTTGTTGTCCTCTTGTGTGTAATTTTCTATTGTAGCACATGTTGACCACTACTAGTACTACTACCCATACCATTGCCACTAGAGGCAATGCCAGTTGCACTAAGCCCTCCACCATGGGCATGTCCTAGTTGTGATTGTGTCTGACCATGAGGATGAGGATTTAAACTTGAAGCTCTAACAAATTGACCTGTATACCCTAGGTCTACTTTTGCACCGCCAACCCCAAGGTCAAATTTATCAATTGGTTTTCTATGCTCTACATCTATTACCATCCAAGGGCCTTTTCTTCAAGACCCCAAAGGACCACCTTCATAACCCATTTTTTTAGCTATGGCTGCCCTTGTAGTAAATGCTTCTTTTGTGGCCTCACTTAAACCAAGTTTGAAATTGACATGGCTTTCTTCTTCCCTATCATCATTAGATTCATGATCACTTTCTTCATCTTCTTGTTCATCCAAATGCTCTATATTCCATAATTTGGAAAACTCAAGATCTTCTTCATTATCTCCATACTTTGCAAGAGCTCTTGGATCACCTAGCTCCTTCCTCATAGACCAAAAGGCAGTAATTTTTTATTGTGCCCAATTTTTTTCTGTAACTTCCTTCTCTAGAGAATCTAGCATTTTTACTCTACTAGATGGTTTATGACTTTTTTTATAAAATTTGTACCTCCTAATTGTCTTTTGATGCAATGCCATAATTTTTGCTAACAATTGTTCAAAAGAAATACCATTCTCAACAACACTTTTCTCCATTGCTACTTTGAACTCATCCCAAGAATCCTTGTTTCTCAAGTTTTCAAGCAAGGGTTTACTTTGATGTTGAATTCTACTTCCAACATTCTTATTGAGCACAATAATTGATTTAATGGTGTCACATGGATCGTACTGCCAGTGATAGATAGCATCAAAATAAATAAAAAATCAAAAGATTATGTGCCACACTAAATGCTTTTCTCTTGAATGTGATCCCTCCACATGAAAAAGGTAAAGAAGGAAATAAGGTCTTCTTTCCTGACTGGTAAAGTGTCTTTCATCAGTACTCTGCATCTTCCTCACATATTCCAAAGCAAAAACCCTTTCTGTCACACGTATTGGAAGTTTGTATGGTTGTACTTTCAATCCATAAAATCTTAGCACAGTATATTCTTCCATTAAGTACCAATCAGCCAATTGTATTTCTTTTCCTAGTTGAATGCAGTTTCTACATGACAGGTAATCTAGGCATTGAAGTATTTGTAATTGCTTGATGCAATGGAGCCAAAAAGCAGTCTACAAAATGACTATAGTTCTTTCAAGAATCATGCATCCTTATCACAGTGGTCCATTCATATACTGGAAGTGGATCCATTTTCTTTTCCTTGACATTACTATAGGGTTGAATTTGAAGCTTGTTGGTCTGAAACATTCCTCTAAATTTGAATAGAAAAAGATAGCACAAGTAGGTTGTGAACCTAAATGTCTTGGTCGAACCTCCTCTAATCATTAAAAAGTATTTATACATGGATTCTACAATGTGCCCAATAAAATTATATCTGACATGTGGAACATGATAATGGATATTATATACCATTTCAAGGAGGCTTGCACCGACTTCCAAATTGCTATCCAATCTGAGGAAAAATGCTAGCATGGAAATAGTATCCTGAGCCCATGGTTTAAAAATATCCAAATCATAAGGAGGCTTATGATCACCTTTCAATTTGTTTATATCCTAAACTATTCTATTTAAGAAATAATTTTTCTCATTTTCATCCACTGCTTCATAATCACTAGCAAGCTTTTCTAGGTCAATGTGGACATTTCCAAATTCTTCAATTGTAAACCCCAAGGCCAACACTTTTCCAAGTTCTTTTGCATTAATGGATAAAAATTCTTCTTTGCTATCTTTATTAACAATTGTTCTTTTGTTATCATCATAATTTAGGGCACAGACCATGATAAATTTTGGGCAAGGGAAAACCTCATGTAACATCATGCACCCTAATCCACTTACCCATAGTGCAATGAAACTATTAACTTGCATATGCTTTGAAGCCTTATTCTGAGATGAAAATCTAAGTTCTAAGGTACACCTATCATAGGTTTCAGGATCATAAATATCATGGTATTGATTAGTGAAACCTGGGGTTTTAAGCAATTTTGCATAATGTATTTTTTTATCTAACATTGCTCTAGTGGTACTACTGCTGGTGGTAGACATGTTGATACAATCAACAATGTGAAATTTGTGAATTACCTATTAGTCCTTAATCTTAATTAATTCTTAATCCTCTTAACCCTAAACCTAAACTTCAAAGTTTGACAAAATAAGATTTTAAGAAACGTCAAACGATGAAATGTAGCCACATGAATTCTTTAACTTACCCGGATTTTGAATTTTGATTCTTGAAGTTGAAACTGGGTTAGTAGAATGGCTTTGTTGGAAGTGGAACTATGGAACCCAGACCAGGTTGGTGCACTACAATGAGCAAACTAAAGACTGAAATCTCCCCATGTGTTGACCCTCTAACTTCAAAATAAAATCACTTAGCAATAGAAAGCATTATTTTTTTGAATATTAAAGTGAATGACACCGAAACATCTACCCGTTACTTACGGACTACGTAGTACACAATTAGGTAGTACATGCCGCATGGCTAACAACATTTAAAACAAACCATTAATGATTTACTCTTGCATTGATAGCAAATTCTAAACCATTGATCTTTGTTAATCTAATGGTTATAGGGTGATTCTAGAGGTTTAATTTCACAAGCCTAGCGCTCTGTGCATTTCATTCTGAAATGCAACTACAACCATACATCAAATGTTCATCAAACGGTTGAGTAATTATGATATAAATAATAAACATAAAACATGTGTTTTAAATTTTCCTTAAACTTTAATGTGCTAGGATTGACATCAAAGCCAAGGGGCCAGAAACTTAACGTTGCAAAGGCCTTAATAAAATGAATTACAATGTCACATTAATAGCACATTGCACAACCATTAATAGCACTTAACTTGCAAAGGACTTAATAAAATGAATTACAATGTCACATTAATAGCACAACCATTTATTTTATTACAACTAAATTACAATGTCACATTATTACATAGTACAAATACGAATGTAAGTGCAAGCGCCAAGCTTCTGTTGGATTGTTGGTGAAAAGTTGAAAACGTAAATGTGATACATGTATCTTTGAAAATAAATGGAACTTGTTGGTTCAACCATGAGCTCTGAAAATAAACACATGGGACTTGTCGAGTTAGCCATGGTCTTTGAAAATAAATGCATAGGGAAAGGGGGCCCAATCAAACTGGGGAAATGGGAGTTGTGAAGATACAAAATGTACTTAGCCTCTTTCAAAACTAGACTCATGCAGAAGATGAAGGGTTGTAAAATTGCTCCCATGCAAAAGATGAGCACTGAAAATAAATGCACGAGGCTTGCTTGGTAGGCCATGGTGTCTTAAAATAAATGCAAGAGACTCTCCTGGCCATCCATGTAGATGATGAGGGGTAGTAAAATTTCTCCCATGCAGAAGATGAGCACTGAAAATAAATGCATGGGAATTTCCTGGGAACCATGCAAACGATGAGGGGTAGTAAAACTGCTCCCATCTTCTACTTGTAGCTTCCATGCACTAGGATAGTACTTATCTCCATTAGAGCTCCTCATCTTGGTTCAAAACCTATCTGAGAATTCAGGTGAACCAAATCAACTTCTTTCCAATTCCACCCATTATGAACTTGAACAAAATTGGTCTTTTACTTTGTAACTACATAACTAGAGGTAGGAGAATTTAGAGCATCCCCAATAATACCGCATCATCTTCTTCCTGAATCCTTATTAAGTTATTAACCCTATAAAATGAAAACCCTTATGACAATTAAATGAATGATTTTAGTTGTGCTCACTATCCTTATTTATGGGCCAAAAGTGCCACTACCAGCCTGGTCCCTTGTACACCTCACAGGTGTCACGTGTGAGGTTGTGTATAGTTACTACTGACTAGTAATAATTGTGATTCGTGTAAATTAAAAATCCAACTTAATCCGTACCTCAAGTTGGCTACATGCAAAGTTGTAAATTGTACCTCAAGCTGACAAGTTGTCAATTGTCAAAATTGATAGTGCCACGCAAGTTGTCGATTGTCAAAATCACTGGATTATTGACATCATCATCTATGATTCTATAGTACATCATGCAATTTTCAATATAAAGCTATCCAATCAATCACTTTGGCTATTCATATGGCATGAATCTGCGTCGTCACCCAGTACCACAACCAAATTGAGAATTTCAATAGAATAAATGAAAGGTAGAGTACTTCGACACATTGAAAAGAGAGAATTAAATGTCTTGTTTTACCTTAATCATTATCAATGTCCTGATAAGTCACAATAAATTTCGCTCACTTATGATTAGAACTATATGTTGATAATTACTATTAGTTTTAAAAGCCACATTTAACATTTTTATATTTATCAAATCAAAAGGGATTTACAAGAATGGAGCCACGAAAAGCACTTTAATTTAAGTAGCTATTGCTAAAGATTGAAGTACATAGTACATAACTAGCGTGGCCAAAAAGCCACTAACCATGACAAAAAACCAGTCACAAAGTACATATTACAAGAACCTTAGAACTGTTACGTTGTACAATAAAATATAGACACGTGACACGTCACACAATTCATTACTATTTTTTTTTGTAACATTAGCTAAAGCCATCAACCGGTTGTTTAAGTAGAATGTGAATTGAATTTAACAAATTAATAGCAGAGAAGAAAAGCGAATCACCCAAACCCTTCCTCCAAAACTCTAGACTCTTTAATGATTCAGTTTTCGTATCACATAGCAAACCCCATCTCATCTTAACCAGGGCAAGAGCCTATGTTGTAGAAGCATGCAATTCCACTTTCTTGAAGATTCCACCAACAGGCACTAACCCACTTTCAAAATTGTAATACTCCAGCGCCAACTCCAATGAAGAAATAGAGTAAATGAAAGGCTACAAATAACATATTGCCAGCGTCTTCACCAAATCTTTATCGAGCAAAATTTCCATGCAATTGAACAAGAAAGCCGAAGCTACCTCAGAATATAAATCATGAGGGTTGTTCTGAAGCCATTGCCTACACACAATTATTCTTATAGCATCCTGAACCTGCACACAAGGAATTGAAAAACCATACCCAACTTTCGTCTGTCGTATGCATCGTCCCTTCTTTTCTCCCAAAAAAATTTGGGTAGCATGACACGCCATGAAGACTCCATAATATCTCAGTTAAATTGAGAATAGAGAAGAAATAAATCAATGCCAAATATATTATAAATGATATGAAGAACATCAAGTTGTTGAAGTATATATAGAATAATAGAAGTTAGCATGAACACAATTAGTATCACATCACATTTTTCATTTTTAAATTCACCACTATCATTGATGTGACAATTAACATTTATTTCAACACTTGAATCCTTATAAACAAGTCTTAAAAGGTATGCTCGTGACATATGACAAGATGGATGCATACTGCACATGCAAATAAACTATAATAATAAAGTTATTTTTAAAATGGGGACATCACTAGGTTGACGAGACTCGACCCTCAGGATTAAAGAGTTAAGATTTAAGGCTTTGTCATAAAATATTTTGGTCTGACTTAGGCAATATTAAACGGTAAATAAGAGCATGATGACCAACAGACCTAAATAATTAATAAAATCTCAACCATTGATTTTTGAAAATCTAACAGTTCTAGTGTTATTCTAGATGTTTCAGTTCGCAAGTATAGTGCTTCAAGGATTTACTTCTAGAATGCATATATAGTCGTCCATCAAAAATTCATCAAATGGTCCCTGTTTTAAAAACAAACTTTATGCATGTGCATAATTTAAAATGGGGACATCGCTAGGTTGATGAGACTCGACCCTCAAGATTAAAGAGTTAATATTTAAGGCTTTGTCATAAAATATTTTGGTCTGACTTAGGCATTATTAAATGGTAAAAAAGGTTACAAGAGCACGATGACCAACAGACCTAAATAATTAATAAAATCTCAACCATTGATTTATGAAAATCTAACGGTTCTAGTGTTATTCTGCAGGTTTCAATTCGTAAGTCTAGTACTTCAAGGATTTACTTTCAGAATGCAACTATAGCCGCCCATCGAAAATTCATCGAACAATCCTTCTTTTAAAACAAACTTTATGCACGTGCATAATTTAAAATGGGGACATCGCTAGGTTGAAGAGACTCGACCCTTAGGATTAAAGAGTTAAGATTTAAGGCTTTTTCATAAAATATTTTGGTCTAACTTGGGCAATATTAAACGGTAAACAAGAGCACCAATATTTAAATGGTAAAATATTTAATAGTTCTAGTGTAATTCTGGAGGTTTCAATTCGCAAATCTAGTGCTTGAGAGATATACTTCTAGAAGGAAACTACAACCATCCATTGAAAATTCATTGAATGGTTGTGGTCCATAATGTCGCATGGTCACTGAAATTTGGAACCTTAGAACCAAAGTCTGAAGTTTCAAAGTTTTCGAAACCTCCAACCCACCAACTACAAAGATGACCAAGAAAGACTTGCAACTAAGGTTAGGAAAAGCACCAAAACCCCGACTTTGGTGAATTAAGATAGGAAAGGTGGCAAGGACAGTGCATTTATGAAGTGAAGACTGTGGGAAAATTTTAGCAAGTGGACATGACTAGAGGATCGATGGGTAATTAAGATCAGTATGTGCGGCGTTTGGAAAATTATTACCTCTCGACCCTCGATTAGCGAAGTTAATAATAGATTTTGGCATGGAGAAGAAGGTACACAAAGTCTGAAAGAGTGGTGGTGGTGACCGTGTAGTTGCAACAGTTTTCAAATTGAGGCCAACTTCACTTTGTGTTCGAGGAGGCAATTAAACCCGTTTTATGGTGAAGTTTCTGAAAAAAGATTAATGGGTATGTTTTTATTCACTAATGGGAGGTTGGTACAAAGTGTGCGGATGATTTTGGGGAAATCCTTTGGAAATCTGAGGCATAGATATAGGACTAACATGGATGTATACTCCTTGATAATAGCATGGGGTTTGGACTTGGGGGAATCGACAAGCACAGTGAGAGAAGTGATGGAGAAGATTTTGCATAGAGATTTCTTGGAAGGATTAGAATCAATACTTGAATGGGCAGTTCCAGGTGAAGGTTTTGACATCCAGGAAGGCTTTGAAAATGTGGAACTAGAAGGGGTAGAAGGATGCATTCCTTTCGTGTGTTGGTTGGAGGATGAGATTAAAAATAGATGCAAGGAAGAAGCAAGGTTAGGCTGGAAAGCATTGAAGCTCTTTATAGAGTTGATGAAGGTGGAAGCAATTATAGCACAGGCGAAAGTGGAGGCAGAGCACATGGAAGCACAAGCGAAAGTGGAGGAAAAGTGTATGAAAGAAAAAAGACATAATGTGAGGAAGCGGAAGATGAAAGGAAAAGCAACAAGGAAATTTGGTTATGAAACAGGTAGCACTAGTTGAATTTGTAGCTTTTTTAGGGTTTTTTGCAGAATTAACACAAGACTATAGTACTAAATTTTTGGCTTGTTGAAATATGTAAGGTAGATACAAATAGTTGTGAACTAGTTTTAGTTGGGTAGGGTTACTTTTTCTATTATGAAGCATGTTAAGATGATTTTTTGAAAAAACTATTATAGTTGTAGGTGATTTTTGGATGGTTGATGAAAACAATGAGGCAAATAATCTTTATTTTCATGCATTTTTTTTATTAGTTTGATATTATGTTTAATTCGCCAATGTTTTTTTTTAATCATTTGAAAATAGGTTTAATTCGCCAATGAATTTTATTTTTTAGTTTGAAAAAAAGTTTTAATAGCCAACAAAATTATTTTTTTGGTTTGAAAACAGGTTTAATTCACCAATCAAAATATTTTATTGCTTTGAAAATAGATTTTAATTGCCAATGGAAAAAATTTAGTGGCTTTAAAAAAAAATCATTTCACTAGGATTTTCCACAGACTTCTAGCGATTAGAAAATATTCACTAATGGACATTATTTTTTCACAAAAAATGAAAAAAATTGCCACTAAAATTAATATTTTTATCAGGAAGTATACAAGATTCGCTAGGATTTTACACCTTCGCCGAGGGGGGTGTTTCTTAAAGTTTTCCCTGGACAAATTTCTTGAGTTTCATGCATGAGGGGGTTTTATTTCCATGAATCCTATAGTAGTTGGATCATGTTGTCTTGGACAATCTTATGAAGGATAGTTTTGATTGGTTCACCCGAGGGGTTATATTCTCGTCTACTGTGTTGTTTAGGTTGACCTTTAGGGATAATCACATGTTTTTGGGGAGCTATATTATTGTGAGATGATGATGGTGGAGGTATTTGAATATTTTGAACATGTTTTGAACCAGTCATACCATCATTGACCATATTTTTTGTTTCCAAAAATGACATTTGTCACTAGATTGGGGATTGTTGTATTTTCCTTCTTTGTATATCTTGACTAGGAATTTGACGATAAGGTATTTTTTGATAGCTACTATTTTTTCTATGATCTCATTAAAGGAGTGAGTACATTGCATTTGAAGATGGAATCCCAAGTCAATGTTGAGATTCTCAAAAAAATAGTGATGAGTTTTTTTTAGGTATGGGCCATGCAAAGTGACTATCAAGATGTCTTCGTCTTTGCAAGAATGAGGGAAAGGATTCACCATTATTTTGTTGTGTTGTAAAGGTCCATCATGGTGATATCATGTTCTTGTTGTAAGAAAGTGAGTGACAAATTTATTGGCTAGCTTAGAAAATGTTGTGATTGTCCCATGGGGGAGGTGAGTGAACCACTCAAGGGCTTGTCCACCTAAGCTTCTAGGGAAGAGCCTCAAGAGGTAGGAAAAAAAATAGGAGACCTCTTGTCATGTATAAAATTATTTTAAATGCTCCCAAGGATCTCCCTTCCCCTTGTACTTATCAAATTTAGGTATTTCAAAATTTTGGGGAAAGGGGATCATGGTGATGGACTTGTCAAAAGGATAGGGCCATAGTTCTTAGAAGGTATAGGATTTCTTGTGATGTCTTAGTTGAAGTCCCTTAAATGTATCTTTTATTTGTTGCACATGTCTTGGGCCAAAGTACTTGTGAAATTGAAAGGTTGTGATTGATAAGTGGATGTGGGAGGTTGAGAGGATGATATGTGGGTATTGATAAGAGGATGAAATCGAATTGGAAGATGGGAGGTATTTATGGGTAGACAAGTTTGGATTGGAAGCTTGGATATGATATGATGGGTTAAATTGGATGGATATTGAGATGTGAGGAGAAAGGATGAAATGTTGAGATTGAGGGATATGTGATGGAATATTTTGGGTGTGTTAGGGGATCTTGATATGTAAGTGGGATGTAGGATTGATGGTTTGAGATGAAATGGGATGATTGGGAAAATATAGGAGAGATAAGGATCATGAGGATTAGAAGAAGATGGAAGATATTTACGATTATGATGAATAGAAGGTGGGGGTGTAGAGGGAGGTTGTTGGATGATTTGAGATGTGTCAAAATCATGGGGTGATTTGGCACCTTTATTTTCTAGCATAAGGATATATTGGTTGGGATTCTTCATGATATATCTATGCATCAAGTCTATGGCTTGGGTATCTTGGGAAAAGTCCTCTAATAATGTTGATGAGTCTTGGTCACTTGTATCATGATCACGTATGATGTAGGATGGGGATGGAAATGGATTCTCCATGGAGAGTTGATGGACTACCTCCTTAAAGAGTGTATCATGAGATGATGAGGGGAACTCTTGGGAGGCCATAATGTGCTTTCTTGATTGGGACCTTGTGATAGGAATACAATAGGAAGAGACCTAGGAATGATGAGATGAGGAATGAGGATGATTAGGATAGACCTTGAATTGGGGATAATTGGAATGATAATGATTAAATGGATGGAAAGGGGGTAATGATAAAATGGATAGAAAGAGAATAATGATGGAATGGATGAAAAGGAGATAATGATAGAAAAGGGAGATACAAGACCAATAGTGTCTTAATATAAACTATATACTTGATTGATAATTATGGGGTTTTTCTTACACTAGACTTTGATAATCACCTAGGCAAGGCTTGGATTTGCTCACTCAAGCTTAGATAATCACTTGAGAAAGGCTTGGATAAAGAATGATTTTTCTTACCTAAGCTTGGATAATAACTTAGGAAAGTCTTGGATATGCTTACTTAGGTTTGGATAATCACCTAAGTAAGGCTTTGATGGGGATTTTGATATCAAGTATTAGGATTTGGATAAAATCTTTGACAAGATTGATTTTGATAGGATATGATATGGATTATGATTGAGTGATTAGATAGGATCAAAGATGATATGATATGATAATATTGAGATTGTATAGGAAGATAATGATGAAAGAAATTATGATGATACAAATGATAAAGATAGGTTGATGACTAATAGGACCAAGGTTTAGGGGTGATGGTTATGATGACTAGGCTATGATAATGGATGAAAATGACAAGATGAGGTAAATATGATATATTTTGGATGGAAATGGTGCAAATGGTTGGTGTTTTAGGTAAAATTATGGTTGAGGATGGGTCTCTTAGGTTGTATCTAGAGTTGCAAAGGTCAAGTTTACAAATTGAAGTCTCAAGATGTTCAACTATTAGTGAAAATACAAAGGCATGGCTTCAAGTGATAGGGGTGCCACTCTATGGAATAGAGGTACAGATCTATGAAATAGAGGAACATCTCTATGGAATAGAGGTGCATTTTCACTAGAAAATTACATAGAGGAACCTTAGGATGATGCATAGGCACCAGGAGATGAAACAAAAGTGCATTTTAATAGTCTAAGATGGATTTTGATGATTTTGGGCAAGAGAAAATTAAACAAGAAGAAACAATGGTTGAATTTACTTTCAAGGTGATAAGGATCAGTGGCTTCACTAATTTTGTACATGAAAACATGGTAAGCATGATAGTACAACCATATATTTAGTCAAGTAGGTGTGTTAACTTAATATGAGCCCACCATCCAAAGACTAATAAATTCAAATGAATAGGTGACTATGGTATTCAAAGTTCAATATACCACCTTTATACCCCTTAACTTTGAAGGAAAAGGTCCTACCAAGGGATAACCATCACCTCAACAAGACAAAGTACATATTGAGTAAATTTTTGCATGATATTGTACCTTGTACCACACTAAGAAAGGGTAAAAATGTCTTAAAGGTTTCTAAAACAAGGTTCTTAGTGGATCTATGAATAATGAGCCCATTTGATAGTGCCCAAGATTAGGAGGGTCTCTCCTTCTCTCATCACCAAACAAGTCTCAACGTACCCAGGGTCTTATAGCTTGGCTCAAACAACACTAGCTATACTTTTAGGTACAAATTTTTCTCTCCTCCCTCTATATACCCCACTAGAAAACATGGTTGAGGTCATCCTTGAGGTGATCAAATCCCTAAGAAGGCCTCCTAATAGGAAAAACTATACTAGGTGTTTTGGGTCACCTAAGATCACACAAAGCGCAAGGGGAGAGCATACACACAAGATAGTAATCCTTGGGATAACACTTAGAACATCAAATAAATGTGATATTTGTATCTCCAAGATCACACTAAGTGCAATGATAGAGCATGCATCTACACACATTTCTAAACACGACAAATAATGTTAATTAACCCACTAAGTTATTTTATATGCCTAGATTAGTGGAAAATAAATCCTTGGGCCAATTAATATATATATAACCATTATTAATCTCAATTATCATGATCTTTTACAAGCATTAGACAACTATGCCACTTGTTAGTTGCTAAAAAATGAAGGTTAGATGAGGAAAATGACTCAAAAAACCCTAGAAATTGCAATCTAAAAAAAAAGTGTAGCTTTACCTGATAGATGTGCCACTTTATGTAATATAAGAATAGATTTGTGGTATATAAGTGCAATACTATGAATCAAAGGTGCAATTATATGAAACAGAGGCACAGTTTCATAGACATAACCTCAAAATGACCTTTAGGAGCCAAAAAATGAGATTTCCACCAACCCAGTTGGGAAATATAATAGATAAAGTTATAGGAAACTTGAAAACATATAGATCTAGACAAAATATGTTGGTTATATGTTCAAAATATCTCCAAAATGAAGAAAACCCTACATCCCCTAAAAATATTGCAAGAAACCCTAGCTTTGCAAAACCTTAGAAAACCTATTTTTTTGTAATAAAATGATGAAATAACCTACAAGATGGAGTGTTAGAGTGATGAAGTACTATAAAAAAAGGTCTCAAATGTTATCCAACCCTATATGTAGCCCAATTTGATCAAATGAAAGACATAAAATTAGCATGTAGTTTTGGGTGATGAAGGTGCCACTTTATGCAACAGAGGTGTAACTCCATGAGATAGATGCACCTTTCTATAATAAAAAGGTGCCACTTCATAGTTTAAGACCAAAAAATGACATTTATGCATCACAAAAACTCATAAAAAATTCATTAAAAATGTTAGAACATGGATTTGGTTCCCACCAAGCGTGCCAAAATGAAGAGGGTTGGAAAATATTGAAGGAAAACAAAGGAAGATAAAAGAAATACAAAGAACAATACCTTCAACTAAAATATTTTATTCTCTTCTTGATGAGAATAAATAGAGTGCACCCATATTCCTTTTTATTCACTCTTTGATGTTGATATGTGGATTGCTCAATGCTCTAGCATAACCTTGATATGATTTGATAATGATAATGATAAGCTTGATTCAATAGAGATTTTGATAGCATGTAGGTATGATAGTTTTATGAGTGATGATAAGAACCCATAAGAAATAGGGATGTAAGATTTTTAAGAGATAAAAATGAAGGATGAGAGCCTTTAAATATAGAGTCTTGAAGAGGAAAAATCAATGACTAGAAATGATTGACAATGGATGATCAAGATTGAAGGAGGATTAGGGTTTGGATCAAGGATGCAATCATGTGACAAGTGTCACATGATGGATATGAGCTAGGTTTAGGATTAAGATAAGTAAATAGTTGTAAGGAAGCTAAGGTAGTGGAAAAACATCCTACACTAATCTTGAGAGCAGAATAATGCAAAAAAATTATAGATATTTAACAGTTACAGGAACTTAAACATAAATATCATGCATACCACAACACAGTGATTTAAATGGGGAAAACCCTTTTGAGAGAAAAATACCACACTCCAAAATTTTCCAAATATATTATTCAATAAATCACAAATATTACAATATACTTGCAAAGCAAGCTTCTCACATGAGTATCACCACTCAAAGATCAAGAGACAACACGACTTCTAACAGACTCTCAAAATACATCGTTGTATCTCTACTGCAGTCGTAATACAATGCCCTCATAAAATATAGTTACATTCTAGGGAAAGATAGGCCAACAAAATATCCACCATTAGATCTAAAACCTAATAATTAATGGTCTAGATTTACAATGTATCATTTATCTAATGTATGTTGGCCATTTTAGTAATTTCATGAAAAAGTTAACAAAAAAATATTTACACGCATCCCACTCTGTTGGAATGTGATGTTGTTGATTGTTGTCATTAATGGTTGTCATTGATGTCAACATATCTTGGTTGATTAATTTTGATGCTTTGGTGATCTGGATTGGTGTGCTTCAGATGTTATGTTGTGATGATCCATCTTTGGTTGTGCTTGTCCTGGTCCCATTCATTTTGCAACATAATGAGATATATTCTTATGGGTCCAGACCGATTTTGAAATTGGCTAATGTGCCCTAGAACATTGTTTGCATTGTAACGTGTACATTCTATTTCTGGATATCATGGTGAAAATGTAGTGTGTTGATTTGAGCAAGGAGGTTTTGTGTGGTCCACGTTTCATTCCTCTCCACCACAGGAATGTTTTGTGGTGACCTAATTCAAATTGTGTTTGGCTAACTTAGGATAATATGAAGACATTGTGTTTGTTCGACTTAGGATTTTATGGAAGCATGGAATGGTATAAGTAAAGTTGATTCTATTCGATGAAATCAAGTGTGATGAATGCAAAATCTAGACATATTGAAGTATGTGAAATTATATGACTGGAGGCAATAGACAGTGAGATTCTATCCTGTGTCATAGTTGGTGACAGTTATTTCAACGGTGGATTCCCTTTCATCATTCTTCTGGCAGTGAGCCTTTTTCTATTGGTAGTGAGCCTTTTTCTGTAAGCAGTGAGCCTTTCTCTTTTGGCAATGAGCCTTTTTATCTTTGGCTATCATATTCGAGCAGTGAGCCCACCAATAGTGAGCCTTACCTACAGTGAGCACTTTGGCAGTGAACCCTTGTAAAAATTACCTTAACCAATGTCACCTTAACCGGTGTTTTATAATTGAGAATTAGCATTCTCCATGGTTTTTCCCTTCTTGGGTTTCCACATAAATTTTGGTGTTTATTGTGCATGGTGTTGTGTGCTTTCATGTTCATATCTGTTAGATAATTATCTGATTGATTTAAGTTTGATCCAGATTAATTAAAGTCAAGAAAATTATTTTATAATAATTGATTCACCCCCCCTCTCAGCTATCTGGATTGTTCAACAATTGGTATAAGAGCTTTGATTCCTCGAAGAAGAGCTTAACCTCTTGGGTTAGATCTGATGGTGCACAAACTAACAAATCCAATGTTTGATGGATTTGACTATAGTTTCTGGAAAGTGTAGATGAGAGGTTATCTGATCTCTCTAGGCTACAAGAATTGGAAAGCAATTGAGAAAAAATATGTTGAACCGGCAGCTGGTCCTAGTTCTGCAGATGAGATTTCAGCCTATGAAGAGAATGAAAAGGAAAGGTATGCAATCTTTAGTGCTTTGTCTAAGACTGAGTTAACAAAATTTATTTCATTGGGCACCGCTTATGAAGTTTGGGAAAAGTTGAAAGAAATCTATGAAGGAAATGATAGAGTCAAATTATCAAAGAAGTTGACAGCTAAGCACATATATGAAAAATTGAGGATAGAAGAAGTAAATGAAGTCAAAAATCAAGGTGGCACTCTGACAGATGAAGATGTTATGGAGAATACTCTGATGACCCTACCAGAGAGCTATAGTGACAAGATCTCGACTATTGAGGAAGTTTATGATTTGAAGAAATTCACCAGAGAGCAACTATTTGGCACCTTGACCACATTTGAGATGAGGAAATTTGGAAAAGAAAAGGAGAAATCTGAAAAATCCTTCAAAGCCACAAAGATAGAAGAAGATCCGAATGATGAAAGTTCAAATGAGTTGGAAGCAAACTTCACAAGGAAACTAAAGAAAGGTACTGAAAATTACAAAGGTATGTTGCCTCTTAAATGCTTTAGATGTGGAAAGATTGGTCATTTAGCAACTAAGTGTTCGGAAAAAGGAACGAGGCAAAAGTTTAAAAGGATCAATAAGAAGGCCTATTATGTTAATGAGAATTTTGGCATTTCAAATGATGAATCAGATCATGAGGATTGTTTGTTTTTGGTGGAAAAGGATGAACCTAGATTTGATATCTCTAATATTTTTTTGAAATCTAATGATAATACTGAAGCTACATTATTTGTTAAAAGAAACGGAGATGAATGGTTGATTGATAGTGGATGTTGAAATCATATGACTGGTGATAAAAGTAAGTTTGTGAAGCTTGAGAAATATGATGGAGGTTCTATTAGATTTGGAGATGATAAAACAACACAAATTGTTGAAATTGGTTCTATTACCTTTGATGGAAAACATAACAGTGACAATGTTTACTATGTGAAGGGTTTATATCATAATTTTTTGAGTGTTGGACAAATGTGCGAAAATGGATACAACGTGGTGTTTCAGGATGATGGTTGTGAGATTCGGAAGAGATCTGAAACTGTTATTGCAGCCAGAAAAAGAACAAGTGGGAATATGTATCAATTGGAAGGAGCTACAAAGAGATGATTATTTTCTCAATCCAATGAAAGTTGGCTCTGGCAATGGAGGATGTGTCACATCAACTTTGACAATTTGGTAAGGATAAGTTCAACAAGAGTTGTTAGAGATTTTCCAAGACTGACCAAACCAGACAGCACTATCTACAAAGGATGTCAAGAAGGAAAGTAGACCAGAGAAACATTCTGAAGAAAAGAAGAATCATCTACCAGTTTGTTAGACCTTGTACACACTAACCTATGTGGTTTGACCAAAACAAGAAGCTTACAAAGTGAGAGATATTTCATGCTTTTAATAGATGATTATTTCAGATCAACCTGGGTTGCATTTTTAAGAGAAAAATCAGAGGCTTTAGAAAAATTCAATATTTTCAAGGCAAGAGTTGAGAATGAAGTTGATAGAATGATAGAGGAGGAGAGTTTACTTCTAATGAATTCAACAAATTATGTGAAAAACATGGCATCAAAAGATAGCTATCAACCCCAAGAACTCCATAGTAGAATGGTGTAGTGGAAAGACTGAATCAGACAATTCAAGAAGCATGCAATGATCAGAACTGGATGAAGGAAATGAAAGAAGAGCTTGATCAGATAGAGAAAAATTAGACTTGGGAACTTGTGCCCAGAACGACAAATAAAAATGTAATTGGAAAAAAGTGGGTATTTTGGAATGAAGTTGATACAAGAATCAAGTGTTTAAGATCTGATAGAGGAGGAGAGTTTACTTCTAATGAATTCAACAAATTATGTGAAAAACATGGCATCAAAAGATAGCTATCAACCCCAAGAACTCCATAGTAGAATGGTGTAGTGGAAAGACTAAATCAGACAGTTCAAGAAGCATGCAATGATCAGAACTGGATGAAGGAAATGAAAGAAGAGCTTGATCAGATAGAGAAAAATCAGACTTGGGAACTTGTGCCCAGAACGACAAATAAAAATGTAATTGGAAAAAAGTGGGTATTTTGGAACAAGCTGGATGAAAATAGAAAGGTAATGAGAAACAAAGAAAGATTGGTTTGCAAAGGTTACACTCAAGTCGAAGGCATTGATTTTGAAGAGACATATGCCCCTATTGCCTGGATGGAGGCAATTTGAATATTCTTAGCTTTTGCAGCATTTAAGGATTTCAAAGTCTATCAAATGGATGTAAAATCTACATTCTTGAATGGAGAACTAAAGGAAGAAGTCTACATTGAGCAGCCAAAGGGATTTAAGTTTGGAAGTGACCCGGATGTCGTTTGTAGGCTGAAGAAAGCTTTATATGGATTGAAGCAGGCACCTAGAGCCTGGTATGGCAGATTAGATAAGTATTTGATTGGACAAGGATTTCAGAAGGGATTTGTTGACAGTAATTTATACTACAAAATTCACTCAGATCAAATATTGATTGTTGTGGTTTATGTTGATGACATAATTTTTGGAGGAAATGATGATATGTGCAAAAAAATTGTAGATGAAATGTTGAAGGAATTCAAAATTTCTATCATAGGTGAGTTAAATTTCTTCCTTGGAATACAAGTAAATTAGAACAGCAAAGGAATTTTCATCTCTCAATCCAAGTATACCAAAGAATTATTGAAGAAGTTTTAGTTGGAGAACTCCAAACTGGTTTGTACACCTATTGTTACCAGATGCAAGTTGACAAAGAAGATGATTCACCTAAAGTTGATGCAAGTATATATAGTTCAATGATTGGAGGATTGTTATATTTGACTACTACTAGACAAACATTATGTATGATGTTTGTTTAGCAGCTAGATTTCAGCAAGAACCAAAGGAATCTCATGTTGTTGTAGTAAAAAGGATCTTTAGATATTTGAAGGGTACAAAAGATATGGGGTTATGGTATCCAAAGGACTCAGATTTCACTTTGACATCTTATATTGATGTTGGTTGGGCTGGATGTGTTGATAACAGGCGAAGCACAAGTGGTGGATCTTATTTCCTTGGCTCCCGGTTGGTTGCTTGGATAAGAAACAAGATTTTGTATCTTTATCTACTGTTGAAGCTGAATACATTGCAACATCCTCATGTTGCACTCAAGTATTGTGGATGAAACAAATGTTGAAGGACATTGGCATATCATTTGATGAACTGATCTTAATTATGTGTGATAATACCAGTGCAATAAACATTTCCAAGAATTTGGTACAACACTCTAGAATGAGACATATATCCATTAAATATCACTTCTTGAGGGAGAAGGTATTGGAAAATGAGGTAAGACTTGAATATGTACCTACAAAAGAGCATATTGCAGATATTTTCACAAAACCATTGAGCAAAGATACTTTTGAGTATCTTTGGTAGAAGTTAGGGGTTCTGCCCCCTCCTAGTCTACAATAATTTTCACCAGGGTGTGCATTGGTCCAGGTTATTATATGCTACTCTTATTTAGATCAATTTTGGGAGGCTTTCTCATAGAGGGAGCGGAGTAAGTTTTTTCAGGGGAGCTTTTCCCTTTGTCTTTGATGTCAAAGGGGGTGAAGAAAAGAAGACTAGAAGATGTTGATATTTGAGTTGTTTGGTTTGTTGTTGATGGATGTTTCCATCAATGACAAAGGGGGAGATTGTTGGAATGTGATGCTATTGATTGTTGTCATTAATGGTTATCATTGATGTAAAAATATCTTGGTTGATTGATTTTGATGCTTTGGTGATCCAGATTGGTGTGCTTTGGATATTGTGTTGTGATGATCCATCTTTGGTTGTGCTTGTCTTGGTCCCATTCATTTTGTAGCATAATGAGATATATTCTTATGGGTATAGACCGATCTGGAAATTGGCTAATGTGCCCCAGAACATTGTTTGCATTGTAACGTGTATATTTTGTTTTTGGATATCATGGTGAAAATGTAGCGTTTTTATTTGAGCGGGGAGGTTCTATGTGGTTCATGTTTCATTCCTATCCACTGTGGGAATTTTTTGTGGTGACCTAATTCAAATTGTGTTTGGCTGACTTAGGAGAATATGAAGACATTGTGTTTGACCGACTTAGGAGTTTATGGAAGCATGAAATGGTATAAGTAAAAGTTTATTTTGTTCGATGAAAGCAAGTGTGATGAATGTGAAAATACAGACATATTGAAGTATGCGAAAGTATATGACTAGAGGCAACAGACAGTGAGGTTCTATCCGGTGTCATAGTTGGTGACAATTATTTCAACTGTGGATTCCCTTTCATCATTCTTCTGGTAGTGAACCTTTTTCTGTTGGAAATGAGCCTTTTTCTATAGGCTGTGAGCATTTCTCTTTTGGTAGTGAGCCTTTTTATCTTTGGTTGTAATAGCCGGGTAGTGAGCCCACCGATAGTGAGCCTTACCTGTAGTGAGTACTTTGGCAGTGAACCCTTGTAAAAATCACCTTAACCAGTGTTTTATAATTGAGAATTAGCATTCTCCATGGTTTTTCCCTTCTTGGTTTTCCATATAAATTATGGTGTTTATTGTGTATGGTGTTGTGTGCTTTCATGTTCATATCTATTAGATAATTATCTAATTGATTTAAGTTTGATATGGATTAATTAAAGTCAAGAAAATTGTCTTATAATAACTGATTCACCCCCCCTCTCAATTATCTAAACTGTTCAACACACTCCTCCCCCATGATGCCATTGTATATTACACCTATCAGTGTAACTAGGAAATATATATATCATGTCAACAATAACTGTTATATAATTGCAAGGTTGAGGCACAATTTCCTAAAAAACCTCCCACTTCTCAAACACCTTGTAATAGCAACAAGAGGGAGTAAACATTATCTCTTAATTGCTAGGAGCCGAAAGGCCCATAATATCTTAACACCATCTAAAGTTCTCTATGCTCATAGAATTAGTTAAAGAATCAACAACATTCATCAAAGTCTCTACCTTAACCAGCTTCACCCTACCATCTTTGATCATATCTCTAACAAAATGATATGTACATCAATGTGCTTGGTCTTGGCATGAAATGTCGAGTTCTTGGCTAAACATTATCACACTTTAACCGTCGCAATAAATTGTTATTGCACCTTGTTTTATTCCAATATTTGAACATAGTTTCTTAAGCCAAATGGATTTTCTACAAGCATGAGTATCTACCATATACTTTGCTTTAGTAGTGGACAAAGCAACCACAGCCTATCACTTACTCATCCAACTGATTGCACCACCAAATAAATTAAGCATATATGCATTGGTGGATCATTTTCTATCAATATCACCTATCCACATAACCATGAATACAAAGGGAAATCTCATCTTCAGTCATATTACTATGATAACACAAGGAAAAATCTGAGATACCACATAAATATTTGAAGACTCTTTTAACTACATCCCAATGAACTCTACTAGGATTAGACATATATTTGGAAAGATCTCCCACTACTTGGGAAATGTCTGGTCTAGTACAAACCATAGCATACATCAAACTTCCAAATGCACTCTGGTAAGGCACTCTGCTGATGTCTTTCATCTCTAATGGAGATGTTGAACAATCTGAAATAGATAACTTTGTTCCAATAGAAAGGGGAACACATAATGGTCTACAATCCTGCATGTTAAATCTTTATAAAATTGAATCGACATACTTACTTTGTCCAAGCCATAGCTTTTTGTTCAATCTATCTCTTTTTAATTTCCATCCCAAGAATGTGTCTAGCTGCACCAAGGTCTTTCATTTCAAACTTAGTAGCAAGTTGACATTTCAGTTTTGAAATCATACCTTTCCCTTTGCCAATAAATAACATATAATCAACATATAATGCAATAAATAGGAAATGATCACCATCAATTTTATAATAAACATAATGATTTGATTGAGAATGCTCAAATCCCAAAATCAGCACATATGTATCAAATTTCTAGTACCACATCCTAGGACTTTGTTTTAATCCATACAAATATTTCTTCAATTTGAAAACCAATTTGCTTTTACCTTTCACCACATAGTGCTCTAGTTATGTCATATAAATATCCTCCTCCAAGTCACCATGAAGGAAAGCAGTTTTCACATCCATTTGCTAAACCTCTAAATCATAAGCACCAGTAAGGGCAAGAAAAAATCTAATGGATGTTATTTTTGCAATAGGAGAGAATATCTCACGATAATCAACACCCTCAACTTGAGAGTAACCTTTCGCAACCAACCTTGCTTTGTACTTCTCAATACCTCCATATGAACCAATCTTTTTCTTGAACACCCATTTGCAACAAATAGGTTTCTGTCCTTCAGGAAACGGTACAAGATCCCATGTATCATCCTTTTTCAAAGATGCCATTTCTTCATCCATAGCAATCTACCAGGATTCTGCATCATTCATACCTGATGCCTCTTCTACAGATTTGGGTTCATCCATGTTAGTATTCAAAGAAAAAATACATCTCCAATCATTAGGTGTATAAATTTTAGGTGGTTATCTATGCCTTGTAGACCTACGAACATGCTAAGTTGGAGGTTCTTCCTCTTCTAAAGATCTAGAGCTAGATGAGCTCTCCTCAACTTCTTGGCTATTCTTGGGCCTCAATTCAACTTTCTCAAGTGTAGAAGGAAATTGAATCACATCTTCCTTCTCAGACTCAAAATTAGAATCAAATTTATTCTTTGTCTTCTTCTTTTCTTCTTTGCATTCCTTACAAACATGTCCAGGCTTACCGCAGTTCTAGCAAATAACTTTGGACTTTCCAAGAGATTTAGATCTCCCCTCGGATTTGGATTTGTCACGCTTCTCATTCTTCTTGCATTTTTTCCTTAGGTATTCCATGAAAATTTAGGGCCTCCTTGGTAGTGACAGATACCTTCCTCCTCATCTCTTCAAAAATAAAAGAACCCACCACATCTTCAGTCTTTAAAATTACAGAAGTACTCCCAATAGCCATAACAAGAGAATCCCATGAATCAGGCAAAGAACAAAGCAAGATTTGACATTTTTTCTCCTCATCCATTTTGACACCAACTGAGCCACCAACATATTCAATGCTTCTAGGTGGTTTTTGATTCATCCACCCTCTTCCATTCTCAAGGAATACAACTTCCTCCTTAAGAAAATTGTATTCACTAAAGATTTGGCCTAATACATCTCACCAAGCTTCTTCCATAGTTTTTGTGCAGAGGTCTCCTCATGGACATTAATTAAAATATTCTTCCAGACATAATTTGATTAGACCCTTAGATTTACAATCCATAACATCATATTGAGCAGCTTGTGTAAGATCTGCAGGCCTTGAAACATTCTCATCAACAACATCCCATAGATTTCGATCTATCAATAGATCCTCCATATTCAACTTCCAAAATTCAAAATTATTTTCAGAAAACTTATCCATCTCTATTCTCCCTGATGAACTTGCCATCTGAAAATTCCTGCAACTAGATCACAAAGTATCTTCTACACAATCTCTCACTCAAATCTAGATTAGTTCAAAAAACCCAACAACTCACAACTGAAACCAAAGGTGATCAAGCTCTTATACCACTTGTAAGGAAGATAAAGTAGCGGAACAACTTCCTACACTAATATTGAGAGGAGAATAGTATAGAATTTTTATAGATCTTTAATAGTTACAGAAACTTAAACATAAATAAACATAAATATCATGCATACCACAACACAGTGATTTACGTGGGGAAAACCCTTTTGGGAGAAAAACCCCACACTCCAAAAGTCACCCAATATATAATGTAGTAAATTATAAAGATTACAATATACTTGCAGAGCAAGCTTCTCACATGAGTATCACCACTCAGAGATCAAGAGACAACATGACTACTAATAGACTCTCAGAATACATCACCATCTCTCTACCATAGTCGTAATACAATGCCCTCATAAAATAGGGTTACATTCTAGGGCAAGATAGGCCAACAAAATATCCACCATTAGACCTAAAACCTAATAATTAACGGTCTATATTTACAATGTATCATTTATCTAATGTATGTAGGCCATTTTAGTAATTTAAAAAGTTAACAAAAAATTGTTTACATGCATCCCACTCCACCCCATGATGTCAATGTATATTGCACCTATCAATGTAACTAGGAAATATATATATATATATATCCTATCAACAATAACCATTATATAATTGCAAGGTTGAGACACAATTTCCCAACAATAGTCCTTAAGGTAGTGGCTATGGTTAAGAGGTTAAATGAGATGAATGGATAAGATGAAAAGATATTTTGACTTTTAGATAAGTGTCTAGGTTCAATGAATCTAGACAAGGAGTTAGTTAGGCATGTGAAGGAGATATATGTCATATAAGTATAAATTTAGATTATGATCCACATGAACAAGATGAAGAGTTAGGATTAAATGGACAATGATAGAAGATGAAGGAAAATTAATTAAAAAATGTATTTATTTAATTAATGGGATCATGATGGGGGATAATAATTAAATAAATAATAGATATTTATTTAATTAAAGGATTAGGATAAGGATGATAATAATTAAATAAATAATTGATATTTATTTAATTAATAGCTTAGGATAGGCTAAAATTAGGTGTGGTTGGGTAAAGTCAAATTGTAGGTGTCTACAAGTAGCATCTCTTTACTATGGCCTTTTTCATGCTCTTCCTCACCCAATATCACTCTAATATAACACTCCACATTAGATATGGCTTTCTCTCTCACCCAAGACCTTGTTTCTAATTACTATGATTGCCTCTATGTTCTCTACATGTTTTACATGGTCCCTTAGCAACATTTTTTATTCTTCCTTTCCCTCCCACTACTTTACATCTACCTCAAAATATTTGGTAGAAATATGTACACCCATAATCTCACAACAAGATTAAAAATATTGATATGTTGTATAAGCATATCAACTAGTTGGTCATCATTTGTAATATAATTACTCTAAATATTTGGGATTAAATGTGTTGATACATGAGCATTCTATTTTAGCTCCCAAAACATGTCCCTATTTCCCTTGAAATTGAGGACCCTTGCTTTGAAGTTATATTTTGACCTTTGTTCTATTTTTGTATTTTGGTTTTGGTCATTTTTTTATGTTTGGATTTGTGACATTGTGTTCTAATTATATGGGAAAAACGGGTTTCGAATGGACCCAAAACCATTTACAACAGGTTTTGAATGGACCCGAAACCATTTATAAATAGGTTTTGATGGGGACCCAAAACCCACTCAAAGAAGAACAAGTTGCACATGAAAACAACATAACCAACCAGCAACAGATCACCAAATGAACAACATGACTACCCAAATCTGCACAAATCCAAAATTGAAGGGAACCTTAAACCCAAAACAACCATGATTTACAAGGGATCTTGAACTCGAAAGAGGTTTAGAAGGGAACCTGAAACCCTCTTACAACTAGATTACAGGGATCACAATCCCTCACAACAAACTAGGTTTTAACGGGGACCTTAAACCCACCAAACTCTGCCTATAATAGCTAGGTAGCATCAATCCAAACACACATACAGAACATTGATGATCCAACACAACCCGAATCAGTCAGGAGAAAAAAGGAACACCACTTAAGAAACTAGAATAAAGAGTCAACAAAAACTTCCACATTAATGAAAATCACCACCTAACACTTCAATCTTGCCTCTCCACCTCTAAAGGAGAAGAAACTAAGAACATTTTTTTCACAGTAGCAACCACACTCCAACAAATGCACACTCCACCTCCATTGTAACGCCCCACCACGTAACCCTAGAGGATGATGCAAACACAACGGAAGCGCAACAAAATTTTTTTGAAAGTGTAATTAATAACAAGTAAAGTGAACTACACTTAACGCAAACATCCTCTAAGGTACTCGACAATGCCTACATTTGAATCCCATAATATACAAAAGTAATCTAATCCTTAGCATATAAAATTAAACTCATGATATAAATAACATAGGTCCAAAAGCATTAAACTCATCACATAAGATATAAAGTACATTAAAGAATCATCCATAGATTGCATTTATTCAATCACGAACATGTAGTGGAAACCCAACGGTGTAAGGTACACGTTCCACCCAACCAAGTGGTACCTGAAGACCCACCCCCCATGCTAGGAGATAGTAAAAAGGGCTTCTTAGGAAAAACCAACAACCTCTAGAAACAGGCAACACATAATACTATACCATACAAGGACAGTACATGCATAAAGGTTACATTGCTTCTAGAGTAAAAGAATCAAGTACATCAACTGCACAATACATACTATTGTAATAGGAGGAGTGTCATCACAAAGTTGCATGGGTTACCCTAGCACCACTTTGTGCATCGGCCCCCATTGAGAGCCACTCCCCTACTAACAACACAAGGATCTAATCAAAAATATAAGAGGCCACACATCACGTTCGTAGTAACCAAGTGTTTAACTGAAACTTAACCAAGTACACTACCCAAAGAAAAACAAAGGGTTGAACCACAAAACACAACCCCTTCATAAAATAACATCATCTGGAAGACTTACATACACAACTAACCAATTTCCCCAAAAATGTGAACAAAATAAATCATAATTTAAATAGGCAATTCAAGTAGGAAATAATTCGACCATTAGGATTTCCTAAATCCAATTTCCAATTCATTAAAATACAATAATACATTGCCCAAAATAAACCAACTTAATACAATTTCAATTACAGACAATAGAAATCAAATCTAATTGTCTATTTCAATTTCTCAATTACATTTTAATAAAAACCAATTTTTTTCTTTTTCTTTAATGCATTTATTATAACATAATATCCATATATATGTGTGTGTGTGTGTGTGTGTACATATAATTATATATATATATAAATATATTATTTAATTATTTAAAAATAAATTACAATTTCCAAACAATAATAAAATATATATTTAAATATATATATATATATACACATCTATATACATAGATATAAATATATAAATTAATATATACTTACTTACACATATATATATTATATATATTTTTTAAAATTAAAAAAAAAATATTAAAATCGAAAAAGGCGGACGAAAGTTTAAAGGCTACATGTACTGTAGCATCAGCCTGTATGCAATGTCGGCTCCCATAGATGGGCGAGGTTCTGTGGAGGGCAGCGTTGGGATGCCTCCACAGTCTGCCTCCCTATGGGGGCGACGACTGTGGGGATAGCCACAGCTTCCCCCAACTTATATTTAAACCATATGATTTTCAACAGCCTGTGAAAAAATATAATTCGTCGTACGGATATTTTCAATTCTGGATTTCTTTAAAAATATTTCTATAGGGATTTTAATAGCATATATAAAAATATACTTATATATATTCATCAACATGAATACTCTAGTCGGGCAAATTATTTTCACAAAAATCTTTCTATAGGAAGTGTTTACAAAATTTTACAGAGGCTTTATAAATTTCCCAGCCAAATAAAACTAATTGGAAAAACAAAATTAAACAATGATCTTCTACAGGAAGATTTTTTTTTTAAATATATAATATATATATAAGTAAGTATATATTAATTTATATATATATATATATATATATTTATATATATTTATATTTATTTAAATATATATTTTATTATTGTTTGGAAATTGTAATTTATTTTTAAATAATTAAATAATATATTTATATATATAATTATATGTATATATACATATATATATATATATTTAAATGGATATTATGTTATAATAAATGCATTAAAAGAAAAAGAAAAAAATTGGTTTTTATTAAAATGTAATTGAGAAATTGAAATAGACAATTAGATTTGATTTCTATTGTCTGTAATTGAAATTGTATTAAGTTGGTTTATTTCAGGCAATGCATTATTGTATTTTAATGAAATGGAAATTGGATTTAGGAAATCCTAATAGTAGAATTATTTCCTACTCGAATTTCCTATGTAAATTATGATTTCTTTTGTTCACATTTTTGGGGAAATTGGTTAGTTGTGTACATAAGTCTTCCAGATGATGTTATTTTATGAATGGGTTGTGTTTTTTGGTTCATCCCTTTGTTTTTCTTTAGGTAGTGTACTTGGTTGAGTTTCAATTAAACACCCAGTTACTACGAACGGGATGTGTGGCCTCTTATATTTTTTATTAGATCCTTGTGTTGTCAGTAGGGGAGTGGATCTCAATGGGGGTTGGCGCACAAAGTGGCGCCAGGGTAACCCATGCAGCTTTGTGATGACACTCCTCCTATGACAACAGTATGTATTGTGTAGTTGATGTACTTGATTCTTTTACTCTAGAAGCAATGTAACCTTTATGTATGTATTGTTCTTGTATGGTATAGTATTATGTGTTGTCTGTGTCTAGAGGTTGTTGGTTTTTCCTAGGAAGCCCCTTTTACTATCTCCTAGCACAGGGGGTGGGCTTTCGGGTACCACTTGGTTGGGTGGAACGTGCACCTTACACCGTTGGATTTCCACTACATGTTCGTGATGGCAGGATCTTCCAGATTGGAGAGCTCGCATGTTCCAGTTGATATGTTTCATCTCTTTTTCTTTTGTATCAGTTGGATTCCTATGTATATGTACTACTCCTCATTTGTATTCGAGGAGGATTCTTGTATCATTGTTATTGTAACATTATTGTTTGATCTTCCTCATTTTGGAAATGAGCTTTATTGAATAAATGCAATCTATGGATGATTCTTTAATGTACTTTGTATCTTATGTGATGAGTTTAATGCTTCTGGACCTATGTTCTTTATATCATGAGTTTAATTTTATATGCTAAGGATTATATTACTTTTGTATATTATGGGATTCAAATGTAAGCGTTATTGTGTACCTTAGAGGATGTTTGTGTTAAGTGTAGTTCACTTTACTTGTTATTAATTATGCTTTCAAAAAAAATTGTTATGCTTTTGTTGTGTTTGCGTTGTCCTCTAGGGTTACGTGGCGGGGCGTTACACATGGTATTAGAGCCAAAATTTCTCAAGAACTTCTTTTCCAATTTTTCAACAGCCCCCTCTCCAAATATCTTTTTTTTTCGTCCCCGTGAAGTAGCCTCTTTCCTCTTTTAGTTAATGCAATTAATCTCTCTGAGAATTAATTCCCAACAATAGTGTTTAATTATTTTTGTTAACATATGTCACAAATAAATTTTATTTTCAACCAAATCACAGATATTTCCTCCAAGATAATTACATGATATTTATGCATTTAATAATTTATAATTCACATATTAATTTCTAATTAAATTTAATCTAATTAATTTAATCACTTTATAAAATAAATTTAATCTCAAAGATTAAATCACTTTACAAAATAAAATAAATTTAATTAATTAAATCAAATATAAAGCTTCTAACAACATTAATCAAAATTATATCAAACATTTTGGATTTGGTTCAAAATTTAAATGTTTTGAAGTGCATAGCTAATAAGTTTGCTATTAGCTCCTATTTGGAAGATGAAGCTTTACTTCGCAGTGTTCAACAATATGATTTCACCAAGGGTGATGGTCTAGTGGGAGGTTTATTCCCAAGGCATTTAATCTTTTACAAAAAGAGATATGCAGAAGTTTTCCAAGGTATGCTTTTATCAACAATGCATGACACCTCTACTCATTTATATCAAACTCTCAACAAGTATAGGTCTACTTTTTCCATGGAGGAAATAGATGATTTTAAGAGAAAGTATCATGCAATATCTTTCTTGAGAAATCATACATGTGTTCATGATCTACAATTTTCCATTGTTCCTCAAGCTGCAAAGGGGAAGTTTTGTTACCATTATGTTCTTGACATAAATAAATCAGTTTCATCCTATGATTATGATTATAAAAAAAAGTAAGTGATGAAATATGAAAGCTCAGTAAATGGCCCACCAAGGGCAGGAAACAAGTCTGCTTCATTTTGATCAGTTGGTTAGCAGATCTTACCTGCTAATATTTTGCAAAGGGTCAATTTTGTGTAACTTGTAAATGGTTTTGGGTTTGTTCATGTAATTGGGTCAGAAATAGTGGCTTTTCTTATGTAATGGGGATTTCTATTTGTAATTGGGTCACCAATGGTGGTTTGTTATGTAACGAGGTCCACAATGTAATGGGTTACTAGGAGTTTTGAGAATCTAAGGGTGTTGCATCTGTATATGGTCTTGTCTGAGCGAATTTTGTATGAAGTAAAAAGAAATAATTGGGATGACATTGTAATATGGTTGATTTGTAAAGAGTTTGTCATTTACTCGAGCTATAACTGGGGGTTTTCTTCCTAGTTCTTTCCCTCCAGTATGCTCGCCTGAACTAGGGTTTTGTAAATCTAATATTTAAATATTAATATAATTATAGTGGCTTGCCACTTTTGTCTAAAAAAAAACATTAATCAAAATTAATTAAATAATCACTAAAAACCATTATAAACATTAATTAACATTAATTTCCAATAGAACGTACCTTGTAAAATAATTAAACCACAAGGAAAATATGGATAACATAACAACAAAGCATACTAAAACAAGGACTAACAAAATGTTGTGACTAGGGTTGTGGTTTGAAAAGGAAAACCTGTTACCATCTCCCAATCAACTATATCGTTGGGAAATGGACACACTCAAACCTGTGGATCTAGGTGGAGCTAATGTCTTGTACCTACAATCCTGCAATCAAAACATATGTCATACATATATAAAAATCATGAATCAAACACACCGTGAAGAGAAAATCGCAAAATCGTAGGGCGCTTGCAAGTGAGTGATGCAATCATGTTCCCTTCACCAATACAATGTCACATCAAAACTAACGAAACTAAAACATCAATTAATTACATATGAGAATATACCAATATCAACTCAAATAAACAACTATGCTAACCAAAAAGCATGTCATAAATAATAATCATCCATAAAGTGTACCATCACACCACAATATAAAAACCATCATCACTCCAATGTCAGCGATCTAATAACAACAACATAACAGCATGGTCTATTAAAGTAAAAGCACTGTTTGAAAATATAAGCAAATCAGAGGGGTGCTACATACATAAGAATTCCATCCACCTCAAAAGGAGCAGGAATAGAGCAACCTTGACCCAAAAACACACCTCCACCTCAAAAGAAGATGCCTCCACCTCAATAGGAGAAGTTTCCACCTCTAAAGGAAACTCAAGATCCAAGGAAAAAGTAGAAACTCTTGCAAAGACAATGAACTTAGAATCCCAAGGCAACATGAGACCAGACTGAGCTAGCCCATACAAGAGGGTAGTCATAAGAGCAAACAATGGAGGGAAAAAATCCCTAACCACACCACAAGAGGACACCTTGCCAAAGAAGAGGGAAACCACCACTTTCACCAGCCAAAAGAATAATTGGGACAAGAAAAAAACCTTAAAGCAATGCCCAACCAATGACATCTCAATAGCAGACACAAATAAATGGACAAACAACAACGCCAACATAAAGGCAGCCAAGAACAAATAGATAGACATCAACACCATCACAACAAAAGAACAGAGGCAAGGGGGGAAGCCTTCCATGATCTTGCCAACACCCACAATAGCAACATGGAGGGAAAACCACCACTCCATCATAGTCTCAATAGTAGAAAAATCAATAAGCCCAACCCTCTTGAGACCAAAAGAACCCATGACCACAAACAACTAAGGGAGCTGCATGGGGAAAGCACCAGAAGAAGAAGGCAACAACCCACCCCACACTCTGAGATAGAACCCTGGAAGGAAAGGATACATCATAAAGAACAAAAACCAGGTAGAAACCAACAACCAAGGAAGAACCCAAAAAAGAGAAACAACACCCATGAGGAAAAAGGATCCAATATAGGTTCCCAAACAGCCAGCAGAAGCAAAAAACTACCACCCACCAAGCCAGAAACAAGTTCCAAAAGGCAACAACAACACCGACAGTTCCTAGAGGGACACCAATAGCAAGCAACTTCGTAATAGCGCTACCCTCCAGGCTAGATACAACAACCAAAACCACCCCAACTCAACCCAGCAAGGTGGCAGCAACAACCAACCCAACAGAAATCCATCTGCCTCATCAACATTGTCTCCATCATCACCATCAATGGCCCCACAATTCAAATTTCCCCCTCTCCCGCTTCTCTTCCCACTTTGCTCCATCTTCTTGAGATAGACATTTGTGACATTGTGTTAGTTCAAGGTTTAAACATTTTTTGAATGGGTGTCAAAGGGATCTTGTGAAATTTTGATAATTCACCAATTCATTTGGAAGCATGTGATTAATATTGGTTTAAATCCCCTAAGTCCTTGAGTTAAGGTTAGTTTCCCATGAATTTAGATATTGAATTTTTTTTTGCAAGTTCAAAAATCTCAATTTAATATGAACCAAAGAATAATTCATATTAATATTTTTCAAACTAACATTATAATTTTTGGGATGTCAAAATCTCAAAAGTATAAACCTCTAAACCTCACGATGTTTAAAGTTCAAACCATTAACTAGAAATTAAAAATATCAATTTTTTTCTCTTATTTTCATTTTTTACTAAATATTTGATAGAATGTCGAGTCCCTAAAAATCTAAGATCCCTCTAACTCAAATACTAGACACTAATATTTAGGAGTCAAATTACAAGTTTATTGCTCGAATCAATGAAATGAAGAAATTTGAAGATCCAAACTTCACCAAATATTGAACTTGGATTTTTCATCTAAAGTTAAATTTTGAAGAGAATGAAATGATGATCTAATCATCCAAAGATCTGAATCCTCCAAGTCTAAGATAACCCTATGATAGTTTATTTCTAAATCATTTTTCTTATTTTGTCTTTACTCCCAAGTGATTGTCATGCATTATAGTGATGTGATGATTGATCTTCTTGTGACCTTTGCAATAATTATTTTTCTAAGTTATATTTTTTTGTCCTAGATTTGATCTAAAAACCCTAGTTTTATCCTTGTAATAAGAGTAAACTTCTCGTATGAATCCAATGATTCGTTCTTTCTATATTTTGGAGCCAAATTTTAAGTGTGATCTAAGATTTAGGTTTTCAAGTTAAATTTAAGGTGTAATAGAATGAGTAATTAGATTCCTCAAACTTCATTGGTTTTGACTTTGAGATCTTATGGCTTAGACCTTTTAGTCAAAGTTAAAGTGCATACAAATCAAAAATTGTCCTTTCGGTCCCAAAATCCAAGTTTTGGGTTCATCAAACTTTTGGAACTCATGGCTACTCCAAATTCAAAGTATTGAAAAAATTTGTATAGGTTTCTCTCAAATTCCACACTTTGAAATTGGTTTTCAAATGTTAAAATAGGCATGTATATGATTTAAAGGTCTCAAATTATAAACCTTAATATAAGGGCCTACAAGTTAGACTTTTGATGTTATAGGTGTGCATAAAAGTTTTAATTTCAAGTGATCTAAAAATCTAGCCCAAAACATAAAATTTCACTTTGGAAAATAACAAGATAGTCTAAAATTCTTGTAAAACTACCTACTAACTTTGGGTCTTTATGATTTAACCCTCAGAGCCTTGTACAAATTCATCTATGCTCAATCAATTGATGTAGACAATGCATACATACAACTTAACATACCGACATATCCCTTATTAAGCAATTCATTATCCTAGAGGTGCTTCAATTAATTTATCAACCAGGGAATTGTAATCTTTAGATGATGTTGCCACTGTATATATAGCTGAGAACCCTAAATAATCTTGATCAATTGTGTATAAAAAATTAACAAAAGCAATTATAATTGAAAGCAATTTGACTGAAATAACTCTATCTAGAAACATATTTAGATAAATAACAATTGTTGCAAGTAACTATAATAACTATTAGAGGTAACTATTCTTGTGAAGACAAGAACTTAATGACTCACCTTTGTTGCAACTTACTGTAATAACAATTAATCATTAGTCAACAACTCAACTAACTATAAAACTAAGAAATAAAATTTAGTAATTTATTCTATTGTAATTAATAATCTAATCAACAAAGAGTATTGTAGTACCTCAAGTGGCCCTTCCTTAAGTTGTTGCAATCCCACAATATTCTTCTAAATCTTAACCCAGAGATTCATGAAAAAGATTGTATCCTTCTTTATTGAAATGTGAATATGTAAATTGAGAACAAAGCATTGGATCAAGAGTACTTATATTCCAATCTACTTAATCACATAAAATCTAGCTAGCCTCTAGAACTCTCGCAAGATCAAATATATATACAAGATCTTTGAGATTTTGCTTATTCATGGATTGAAAACAAACTATAAGAAACTGCTGACTCTCCCAAAATATAGGAAGAGGACTAGGTATTATTTAAAATAGAAAAGCTAGTGGAGATAAGAGTAAGAATCATATCAGGACTCTACATCTTTGAAAGAAGACAATTATAACTAAAGATGTGCTTAACAAGGGAGAACTTATTGCAAGCATAAAGTAAAAACTTAGAGTGATTCATTAAAACTTCTTTCCTCTGCGACCAAATGATAGTATAAAGTAAAAAGATAGTGATCCATAAATAAATCATGTTCACAATCTCTGGCCATTGTGTGCATCAGTTGTGAAAAACATGTGTTGTAGGTGATCATCCTCTTCTATTACAACAAACATACATCATTTTGTTGCGAGTTGACAGATCCTTTTGCTGCAAGTTGAAAGATCCTTTGTTGCAGGGATTAGTTTATCTCAAGGACATCTTTTCATCATTAATAACCATAATTAATGTAGAACCATGTTAAATTTCATAGATATTCAAAGATTCACACAATCGTTTATCAATATAATATATCATCCTCAATGCTTTAAACACTTAAAAGAAGTGGAAAGGTTTGGGAATGTCTTTGAAAATATAAAAAATATTATGAAAATTATGAAACAAAACAAAGAAAAAAAGATAATTCTAGGGCTCATCAAGCCTAAATTTTACTTATGAAGATAATTTATAAAGGTTGTAATTATACAATAGCACACTTTTATAAGTACTAATGATAGTGAATGATAAATTCTCAAATTTTATGAGAACTTGTAAGATTCTTAAGATATTGATCTTGTACTAAGTGGGATATTGACACAAATTATGCAAGGATGAAGTGTAAGGATAAAAATGTTTTATTATTGTTAAATGAAAATGATATTGTGACATATTCAAGATTTTTTATAAAATATTGAGCAATTTCAAATGCAGGGTCAATGAAGATGTAGATCCTCCAAATATTGGAAGATGAACCAAGATGATGAGAAGAAGTATGGGGAAACAATAGGTGCACAAGAATGAATGAAGTACATTTGTATGTCAAAGTTTAGATTGTATATAACAAAAATTCAAAGGTGACCTTTTCCATTCTATTATTTGTCTCATATTGGCCTTTTGGAGGTAACAAGTTTTCACCTTCCCCATTCCAAATAAGGTATAAATATACAATTGCAAAGAATAGTAAAGGATTGGAAACTCTTGTAAACAAATTTTGAATGCAATATACCAAATTCTACTCCATTTATAGGTTTTCATTTTTATGGTGTTTTCCAAACTCTAATTTTGTTTTCTTTCATCATGTTTGTGCATTTAATACAATGAGTATTCAATGAATTTGATATGTGTTTCATATCATTGATTCCTTGCTAATGGTAAAGTATTTTGTGTGGTAATCTTGAACACATTTGTGTTACATAAAAATGTAGTATCTATCCTACATGTTGGTTTTTATTCCTTTAAAGATCACACCTTATATTTTGATCATGGGTAATGAGTCAAGCAAGCAATGGTTTTCATCACTTTTTTACATTTAAAAAATGGTGTATGGAGGTTTTGAAGATTATTTTAGATTTTTTTCCAATTTCTTTTCTCTATCATTTAAAAAATTTAGATATTGATGTTAGATATGGATTAAATTTAAGCTTTTGATGATACATTTTTATTCACATAAGAATGAAATTATAAGTGATTTTTTTATTTCCACATACAACTTCTACTTTTACATATCTTTTTTTTATCGACGCAGGATTTTGACTAGAGCTATGAACCAATTAGGCCACAAACTGGGGACCTCATCCCCAATATGAATGCAAGAACAAGCCACTCTCACGAACACAATAACCCAGTGAGGGCACAAAACCCTCGAGCATTCCAGTCCAATGAGGGAAGAGGCCCCAAGCCTTAACGCCTGGCACATGAGGCATGAACACCTGCAAAAACAACAGGGTAAAGTCCAACGACTTGAACCTTGGTGGCCACGAGTACAACACCACCACTTAACCAACACACTATGGGATCAACCCCGTATTTTTACATATCTTTTATTTTCATAAAAATAGAACTAATATTTCATTTAAATTGGTCAAGAAAACATAAACGAATTTTTATATCCCTAGTTACATAATTATAATATGAGAAATAATTAGGTTACCTTATGGTTTTATATGATTTTTTTACATTTAAATAATTTTAAAAACTACTTGTAGGAGGTTTGATAATTTGAAGAGAACCATGAACACATTTAAAATTGAATTAGAGGATTTACACTAAATCATAGTGATTTTTTTTTCTATCTTAGACCATTAATTCTATGAATGGCTCTTGTTATTCTACATGTAGCCCCTTGAATGAACTAGCCAAAGTACTATCCAATTTGGATATTTTGGTAAAGCTCATAAATATTATTAATAAAGACTCTTAAGACTAGCCACATTTTGAATAGGGAAACCTTTCTCATTCCAACCTATTGGTGTGTCAAAACCTGCATCAACAAAAATAACATTAGGAGGGCCACCAAAGTGGAATATTAGGATTGTTAAAAAACAAAAACTATTATTCCTAAATGCTTTAACTTTTTATGAACCTTGCTAAATTTTATATCCAAAAATACCCAACAAATTATGAAAATTCTTTTTTAAAAGAGGGAACTAAAATATGCACAATAAATTGTATGTTTTTTATGCTAAAAAAATCTTGAAGATGAAGTTTTTCCATAAAAGTATACAAGTTTCATGAGATAAACCTAAGGTTCATTTTATTTTGATATAAATCCCTATGTGTAGACATGGGGGTTTACACCAAATCCCTATGATTACATACAACCGACTTCCTTCCTTTTCCCCTAACATTGGATAAAATATATTTGAGCATGCGAAGGTATGAAACAATTAATGATAAGGAATTAAGTTAACATGAGGATTTCCCTTTCTATTTGATTGTTAACAAAAAAGATGTAGCATATCATTAGTATACAAGTCTTCCATCAATTTTGTACACCCATGGGTTGAGATGGAGAATGCTTTCTTAAGATAATTCAAGGAAAATATGGATCTATGAGAATATTTCATACATTTTTTAGTAGTGGAAAGACAACCCAATAACCGTATTACCCAATCTAATCAGATTTTATTGAGCATTGGAAAATATAAATTATATGTATAGGCCCTAATGCACTAACATATTAAATCAATATTTATAGGGATTAGGTTTTCTATTTTTAATACTTATTAGAGACATTCCAAGAGTGATCAATGTGGAAACGACTTC
Organism: Sequoia sempervirens; assembly: GCA_007258455.2. Lineage (NCBI taxonomy): Eukaryota > Viridiplantae > Streptophyta > Pinopsida > Cupressales > Cupressaceae > Sequoia > Sequoia sempervirens. The sequence goes on along the minus strand of VDFB02000002.1, from coordinate 194,453,457 downwards.
TTAAAGAGACCTATTTTTTCCTAGATAGGGTATTATCACACCCAACATTTAATGTAAATTAAACATGTTACAACCCACAATAAACTCAAGCAACAAATCAACAATATTAGAATGTATGTAATGAAATAATATCAATTGGGATTTATCCACTACAAAATTAGACCAAGTACCAACTCAACCAAATGAGTTGCCCATTCCAAAAAAATCAAACAAATATCATTCCTTAACAAAATCAACTAGAGTATCAACAAAACTCTTAAACAACACCTTGTGTAGTCAATTTGGATTCTCGCTAATCTTTTTTTGTTGTCCTTTCTATCCAAAATTAAAGCCAAGGAGATCAATTTGAATCATATTCAAATGGTAAAGATAATAACATAGCTAATTCAATTAGAAATATAATAAAATAGAATTTGACACACATAGGTATTAGGAAATTTTAGAATAAAATATTGCAATGATGAAGGAATGTGTACCCATAATAGAAGAAGACAATAACTCAAAATAATACTCACCTATCATCAACAACTTGGATGCATATGGGTATGTGTAGGATCATGATGGGCCAAAAAGTGGCAATGAGGAAAAAAACACATCTTTCATCGACCCAAAAACGCGGAAATGCTGAGTTGACTTTTTTGTGGCTTGGGTGTTAGTACAAACTTCCAAAGCAAAAAACAAACCAAGATCTCCATATCGGATATCCGATTTGAAGCAAACATATATATAAAAAAATTGAGCCTGTTAAAATCATTTGGCATTCATAAACAGGCGGTGACGCACAATGAGGAGGTTCTCCACATATCCGATATCCGATTTATCCATATCCGTTTTGAAAAGGTTAGATTTTAGATTTTTCTTTGCTTTGATTGAATTTTGAATTAGATTTGTATAATTTCAGTTAGTTTTTTATGAATTTTTTTTCAAAATAGGGTTTTTGATTGAATTTTTATGAAAATTTTGAGTTTAGAATGGATTTTGATTAAAAATGAATGTTTTTTTATGGATTTTGATTTAAAATAGTGTTGTTTATGTATTTGTATTAAAAATTAGAGAATTTTATAGATTTTTGTTAAAAAGTAGGGTTTTTTGGTTTTTAAAACTAGGGTATTTTTACAATATTTTCATTTATATTGTCTAATTTCAATTAGATTAATTAGTTTTTAACTTTAATCAGGCATTATGGCTGCTGAAAATGAAAATGCACAAATTCCAAATGATCCACCAGCTAAGAATGAAAATGCACAAATTCCAAATGATCCACCAACTGAGAATGAAAATGCACAAATTCCAAATGATCCACCAGCTGAGAATGAAAATGCACAAATTCCAAATGATCCACCAGCTGAGAATGAAAATGCACAAATACCAAACGCTCCACCACCTCTGCAACCATCAATTGAAGAATTAATTGGTGAAAAATTGCAGCAATTAAAGGGCATTTCTGAAGTTTATAAGAGAATCCCTCGATTATTCAAGATGTCAAACACATTGAAGGATATAATTAAAAATATAGAAACCCTCTCCACCCAACATAATTCCTTTCATTCGTGGCGAGAAGACATGAGGAAATATTATGCATGTGGATTGTCTTATGATGATGTGAAAGATCTCAGAATAACCAAAGCCCAAATAGCCTCTTTATTTGTTAACCCCCGCACTGGTTTGCCAGTTAATGTTAATAAACCAAAAATTTCTATAAAATGGTGCATGCATAGGGACATTGTAGATAACTTTTGGGATCGTTGGTGTATCATTTTTGATAAACCACCGAACAACAATTGTGATATACCATTTTACTTTATTAAAAAATTATATGTTGAGTTTGTGTTAGGGCATCATGTCAATTACTTTGACATTAAACCCTTCCGGGGCGTTGGTGGAGGTATGCCCCATGATAGACCAGGGGCAGTTAGACTAGTCCCATGCACATATGTTCCCCCTCCTCCCCTTCCTCCGCTACCTCCAGTATATCATCCAGATATTATGCAGGATGCGGCCACACAAACTATCCAGGCTATTCACTCTTTGAGTGGCCTTTTGGTTTCGCATGCTTCTACAATAGCTCAACCACATTCTGGTCATGTTGGCAATGGTTTGAGTGTTGCTACATCATCCTTGTTAGGTCCACATATTTGTGTGCCACATACTTGCTCCATGTGCCGCTAGATATGCTTGGGTCCTCTTGGATAGCCCGTAGAGCATCCCTTGGACACTTCTTATTATGACCTCCATAATGTGGACATTATAGATCAGACTCAGGGGAGTGGAGTGCACCCTATAGAGTCCTCTCCTGCTAGAGAGGGGGACATTGGAATAGTGACACAGGTAAGATTTAAGTTATAAATTCATAACTTGCATTTATTTTTAAATGGATATTAATAAGAGATAGTATAATGTACTAATATTTATTTACATGGTCTATTTAACAGTTGATGTCTGAGGAGGAGCTTGCACAGGTGACTAATAGCACCCTTAGGGCCATTTCATTTGGCCTCGACACGCACACAATATATATTTTCGCACTCACTCGTTTACATTTTTTTATTATATACTTGCTTGTCATTTGAATTGTCATAAATGAAATTATATAATAACTTATATGTTTATATTATTTTCCTCTTGTAGGAAATACCTAGTACGAGCGAGGTGCAACCTTGTCCAAATTATGAAAGTGCAATATTAGATAAGGGGAAGGTAATTGAATTCAAATTTGATTGAATTAAGAATTTTAAGATCTTATATTGATTATACATACATCGACATAGATTGGTAGTTTCATATGTACTTGTCATTTTTATGTACAAGCAGTTATGAGCTATACGTCATTGTTGACAAGTGTGAGCAAGGTGCAACCTTATCTAGATTATGGAAGTGCAATGTTAGACAAGGGGAAGGTAATTGAACTCAAATTCAATTGAATTAAGATTTTTAAGATCGATTATACATATATCAATATAGATTGGTAGTTTCATATGTACTTGTCATTTTTATGTATAGGCAGTTGTGAGCTATACATCGTTGTTGACAAGTGCCATAATGCCTGAAGGAGTACGTATTGGAACACTTGAAGGAGTAGGTGTTGAAACACCTCAAGGAGGAGGTGTCGAAACACCTATAGGAGACAGAGAAAAAAATCAACTTAAAGAGGTATGTGTTTATTTTATTTTGTGTTTGGTATTTATATGTTCCTATTACTGACAATTGTATGCTAACTTGGATCAATTTTATGTTTTTTTTCACATATATAGATTGGCATTACAAAATTTGGTTTGGTCGGTTCTTTGAGAGGGGCATATTCTAGGACACTTGACCCTTTGAAGAGACATATATTTCAAGTAATCAAGATTACAATTTTAGAGTTCAATTATAATTCAATTTATATTGATTTCGATGTTAATTATTCAATTTTAAATCATATAGTATAACTAACCTCAATTGTGGTTTGAATTTTTCTTGTGCAGCTACCTTCAGAGCCAACGAGTGCTACAAAGAGGCTCCATTTTGATGATCCACCAATAGTTTAGGATGAGATAGACATTTTGGTATGTAAATTTTGAATAGACATCAAGATGGCATATGCCACATTTTGTAAAACTTTGTTTGAGTTGGCATTGATGCCATTTTTGTATATGGAGATACACTCAAGATAATTGGATAATTTGATATATAGAAGTTGACAATCGAAATTTAATTTCTTCCTCATGTGCATGATTAAACTCTTTGAAAATTTAATCAAGTGAGCAATGGTTAAATATCAATGTACAATAGCATAAAAAGAATGGTTATATTATGTAGTTTATATTCATATTGTTGATTACATTGCATTGCACATATTTCAAACTCAAAGCATTACTTCACATTGCATAAGTAACAACTAGATGTGGATAGATGAAAAAATTTCAATAACAATATAGTTTTTACAAAGTCAACCTAAGCAGTTATGCAATTACTTCACATTATATAGCTAATAACTAGGAGCAACTATCAATTGCATTAGCTTGTCATGGAATTCTATGAGACCACATTTCTTTGAGGAAACTTGGCATAATCGATAGCTTGATATGGAATTCTATAACCGATTAGATAGCTCATAACATATATATAGAAGGAAGCAATCTCGACCTATCTCTAACATCAAATTTTGGTTGGGCCTCCTCGTTGACATCAACTATGTGTGGTTGGGCCTCCTCTACTCTAGTATCTAAATCAGGCTCAACTTGTACCCCAACTTATGCACGTTAACTTGAACTCCATTTTGTGTATGTTGAGATCCTAATCATATAAAAGACAGAAGACTTGAGAGTATATTTAAGGGATGAAAGATATAAACTCGTTTTCAAAAGACTATGTAAATTTTAACATTTGGATATGTTATCATTCTCTATTATATATTAAATATAAGCTTAAATGTATAACATTATTTTTCTATTTACTCTCAAGTCACTATAAAATTAAATATGTATTTCTAACATAATTTTCCTCATGTCTATATATACTTGCATAATGGTAGCATAAATAAGTGTGTTTAAAGATAGTTTGAGGTAACGTGCATAAAATTTTAAATTATTTAGATAACCTACCAGATTGAATCCAAGTTGTGGTTCCTATGATGTGGGAAAGAAATATAATTCCATGCATATATGAAATAAGACACTTGGGTGTAAAATGATAGAATAAAGGTATAAAAAAATATCATTAACAACTTGCACAAACAAAGAAACTTAAGGGCATTTACAGAATTCTAAATGCAACAATATATAAATTAAAGATAATTTATTTACGAATGATTCCATGGAGAAACTAGAGAAGGTCACACCTCATAGATTGTATTCTTGGTAGGAGATAAAGTACTCTTAAGAGTTAAACCTCATAAGAGCTTGAGAGAATTTGGAAAGTATGCTAAGTTAGCACCTAGATACGTGGGTTCTTTCAAAGTTTTAGAAGTTATTAACCTAGTTGCCTACAAAATAGCTCTACCACCAACTCTTTCTCATATGCATGAGTTTTTCCATGTCTTATTTAAAAAAATGTGTTTTGGCATTAACCATATTCTTGATTGGAATAATCTTCAAGATTAGGATCCAGGAGTGATCACAATTGAGCCTCTCAAATTACTTGAGGTTCACAAGACCCACTTGTGCGACAGAGAAATTACTCAATGTCAGGTCTAGTGGGACCAATATTTTGAGGATAGTGCCACCTAGGGGGACTATGAATATTTTCATCATAAATTTCCTCATTTGTTTAATTAAATGCTTTGTTAGAAAGACAAAATTTATTATAAATTATTTAAAGTTGAAATAAATCATAAGGGATAATGATCTTAAGGGGGGGATATGTCACATCCCATTTATTGAGCCCTCTAGACAATGATATATTTAGATTTGCATTTTGATTATGATCCTAAGAACCTAAATTTTTGAACAATTAGAATATGTTGATGAATTAGTGTTATATCAGTTGATATGGTTTGTTTAAAATTAATATGGAACTTGGTTTGCATATAAATGAAAAGGAATGTTATACTTTGTATATTATTGGTTTATGTTAATATTTTCTTTATATAATCAAACTAGCTAGCTTGTTGGCTTGATGAGGTGGATGCAGGAGATTTTGTTTCTCCCTCTAGGATAGAGAGGGAGAGCATCACTAGAGAGAGTAGAAAATTCGAGAAGAAAACCAAGGCCACCAAGAAATTGAGAAGTCACACACAAACCATATATTGCATGGTTTCTTTAAATTGTGAATTCTTTCTTGGAACTAGTTGAACTCTAAGTTCGTTTGAGTTGTCATTGGTTTAAGTATAAAATACATACATGTGTCCTTGTTTTATGATTAAAACCTAACTTGGCATGGAATTCTATGATATACAGAGTCTATTGATGCCAAAGTTCAATTTGTATGATATTGAAAAAAGAAACCAACTGAATAGAGTTATCAACATTCTTCAAAAATCATAAGAATTTTTTTAGTACACTAGCCATTTTGATGTCTTCTTTCAATCTCAAACCATATTTTGTATCATTGTTACATTGGTCTTGAGAGTGGTAGCTTAATATAGGTCCACAATACAAAATCTGGTTTACTTGTGTAGTGTAACAGTGGCATAGGAAGATTTTTCTTTGACAGAACCAAAGGGTGATTGCACGTTTGAAGTGTATAAACATATACCTTTTTGTAATATCAAGGATACTTTTTGAATCTTCTATGTATTGCTAATATAAAAGGAAAGGTATTTTTCCTAATTTGTATGCAACCATGCTTTTGACATTGTCAAAAAGAGAAAAACTTGCCTAATGATGCAAAGGCATGGCCAAGTAGTTCTAACTCTCCACATGAGAGAAGAGAACTGAGTAGAGTTATCAGCATTCTTCAAAAATCATAAGAATTTGTATGATATTGAAAAAAGAAGACAACTGAGTAGAGTTATTAGCATTCTTCAAAAATCATAAGAATTTTTTAGTACACTAGCCATTTTGATGTCTTCTTGCAGTCTCAAACGTTATTTTGTATGCAGATGTGTGATAAATTCTTAGTTCAATGATGCTGAACAATTTTTGAAAAAAGAAAGTTGTGTCACAGTCTGCTTTCAATCCAACAAGAAAAAATGAAAGCTCAGCCTCTTGGAATGAAAATGCTTGTTTGGAAAACAAATGAATAAGAATGAAGTAGTTAAGGTGTTTGAAGTTATTTAGAGGTCACTTTTAGGGTGGAAGGCTTAAAAATCCATTTTAAATGCACAAAAAAGAATGAAATTACTTCAAACCAAGTTTGTGAAGAAGTTAACTTTGCTGCCCACTAGTTTCCCTTAAGAGTCCAAAGTGCTAAAAGACAACAATCTTTGAAGGGCTATTTCTCAGAGAACGTGATGCTTACAGACTCTCTGTTTGAGGCTATGGGATCGTGTTGGGACCATCTACAAAAACCTCTCTCAATTTTTGCTATCTCATAGGTGTTTTCCTGTGGTGATGACTTTTCAGTGGAGGGAAAAGTTGCCAGATGCAAGCAGTGTAAAGTTGCTAGATGCAAGCAATGTAAAGTTGCAAAGTGGTGCAACTTTCATTCCGCAACTCGTGTGACCAAACAAACTGCTCCAACACGTCCGATGGGTACGTTTACGCTAGGGATGGTCCTCTTTTGCAACCAAATACGTTGAATCACTCTGAGCTACATTGGACCAACGATTTCCCTTAAGAGTCCAAAGTGCTAAAAGGAAGCAATCTTTGAAGGGCTATTTCTCAAAGACCATAAGGCTTACAAAAAAAATTTCTGAGGCTATGGGATCATGTTGGAACCATCTACAAAAACCTCTCTCATTTTTTGCTATCTCAGAGGTGTTTTCCTATGGTGATGACTTTTCAGTGGAGGGAAAAGTTGCCAAATGCAAGCAGTGTAAAGTTACAAAGTGGTGCAACTTTCATTCCGCAACTCATACGAACAAACAGACTGTTCCAACACATTCGGATGGGTACGTTTATGCTAGGGATGGTCCTCTTTTGCAACCAAACATGCCGAATCACTCTGAGCTACATTGGACTGACGATTTCCCTTAAGAGTCCAAAGTGCTAAAAGGCAACAATCTTTGAAGGGCTATTTCTCGAAGACTGTGAGGATTACATAATCTCTTTCCAAGGCTATGGGATTGTATTGGGACCATCTACAAAAACCTCTCTCAGTTTTTGCTATCTCGGAGGCGTTTTCCCGTGGTGGCAAGTTTTTAGCTGAGGGAAAAGTTGTCAGATGCAAGCAATTTTCCAAAACACCAGACCAAAACATGACTAATTCAAACACCCATATCCAAGTTACACAACATATATGAGAAACAACATAGACTCCTTTGGACCAGTGTTGACTTCCTATACATTCACCCTTGAAAAGGCTACTCAATTAGCCCAAAAATACAAAGCAACATACCTTCAAACACCACACAGACCCCTGAAACCTTGGGGCAAAAAATAAATTTCCAAGAAACCAAAGATTCTATAATTGGATTCCATTTGTACGGACCTGTAACCATCAAATCATAAAACCCTTGTTTTTAGTGTAATTCTTGAGGGTTTATTGGATGTAGCACTTCCACAACCTTTCAGACTTTGTCACCACCTTAGACACCTTTATTTAGGCCCCAATAAGCTTAGAAAACAAAGAAACTTCTGGTATCTCATTTTTGCAAACCCTAGGGTAAAAACTCTATTTTCAAGTGAAAAAAAACCACCATTTTTATACCTTTAACTCTTCATTTTATTTCAAAACCCAGTTCTCCACACCTTCCACTCTTCAAATATCATTTCCTAAGCCCTACCAACTCATCCCACTAATTCACATTAGCACACAGTAGGTGGGATGAGATTCAAGCCATTAAAATTGCAAAACTCTTATTCCCCTATTCAGGAACCCGTCTAAAGAAAGTCTAAGTTTTGAGGCACAAAATGAATAAAGAAACCATCTATTAAGAAGTCAAAATAAATTCAATACATGTAATAACGTTTCTACATAAATTTTTGATACAAAAATGCTTGAATGGCTTGTGCACATGCAAAAAACACAAGAAAAATAGTAAAATATGAACTGAGCAATTGAGTTGCTAAAAATGAAGTTGCACCCAAGTTGGATTTGAGGAGCAAAAGTTGCAAGCCACTATAATTTATTATATATAAATGGGAGATATTACAAAACTTGGTTCAAATGAGCATATCGACAAGAAAGAACCAGGAAGAAAACCTTCAGTTGTAGCTTGATTAAGTACAAAAATAAACCCCTTTACAAAACCTATGAGTTTCCAAAATACAGACCCCTTTACATTTTAAACATACCCTTTATACAATGCTAGACATTTGACCCATATTTCAAAAAACATCACTGGGTATAGATTATGCCCATACAAAATTATGACCATTTTACATTGTTTCCAATTTGAGAATTCAAATTTTACAAAATTTTCCTATTGGAGGCATTCAGGGCACAGCTTCGACAATAGTAGTATGTTCACGCTCGACTGACAAGCACCTGTAAAAACCATCAAGGTAGCTTATAATAACCAATCTATATTAGTCTAAATGACATAAAATATGATGAGATGGTAATGCAAACTATAAAAGACGCTTAGAATAACCAATCTATATTGTTGTAATTTGTGCATACCTCTCTCGAAAGGATCAAGCCGGCTATTGTTGCAGCAGTCCATGATCAATCATGCCGAATATCGTAAAAGTGGGAAAATGAGAAATCTATATTGTCACAATAGAAAATATGCTTAGACTAACAAATCTATATTAATCTAAAACAACTTGAATGATGATGAATTGCGGATGCAAACTATAAAAGATGCTTAGAATAACCAACATAATATTCCTTAAATGACACAAAAATATGATGAGATGGTAATGCAAACTATAAAAGACACGTAGAATAACTAATCTATATTGTTGTAATCTGTTGCATACCTCTTCGAAAGGATCAGAGCTAGCTATTTTTGCAGCAGGTACATGATCAATCATGCCAGGAATATCGCAAAAGTGGGAAATGAGAAATCTATATTGTCACAATAGAAAA
>VDFB02000002.1:194263353-194435862 GCA_007258455.2 Sequoia sempervirens | reverse complement strand
CCATTGCAAGCATCATGTGTAGGCCTCTGCTTCTTTCATCCATTGGTAATTCAGGTGTTGGTCTTTCATCTCGATACAACATGTTTGATGGATCTGCTTCAATTTCCTCATGGCCAAGGTCTCCCCACCTTGTGAATTCAGGATAATTTTGAAGATAGGTTTGTGATGAGGGAGCTTGATTTTCTTGTGGGCGTCCTCGTGATCTTGGAGATTGTGGTAACTCTCCTATCACAAAAGAATTGTTAGGAAGCCTATAAATTCCACAACCGTCCTCCTGGATGATGAGCTTGATATCGGATATGGTGGGAATGACAGGTGTCTCTGTCGCAGAAGTGGACGTGAGAGTGACGGGATCAATGTATGATGTGGATGGGCCCTCATCATTTTTCGGCACTTGGGGGATTTTGTAATATTTGGCTTCAAGGTTCTTGCAGTATGAAAACGGCTCAGGATCTCCATGGATAGTGACCTCTTGTCCATTATGTGTGAATTTCACACATTGGTGGAAGGTTGATGCTACGGCTTTCATTGCGTGGATCCATGGGCGTCCGAGGAGAATGTTGTATGGTAAGTCGAGGTCCAGGACCTGACAGGTGGTTTCCATAAGCGTTGTACCTACTTGGATAGGGAGCTTAATTGTGCCCTGTGACATTCTTTCTTGGTCATCATATGCTCTGATTGTGATGCCCTTCCCTTTGTCAATGGAATCTTCTGATATCTTTAACTGCTTGATGAGGCTAAAAGAACAAATGTTTAAACCTGCACCTCCATCCACCAGGACCCTTTTGATTTTGCTTTTGTTTACAATGACCTCTAAGTGAAGTGCACGATTGTGAGATGGTTGGGCGGGAAAATCTTGGTTGGAAAACGTAAGGAGGTTAGGCGTTATGATGTTTCCGACCATAGCTTGGAATTGTTCCGCATCGAGGTCTGCGGGGACGGTGGATGAGACTAATGCTTCTTCGAGGATCTTTTTATGGGCCGATGACATTTTTAACAACTCCATGATGGAGATGTGTGCTGGTGTTCTTTTGAGCTGGTCTACAACATTGTAGCTATACGGAACGGCTCTTGATGTAGGGACTCTATTGGGTTGATGATCTCGCACGTGAGGACTTTGCCGCCTTTGTGGTGACTCCACGTTTTCTCAAGATGGGCCATGGTGATGACCATGCAGTTTTCATTGAGGTTGGCAACAACCGTTTCATATACATGATTTACACTGGCTTTTCCTTTATCCTTGTTACTCCCTTTGTTGCCATGATTCGGCATCAGATTCGTATAGATTTTAAGATCCCGATTCCCAGTAGGTGCTTCCACATTTATGATTCTTTTGTCGATGAGATCTTGGATGATGTTCTTGAGTCTCATACAGTTATTTGTGGTGTGGCCTTCGATCTTGTGGAACTCACATAGTTGATTTTCATTGTACCAAGGAGGTTTGACATCAGGTTCTTGATAATTCTCAAACGTGGGAGCTTGGATGAGTTTTTCGTCGATTAGCTTTTTCATGATGTCCTCAAGTGGTTCCCCCAAAGTAGTGTATTTTCGCTTGGGGTATGTTTTGCGTTGAGGTGGTCCTCTTTGGTCATTGACGTTATTGATGGTGGGATTATTGTTGGGTTGATATGTTATGTGATGAGTGTTTTGGCGTTGTGGTTGGATTTGTGGTGCGGGTGTATTTTGGCGTGGACCACTAATGACCACCTTGGCATCGACGACGCCATCATTAGTGATGTTCTTGTTTCTCGCCCATGTACGAGGTTTATCATTGTAATTTGAGGGTGGGCGATTGTTTTGTGGTTCATGATGTGATGTTGATTCGATGGGTTGGGTTGCAAGGGCTCTTTCGATGCTAAGCGCCTTGGAGATCAATTGATCGTAGGTGGTGATTCCCTGAACCTTGAGGTGGAATGATAGACGACTTTCAAGATTGGCTATGATTGTGCAGACTTGTTGTTCTTCTGGCATGGTCCATTTTCTCCGATTGGCCTTGATCACATCGCTGATCTAAAATGAAGCCGGAAGGATTCATCTCTTTCCTTGTTTCAGAGCGAGAGTTCTTTGGAGACTAACATCCATTGTAATGTTACGCGTGAAGTTTCTAACACGAATGCATCTCTAATTTCTTCGAATGTCTTAATGCCTGAAGGTAAGCGAGAGAACCACTCTATAGCATCTCCTGCTAAGCTCCTAGGGAATAGCCGCATCAGATAAGTATCGTCATATGCCACCTCCATACAATGAACCTGGAATTCCCTGATGTGATCTTCAGGGTTTCCCATCCCCATATTTGTCAAATTTAGGATTCCAACCTCTAGGGAATGGTTTCATGTCTAGGCTCCTATCAAATGGATAGGGACACAAGCTGTTTCTGTGTTTTGGTTGTTCACCTCGATTGAAGATCAAGTACTTGCTGCAGAGCAACTTGAATTGTGTCGTCATATCATTCTGAGGATCAGGGGGTGGGATGAATGTGTTTTGGGGTGTTGCAATTGTGGTTTGGATGGATGGGTTGGTTTGGATGTGTGGGTTGGTTTGTGCATTGTTCAATGGTATCGGTATGTTGTGGCGGGCGAAATAGGCTTCTACTTGCTTTTGGATGAACAATGCTTGTTGTTGCTCTTGTTGTTGTTGCGCTAGGATTTTTGCTTGTTGTTGCACTTGTTGTTCTAACAACGCTTGTTGTTCTGCTTGCTGTTGCGCTTGTTGCTGTTCTAGCAACGCTTGTTGTTCTGCTTGTTCTTGTTCCCACAACGCTTGTTGTTGGGCTGCCAATTCTGCTGCTTCTTGTTGTTCTTGATATTGTTTTAATGCTTGTTGGTATGCTTGCCATTGTGCTGCTTGTGCAAGAAGTTGTGCTTGTGCTTGTGCTTGTTGTGCTTGTGCTTGAGTCAGAAGCTTGTTGCGCTTCTGGCGCTTGAGCTTGTTCTGAGCTTGCGCTTGTGCCAGCTTGTTGCTGCAATAAAGTTGTGCCACATTCTTTGTGCTTGCAATGCTTTCAGCGGCTTGGGCCGCTTGTTGTTGTTGTTGTTAAAATAAAGCTTTGGCTTTGCTGTGCTTGTTGTGCTTGAAGCGTTTTGGCAGCTTAAGAAATTCTTGAGCCACTGGTTGCACGGCTTTTTGTTTTTGCACTTGTTGATAGCCTCTTTGGAAAGCAGCTTGCAATGTTGCGTTGAATTGATTTGATGTGGTGAATGTTGGTGGTGGTGGGGGTGGTGGTGGATTTGGAATGGCGTTTGTGGTGGTGGTGAATGATGATGTTGTGTTGATTGCGTGATTGGTGGATGGTGTTGTTGATGTGGTAAGTGGCATCGTTGATGTGATTGGCCCTTGAGAGACCATGTTTTGCAATGTCGTGGGGGTGTTTGATGATGTTGCCATTGCTTGCGTGTTTGTCGTTTGTTGTTGTGATGTCAACAATAATTTTTGAGCATTTGGCAAGATGTTTTGTTTGATGGTTGGGATGTATGTTTGATGGATACTCGGTAGAGGGGGAAGCCCTAAACCAAGGAGTGGTGTTGATGACAATGGTGATGGTGGGAGAGGTGGATATGTAAGGGGGGTGAATCCTTGCGAAAGTGTTGTGGTGTTGAAAATGCCCCCTGCTCCAAATATGTCTCCCTCCTCTTGTGAATTCGTGAGAAGAGGTGTTTGTGGTGCTCCATGAAATGATGTCGATGATAGGTCATAATGTAAAGTGAGAGGAAAATTTTGGTGTAATGGATTATGGAGGATGTTTTGTTCCACTGTGGTGTTTGCGTCCAAGTTTTGGTTATTCACAAGGGGATGTGATTGAAGTTCATTGAGAAATGTGTTTCCCTTGTTGACATTTGGTTGAGTTGGAGCAATCGATGTCGTGATTTTTGGAATGTTTTGTGTGACGTTTTGGGATGGGGTGTAGATGAAATGGGGATGGTGGATGAGATTGGCGGAAAAGATGTCTCTACTATGGTGCTCACATCAAAATCCGAAGGCAACTTGGCCCCTTGCTTTGCTAGTTCAAGCATGTACAACGAAGGGTTAAGTCTCATCATGATGTTGATGATTCTATGGTTGTCTGGATTTTGGAGCATTTCAGCTATTTCTTCGCGAGACATTCCAAAGGTGAGGTCCTCCCCTTGATTTTCTTCTTGTGGGTTTTGTGATGATGAGGGGACCAATGGATTGCTTGATTCTGCAAGATTCATTTCTGCGTTTGTTTGGCTAAGGTCACTTGAAGCGGGAGTTTCTTTGTGGGCTTCCATACTCTTCTTGTATTGAGATCTCATTTGAACCATAAAACAAGGATCAATCTTCGGAAATATGGGAGATGAATCTCTTGATTCCTTGGATTTAATCTCTATTTTATGTCCCAAAGTGAAAGTTTTTAGGATGCCTTTTAGGATCAAACGTGATGATGATATGATGGTGATGTTCAAAGATGGATGTTATGGATGTTTTGACTTTTGATAGATCTTGAATGAAATACTAGGCTTTGGATTTTTGATTGGTTTGATTTTTTGGATTTTGAGACTTTGTCCTTGATCTTGATTTGGATTTTGATTTTGGATTTTGAACAAAAAGACCCTAAGATGTTTGATAATGATCTAAAGGATAGTTGTGTTCAAAAGATGATGATTTGGATATGTGTGAGGAGAAGGATGCATCTACCCACACCTACCCAAACAAGGTGATTGTTTCACTAAGTATATGAGAAGGATTCATCTACATACACTAAGCTAGACAAGATGATTTGGATGACTTTGACTAAAGATATGCAAAAGGATGCATTCACACACTCCTAGCCAAAGGTGTTTTGATAAATGTTTTCAAGGACTTGGTCTCAATGATTTTGGTGTTTGCTTGATTTTGTCATAAAGCCTAGCACTTCAAGGATGATTTCAAGGTTTTTCAAAAGATGATTTGTGAGATGGATTTTGATGTTTTGAAAGATGGATGAAAGAGGTTTGATTTGAAAAAAGACCACTTTGCATTTTCCAAGATCTAGGTATTGAAGAGAATGCATATGCTTCCTAAAGACCTTTGTTAACCAAGGAATGATTTGAACATTTTGGATTTCCAATCAATGATTTGTGCTTTTGGGATTTGGAGTCTTCAACACACATGAAAGTTCATTTTGCTTAGTCTTTGCTTAATGGATTTATTTTACCAAAAACACTCTCTTTGATTAAAGTTTCAAACTAAGATGTACCAATGTCTTAATTTCTTTAAACCCCACAAGATATTTTATGTGGAAATTCAATGAACTTAAGGCAAGGGTTTTCCTATTGTTTACTCAAGAAGACAAATTGAGGTATAATCCAATGCTTAGGAACCTCTACAGACGTGAATCCCAGGGAAAGCAAGTAACATATGGATTGAGTCAATGATATTTGTCTTCAAGAGGGTTTGAAATTTTGAGAATCATGTTGAATGTTTGTTTGCAAAATGTTTTCGAATACACAATGTGTTTTCAAACAAAGAATAAAGCCCTATGTGGATGTAAGACTATATTTGTTGGATTCCCACTTGGACAAGTCCAGCTACGCTTATCTCCTAGCGGATGGTTAGATGCTTGACCCCACTGGCTCCCCTCCACGGCTCATTAACGTCAATCGGGGCAGCCAAGCATCAACACCCATGAAACTCCCATGGCGTGCTTTCCATCTCTACTAGAAGACCGTAAGAGTGTGGGGTGGCTTCAGAATGACCGTTCTTGCACCAACAAATAGATTAAGGATTTTGGCAATTTCTAGCACATGGGTTCTAGTAAGGACTTTCCGTTCGTAGGAGTTGCTGATCAACGTGGCAAGAGTCCCCTTCAGATCCATCTTGCCGAGCCAACCGCTGATTATGGCGTTTAACCAAAATCCTCATTTATATCCCGGCTGGAAATACTCTTGGCTTTAGAGTGTTACCGTTGAGTCAGCCCCTTAGGGTGAGTACTTTTTCCCAAAGGCAGGCCCTCTAAGATAAACAAAATCGAGCAAAGACACAATCCGTAACTCGATCGATCTTTGATGGCACAAAGAAAGAGAATGTACGCGAAAATGCCCCTACTCACACTCGCACAAGATGTTCAATTTTTAAGCCCTAAATGAAGTGTTTTAAAGCAATAAAATGTATTTTGAGTATTTCTCTTGCACCCTAGATCGCACGAAGTGCAAGGGGAGAGGATACGTACTCAAAAGACAATCACACAAATCAAACACTTGTTCGTTTTTATACCCTTCAAAGCAATTGTGAATTCGTTTTAAGCACCAAATGAAATGTGAGGATTGCTTGTTCAATTTTTAACCCAAAACGAAATCTAGTAAGTTTGTCCTAAGATTCGTTTTAAGCCCTTTGCAATGAAAATGAAATTGTTCGTTTTAGACCCAAATGAAAATTAGTATTCTAAAATGAAAAGATAAACAACTTCGTGTAGTGTTGATCAAACACTTAAAGTGTTAAAAAACACATTGTGTTTTCAAAAAAAAATTTCCCCTCCTTGGTTTTCATTTAATAGTCTTCTCTTTTCCGCTTTGCACCTTTTCGCCTTCACTTGTACCTTCGTTGTTCGTTTGTACCTCCTTCGCTTTTCCTTTGTTCGCTTTTGTACCTTTTCGCCTTCGCTTTTCCTATAAGATGGAAAAGACAATAATGTGAGGATTAAATTTGTTTTTAATCATTGATTTCAAACAAAAGAATGGTTTCAAATGAAAAAAAAACTTAATGATTTTAAAATATTAAACAAATCATCCATAGGAATCTTTATTTCCAAAATATTTTCTCCATATTAAAGCCTTGAAAATACATGACAAAGATTAATGCACTCCAAAATCAGATAACTTATGTATTAACTAGTGTAGATAAATAATGAATTTGCAGCGAGTTAATGCAGTGATCATTGATTTAATGCAGAAATGTTAAAAAAACACATTGGTTCCTTTGTCATGATGATGTCTTGATTCTCGTTGACTAAGCTTCTCCAGATGTTCCAGCTTGAATAATAATTCTCTAAGATCCTGCATCAAGAATGATCAATAAATGAACCCTACAACACGTATTAGTCTGATTCTTTAGTGTTGAAATTTGAAAATCCCAATTCTCCTCGCAACTTCCTTTGTACGCCATCTCCACCTTTTTATTTTGAATTAGTGTCCAACGCATCTAAGGCTGGGCATAGAATTTCATGGCGACCTTGGACACTCCAACAATCTTCTGCCAAATCATATTAAATTTTCCTTCCTGCAGAAAGTGATTCTTTATTCCCATTATTAAAGTTTACTGATCATTATACGCAGTGTCACACCCTCCATTAATTGTTTACACGCTTTATCTATGACTCCTCAATCAATGCTCACATCGCAGCCTTACTTCACACGCAAGATGACCCTGACTCTACTACATTCAATTGATATTAAAGAAACAGAGACTTGATAGTGCAGAGCAGCTTTTATTAAATGGGGAGTTTGACAGATTACCAACTTACGAGAGCATCATCTCTACTGGTTCCTTTTGGTGAGGCATTTTGAAGAAACCTGCAGAAAGAATGGGTACGCCATAAATAAATCACTTGAACTATTGGACCGAACGCTTATGTGGAATTATGGACAAATGCCCACTACAACCAGCCTAACAGGTACTATGGATATGGACAACGAATGACACCTGGTCAAGGCCTATGATCTGGAAGGTCGTGGCTATCACTGACAAAAGTGACTCGAGAGTTTGAAACTTATTTGGTTATTGGCTCGAGAAATTTTCTTTCAATGAACAACTTGAATGTGAAAAACCGCGCCCACACAATCATGACTAGCACACAATGATTATGGGACCATAAACCTTTACGCCAAATCTGCACATAGCAATCGGGTATGCTGGCCAATGGTTGTTTGGGCGCAGCTGGATATCTCCTCTGGAATAGCGCAGGGGATGTTTGAATCAATTGAGTGAAATGATGCGTCGCTACTGTGAAACAAATATAGATAAAAGAACACCCGAAGGTCGCTGCGCGAAAGGGAAGTGGTTAGATACAGTCTACAGACAAGTACCGAGCATAAAGACAAAGAGAAGGTTTTTTTTTATTTATCAGATGTTGTAGTTGCAACAGCACAGGTAGACGTATATGCAGAATGTGGAACGGTTGATTGAGACAGCTCTTGTTTTCACTGACCACCCTCTCGTCAAATCTCATTCATATTATAATCTTGAGCGATCTTATCACAGTGAGGGTGATTACAACTTATTGACTGCCACTACATGGCGTCAATCCAGGAAAACTCGCCCAAAATTTTATTAAACAAAAAAAAAACTTTTCAAAAAGATGCAAATTGGTATGGAAAAGGCCGTATTCCACAACCTTTGGCAGCATTCTCCCTGCATGAAATGTGAGAGCAGGAATGGGCACGTGAACTCAAAGAAATGTAGATGCATAGACAAGGCGCGAGAACTATTTGACAGTGTGCCTCAGAGAAATGTGATCTCATGGAATATAATGTTTGCAAGATATGCACAAGGTGGATTGAAGACCATAAAAAAGGTACATGCTTTTTGCGTAGGAGACAGATTACATTCACAACAACAGAGGTTTATGTAGCGCTGGAGAAATTGGCTTGGCGGATGAAGTAGCAAGGTGTTTCCAAATTCTTGCATGGCATTATTAATATACTTATGCGAAAGAGCAGACACAGGACACTAAACTGTTTGATAGGAATGCCTCAAAGACATGGTTACCAACAATACAATGTTGGTACAGCCATATGTTAAAAATGATTTACTGAAGAAAAAAAAGATTTCCTACCCGTGCCAATATGAGAACTTTGCTACAGGGTATGGCCATCCATCAGAGAATTATAAATCCAGAGAGTGCAATAAATGCAGAAACTGACTTTCAATCATAAGCAAAAAAGCATTTATATTCAAATCACCGTAGTTAAAATAGACCTGCGCAAATATGAGAACTTTGGTACAGGGTATGGCCATCCATCAGACAATTATGAATCCAGAGCGTGCAATAAATGCAGAAACTGACTTTCAATCAGAAGCAAAAAGCATTTATATTCAAATCACCGTAGTTAGAATAGTTGAGAGATAAACAAGAGATGATTTCAACTTTCATGCAAATAGATCACCCCAAGCCTTAAAATTCATCCAAAAAAAAACAAAATAGATTTTTTTTAATTCCTACGGAAACTTCAGCCCTCCCTCTAGCGCCAATATGTGAGTGCCTTTAAAAATATGCAAACACTAAACTCAAACAAGGGTTAGCACCTACAAATCCTTCAAGAACACTCCTATGGAATACCTTGCAAAGTGCTTAAAACATGTAACAAAAGGATGAAAGAAGGCTACAAGCATCATGAAAGCAATCACAAATTACCTATTCCATAGTTGGATTGGTGTCACATGTGCTAGTGACCCTTTCCCAATCCTTGATCAAAGCTCAAATTGTGTAAATGCAAATGGAGATGGTGGAGTGATGATGAACAAGATCAAATCTCAAATGAAGAGAGTAACCTTGCAATAGATTGTGAAGATTGTGAAGGATTTGCTCAAAGATGAAGCTTGTATTTAAAGATTTTCAAAATGCCAAGTGTTGAAGAGGGACCAATGTGGGATCAAAACAAGCCAATGAGTTGAGGACACTTGTCATCATATGATTAGTTGATGTATATGCAAGATTTGAAGGTACTTAGGAAATTTTTTGAATTCAAATTTGCAATAAATTTTGAGAGGGGGACAAGAAAGAAGAGCAATAAATGCCCTGTTTGACTTGTCATGTTGAGGGAAAATTGAGTGTTTTAATAAATCAATAAAATTGATTTATTGTGCAAGTGGCTAGATCTAGATAATGCAAGTGGGATGTGATTAGTATTAGATTAGGATTAGATGATGATCATGCTGATTAATGCTGATTAGATGAGTTGACATTTTGGACTTTGATAATTGATTTATTTAAATCAGAAAATGATGGAATATGATTTAGGATTTGATTTAAATGGCTTTTTGATTTATTTAATTAAATGGATGATGTAAAATAAAGGTTGAATGATAATGTTTATTTGATAAATGAATGGATGAAAATGCACTTGATTAATTGATGAATGGTCCTAATGCAACATCTAATTTGACCGAATCCGATCGAATGCATAATGTAAAATTTGCATGTCTACACAAGCTAGGGAGGAATTTCAGAGAATTCCGAGTCAGGCGGATTCCAGCGGAATATACATGAAAACACCCATTAGAAATTTAATCCGATCATTATCAATCAAGGAACAGTATGTGAGATCTCAAAATAGCATCAATTAATCGTAAAATGCACCATCACTCGTTAACAAGCCTTACTACTCCATAGTTCTTCTCATTCCACCAGATTCCCGGGAAATCTGCGCAGGACGGATTTCCGCGAAGGAGAAGACATTCCGGAAAACCCGAAACAAACAGGGAACAACGGATTTTGGGAAAATCCAGGGGAGAAAGAAATCCGCGAAAATCCAGTCCACGCGGAGTTCTGCGAAGACCGAAAATCCCCGAATTACAACGTTTGGCTGGAGTTCGAGCGAGATCTGGGAAAATCCGGATTGGGTGGAAAATCTTGAACTCGGGAGAAAACCCGAATTCCAACTGAGGCAGAACCAAACTTTGACAAAACCAGAAGACAAACTCAGTAGAAAACCAGAAGAACCACCAAGGGGAATGCAAGTAACCAAAAGCAAAAAGAAACCAGAAAGAGAAAAGGGGGACCCATTTTGATCCAAATCAAATTGGGGTGGTTATGCAAGGCATAACAGTTACAAACACAGTTACTGTGGGGGTGGTATGTACTATGTACCATTTTACCCAACCTCCAATTAATAACTCCAATATACCATTTTATTCTTATGTTTTTTTCTCGTAAGTCTATTGGTTTCATTTTGGTAATGTTTTTTTATATTTAATTTGTCACAACGGGACATTGATTGTACAGAGAAGGCTCCGGCCCACAGCACATATCGCAATTTATCTTCAAGTGCTTCTACCCGACAGGTTTACCTCATTGTAATTGTACAAATTAGATACGAGCAAAATTTTTTATTATTATGTTGTTTTGATAAGTTTATTGGGTTAATTTCGATAATGTTTTTAATATTCTTGTTGCAGTCGACTGATCGGGGAAAGGCACCAGTAGTAGACAAGAGCATCCATAGGGAGGTGCAGTCAATATTATGTGATGATGACATTTCTTATTCAACAAAACCTCTCGATATGATAAATAAGACCCAAAAAAATGCAATGAAGAAATCCTTAGGTTGTTATTCATAGTGCCTCAAACAGATGAGATAAGAGAGAGGGTTAAAATATTGATTGAGAGATCACAAAACTTGCAAGTTGTCATGAGGTCTTTAATTATAACATAAGTTCATTCATGGTTTTATATTTTGTATTCTTTTATGTCATGAACTAAAATATGTGTTGTTTTTACAGGATTTTTCGCGTCCTCATGATGATCCTGGCCATGATTAGGGTACTGCAAGTGTTGCCCAAGGAGTAGGGGTTGGTACAAGTGTCCATCCTGATCTTCCTACGCATGCATCACATCATTTGACCCCATCATTTGTGCCTATATTGTCGTCTAAAATTTTGGCAACACATACCATGCAGACATCCATTAGTGCACCCTCTGGCAGCGAACACATGCCAAAACATGCGTCAGGACATGTACCTGGGGATGCAGAGGCCACTAGTACTAGTGATATTTTAGCAACATTTCCTGGATCTTCCCATATTACAAGTACAGGAACATTGCAGGGTCGTATTTTGGTAGGGATTTCATTCCCATAAAGATAGAAAGGTCCAAGTACTTTAAAATGTTTTAATTATTATTCTATATAATCCAATTGAAATTTACTTATTGATTGCTCTTTTAGACTATTGATCCCATGATCATTTTGTAGGAAATGATGTTTTTTATAAACATCTAAGTGATATTACATTGGAGCTCTT
The DNA here is from genome assembly GCA_007258455.2 of Sequoia sempervirens. Lineage (NCBI taxonomy): Eukaryota > Viridiplantae > Streptophyta > Pinopsida > Cupressales > Cupressaceae > Sequoia > Sequoia sempervirens. The sequence continues at coordinate 194,423,910 of VDFB02000002.1, read as the reverse complement.
CGGGCCCACCATACGTGCATGGTGGAATGCCCAAAATCAAGATTTAAAAGATGAGCTCATTAACCATTTAGTTGTGTTGTTCGGTGATATAACATTCAACTGAACCAAGGTCCTTAAGAAAGTTGGTACCTATCTACAAAGTATGTGAGGGACCAATATAGGTCACATTTAGAGAAGAACAAAAAGTATGAGCGTCCCCCATGATTATAGAGAGGGAGTGGAAGGACCTAGTGTTGGATGGAGAGGAGAAGGCTAAAAAGAAAAAAGGAAAGACACCACCGGACCAAGGAAGGTATGTGATACTATCAACAATGTAATTATATACTAATTACTCTTTCTTCTTTATGTTTAACGTCATTCCAAACTTTTTTATAGGCTTCCGGGAGCACATAAAGAGAAGACAACAAAGGCAAGACTAGAAAATCCGCAGACACAAACTTGGACTCTGAGGTGGTTATATAGAAATTAGCATGGTGTAGTATCGATAAATGAAATATTGTATCCAAATAATAAATTCAAAACAATTTTGGTTTTATCACAACATAGAAACAAAATTCATGATCTTATGCAAAAATGTAGGGCTCTGAATTCAACAGAGTTCCCACAAAAGATGACCTAAAGATTGCCTTCAATGAGGCTGGCTATGGAGTCGTGGTTGAGCAGCCTAAGAGTCTTGGCGGAAAACCTAATCTTCATAAAATTAACAAGTAGGTAAATAAATAATAAAGCTGTTTGGAAATTGAATACTTGTGCAATCTATTCAATATTAATTTCCACCATAAAGTAATTACATGCCTATTTGTTTTAAACATTCAAGCAATGATAATACTGCACATGACATTGGAATGCAACTTGGTGAGGGTGGAGCACAACCTGCAGATGAAGATCATGGTGTGCATCTCAGTACTTTAGAGCATGTAGAGCATGATCAACATGTTGAGCATGATCAGGCTAGAGAAGATCAGGAACATGATGTGGCCTCATCAGGTAAAGAGGACCACTCTAAATTTCTTTTAAACATATTTAATTACAATTGGTGTATAAATTAATGTAATGTTTTGTGTTTCAACTTTAGAGCATGTAGAGCATGATCAACGTGTTGAGCATGATCAGGCTAGAGAAGATCAGGAACATGATGTGGCCCCATCAGGTAAAGAGGACCACTCTCATGTTCTCTTAAACATATTTAATTTCAATTGGTGTATTAATTAATGCTGAAGCACTGAGTGTTTCAATTCTGCAGATCAAGATTTAGAGAGTGTTCAACATGTTAAACATGAGTCTATAACAAAAGTTCAGGAACATGATGTGGACCCATCAGGTAAAGAGAACCACTCTAATGTTCTTTTAATTAATGAAATACTTGTAACAATAATAATAAAACATATCGGTTTAACATTTCTTTCTTGTTAAACGTCCCGTCATGAGCCAGGGGCAGGCTAAGTACAGTAAGATCCCACTGTGAGAGGGTAGAACAACTAAAGGGGGGATAGATGATTTAGAAAATGATACTCCACTTTAGATTTTTTTAGCTTTAAAAAAGAAACAAAAAAAAAAGTGATTGTAATCATATCATGACAACCATAATATTTTTGATAATATGTAAAAACTGAAAGAATGAATATTATATGTTAATGAATGAATGTGAATATGTTAATTAATGAATGTTATATGTTAATGAATGAATGTCATATGTTACTAATGGATGAATGAATGTTATATGTTATTAATGGATGAATGAATGAATGTTATATGTTATTAATGGATGAATGGATGATTAGTGTTATATGATTGTGTATGGGGAATTGACGGTGATGTGGGGGGGTGGGACGTGCCAAATGAGCTTCCACCATCACGTGGTTGGCCCTGTTAACTAGATAATATTAAACTATTCTCGAAACAAAGAGAAGCTCAATAAGGTAATGCACTTTTCAATATAAGAAATGCATCGTTTGAAGCATCAAACCAATATGCAAAGATGAAAGAAAGTGCTAAATTTTCACTATGGTGGTAGAAAAATGATTCTTTATACCCTAAATCCATGCTCTGCATCATAATTTGAAGTTGTTCCCATTCCAATGTTCTGAGTTTAGTTTGTTTGTATGGCTTTGTATGAATACCACATTGTGTTGTGTGTGGATTTGGTTTCAAAGCTCTGTTTCTTTTGTTTTTAGTGGTGACATAACTCTAAAATTTGACTTTTGTGCATAACAGGTTAGTGGAAAAATTGACAGCTCTGAAGGGTTTAGAGGCTCGATTGAGATAGATACACAGATATTTGGATCTTGTTGTTGATGGGAGGCTTCAACTTAACCATGAAATTTTGTACCATCTGCAGGTATGCAAAAGTTTCTCTACTTACATTCATTCTTGATCATAAATGTTGTAAATGATATTAATGCTTCAAACTTAAGATTCGTTTCATTGTTATAATGATCAAAATGTTATCTTTGCTATACATTCAAGCATTCTCTTTCCCCCTACCCTTTACTCTCTCCCCCCTCCTTTTAAGAATTTTCTTTGTCATAAAAGATTCACATTTTGTCTCATTTACACAAATTTATCTGGTGCTAGGAGTGAATAAAGATATGTAAAATATGATGGATTATGTCTAAACAACAACTTTCCATCTTATAGCTAATTAAATCCTTAATATTTGAATAGTTTAGAGCTCGAATAATGCTTGTATATGCATGTGTAGCAATAAGGGAGCCTATGTGAAGATTGAAATTTAAAACATCACTTTGGTATTTTTCCTTAGCAGTGAAATGATATTTTGAGTAATACAAACCTACACACACATTGATACTTTTTGGCATTGCATTGGAATTTTTTTTCTCTTATATACCCCGACTAGACATGGAGGTATATAATATTGGTTTCTAGGTTTATTTTGTAAGTAGTTAATTTCACAGAGGAAGACTAAAATCTTCTTAATGTCCTATGTCAAGTGTGAAAGCATATGAATCACTTGTTGAAGGCACCATTTTGTATTCATCCAAAAATTGGTTTGTTCTTTTTTATGTTTCTTGCATGTGTTTTTTTTAGGCTCTAGAGATGTAGCTCGGCTCTTTCCTTTGCACTTTTCATCTATTTTGATGATTACAGTAGATTGTCCTCATAATTTTTCATGTAGATCTGTTTGTAACCTTATTTTCTACCAATCAATTTGCAAACCACTCACATATTAAGGACCATTTCACTAACTTGTAGTTATCCATTACTTCATATGTTGCAGGTTGTGTCTGTGTGCCAATAAATCCTGATGATTGCGAGAACTTTAATCCTACAAGTGTACCCAATCTTTCTCAAGTAAAAGTCTTACCTTATTTTATAGTACTTTAAATGGTTAATTGAAGGTGCTTCTTTAGATCTGAGATAGTTGAACCCTGGATTAAAATATGGTATTAGATGGGCAATATAATGATAAAACTGAGGTCCATTGAACACAAATTATGAACATAATTTACTGGACTATGAATAGTGTTACAATTATAATTATTTCTCCTTTACCTACCTCTGCATTAATGAAAAAGATAGCAGATATTGGAAGTTCATTACATGTCTCATGTATGTGTTAGTATTTTAATTTTGTTTAAGTTGTTCAAGAGCTTGATTAGGTCAAGAATATGTTCTACAATCTCTATTCTCTTGACACTACTCAACATTTTCCCTACACATTTTCTCTTCAATCCAACGTTTCTTAACTCCTTCCCTTGTTAGCCCTTGGTTGTTCTCAAGTGTAATGTTTTTTCTATGCATCTTGCAGTCTGTATGTATGATCAGTCATCTCTTATGAAGCATGGATAACCTTTCATGGAATTGTTGTTGTAATTAGACAATTGCCATTGTGAGAATAATCATTTAATTTGCATGGAAGTAAGTCTTTTTCATATTATTTGACTTGGTATTGTAAACTTGTCTTTGCAGGATTCTCTAGGGGGGAACAACAAAACTGTGATGATAGGTAGAGTTGTACAACACCATAAATCATTTGGCATTATCAATATATTGCTTATAGAATACTGCAAGTAAAATGGAATGTGCAATGACAATTGGTCTCGAATTCAAATCTAAATATAAGTACATTACACAAGAAGATGGTATCTATTCTATGATTTAAAGAACCCCAAAATAAGAAAATTAATAGGTTCCATTTGTTTACTTTCTCTTAGACACTTGTTTAATCAGCGAGACCCTCAGAATGTCTTGCTGATAACCACCAGTGTTCAAAACTCCTGAAGAGGTCAGATCGGTGTGACATTGGATTTGTCTTGCCGATGGAAGTCATCAGCAAGACATGGACTATCGGAGTGAGTTTTCTATCCTGTGTCGATGATTTATCTATCAACGATGGGTTGGCTTTGGTGGTCATCGCCAAGAGTCTCCACGATGGTACATTTCAACGAATATTTTTTTAAAAAAAAATTGCATTGTTTTGTTGCAATTTCGATGAAAACCACCGATGAATCACCGAAAAGGTCCGATGAAGTTGCTATAGCTGCGATGACGGCTTCGTCGTAACTCCTTGCCCATTTCATCACAATTTCGACAAAGGCCATCGATGAATCACATAAAAGGTCCGACAAAGTTGCTTAGCTGCGATGAAGGCTTCGTTGTAACTCCTTGCCCATTTCGTCGAAATAGCGACGAACTTCTGGTGTTGTTTCGACGCTTCGGAAGAGCCATTGTAATTACATTTTGGTTGTAATTTGTTGATTGATAAACAAAGTTTTCGTTGATATTCTGACAAACATCCGAGTCATTTTATGATGCCGACGAATGACAAATCTATGTCGTTATTTTGACGTTTAATTAGTCATCAGAATGTCGACGAAAAAATAGCGACAAATTTTTTTCGTCAATTCGTCGATTTTCCGACAAAGGTTTGTCGAACGACAGACGAATGTTCATCGGAAAATGGAGTCAAAATCAGTAGTGATAGTTTCCTTCTCTAGAATGCCTAATGCCCAAGAAATCACTTCAGGAGTAATTCTTGCAATGACTAACCCATCCATAGCTCTAATTTCTTGAGTCTCTGGAATGTATCCCCTTGCACACGCAATCACCAGGTCAACACTTTGTATAACCTCAGGAAAACCTCTCGTGTGCGCAAAACTGCTCTGCAGAACTTTATCTTCTAGTGTTGTTCTCTCCCTTTGCTCTAGGCACACCAAAAACTCCTCCAAATTGACCTGCCCAATTTTAGTGTCCCTCACGCTAGACCAATGATTTTCAATTCCACTCTACATGAGCGCAAATTCGCTGAGATAGAATGTTTGCACTTGAGATGTATTGGAATTAGCAAAGAATGAGAATGCAAGCTAAATGAATGAGTAAAATTTTTCCACCCACTTATGCCATTATTTTTTATAGGACGGGCATTAAATGTAGCATTCAATTTCATTCCTAAAAAAAGATAGCCTTTAAACCTGCATTCTTTTTGAAATTCCTAAAAAGACAACTCAAGGTTAGTCCGTACATAGAATTCAATGAGATTTCAAATGATGATGCCTTTGAAAGGAAAGATAATTCCATAATGTTGCATGGTTACTGAAACTTGGAACCTTAGAACCAAAGTCTGAAGTTTCAAAAAAATTGAAACCTCCAACCCACCGACTACAAAGATGACCAACAAATACTTGCTACTCAACAAAGTGAACCAAGTTGGGGAATCGGGAAGTTATGAAAATTTAGAACTCCGTGACAAGGTTATAAAACTCTAAGGACTAGAGACTAAGGTTAGGAAAGCACCAAAACCGCAACTTTGAGTGATAGTAACCACAACAATGAAACTAACCAAAAATATATCATTCCAATTCCAATAATAGATAATCCACTGGAAAACTACTCAGCAAAAGCATAATAAATACACACACCATAACTCAAAGATTACGTATGCATGAACTTCACCATTGTCTTTCTATATTGAAATAAATCTCTCATCCTCCACCTACTACAAAGATGACCAACAAAGACTTGCAACTCAACAAAGTGAACCAAGTCGAGGAATCAGGAAGTTATGAAAATTTAGAACTCTGCGACAAGGTTATAAATCTCGGAGGACTAGCAACTAAGCTTGTTTTTCTCCCTTATTTTGAGTCTATCGTCTCTCTAGTTGTAACATTTTCCATGAATTATTAATGAAATTTGATCAATGATCTTTCATTAATCGTCTTTGTCATTATGCATTGATGTATGTTTTAATTTTGGCTCTGGTTTAATGAACCAATTAAAGCACCTTGATTAAAGCGTGCATTCATATAAATGTTTAGTGGATATGATAAGTAGTCATAGAGATTGAGTATTGATGTGTGAATTATAATGCAATTTCACTTAGATTATGGATGCCTGGAATTAAAATCACCTTATAGTTCATTTTTTAATTGTGTTAAAAGTAAAACTTGAACATGTACTAATCGGTTCATCACTCAACTCAATGCTTAATAACATATTAACAATAGTATTAGTAGCATATACAAAAATGAACATCAACAATCATTTAATGTGTATCTAGTAGTTGAAACCACTACCAGACTTTTTCTTCAAATGATAAAATTAATAATACAGAAAATTGAACATCAACACATTATTGAAGTTTGAATTTGAGCTTTTTTATTGATTATCACATGAAGGAATACATAGAGGCATTGGCAATGCAAAATATTTCTCAAAGACATCTCTGTACAGAGCTGAGTTGGAACTTGGAAACTCATATTATAAAAAATCAAATCACTGCATCACCTTTTCTAGCAACTTCCATTGTTCAGGTGGTGGAATTGTCATTTGTTCTAATTGATGTTGTTTGACTTGAAGATTTATTAACAATTCATGATTCAAATTAGAACCTATCTTGGATTCTTTAGTCAATTTTGTATTCAAGGTTAGCAATGGTTTGATGGACAAATAGTTCGCCACATTTGGGTTCTAAGGAAACTGGTCCAAATCAATCTTCCTTGCATCCTCCATCTTCTTTCTCAAATCATTCTTTCTAATGAATCACTCATTTGTGTCAAAATCCTCTAGAAAACTAAGCTCTGTGAAGTTCTTTACCTTTTCATCCACCTTCTTCATCTTATCTACAACCAAATGCAAATATTCCTTTGTTTCACGCATTCTCAAACACTTTTCAATGATAGATGACAATGTCATTGATGTAGCAAGCCGATTAGTAATCCCTTTTGATTTCAAAACATTGTCACTGGCTTTGTAGACTATTTGTTGAATTTGATTTGCAGATTTCTCTAATGCCAGCACATTTTTGTTTTCCACTAAATATTTGTTGAGATTCTTATGATGTTGTCTGATAACATCAATCAATTGAAACATGTCACACAAATGATCAGTCCTCTGCATTATTTCATCCCAGATCTTTTCTTTCATATGCCTCATTGTTTTTCTCTACAAAATGCATATAACTTATTTTAACAAGACTTAATTTCATTTTTTGCTTCCATCAGCTTTACCTCCAATATTTCATTTATTTTTCTCTCCTCCAATTTTTGTTCCCAATGTGCATTTCCATTCGCAATGCTTAGTCTTAATTTTTCTGAAGTGAATTTTTCCTCATCATATTTCTTAATGCTCTCATCTAGCCTTTGCTTTAGTTCATTCACTACAGTCTCATTCTACTTATCCTCTTTGCTTGTTGATGTAGAGGCATATTTTTTTATTCTTTTTTCTAATTCATTACTCTTGTTATCTACTGCTTTCCTCTTTGCTTTCTCATTTGCTAGGTATGCCTGTAACTTTTCAATTTGAGTTTGCAACCTTTTTTTCTCTCTATATTTATTTAGCAATGATGTGTACACCAATTCATTGTTCTTATTTGATACATTAATTTTGTCAGTATTTCTAAGTCCAGAAAAATCCAATTGAATATTTTTCACCTAGAATTCAAATCAAGGAATCTGATTTCCTAGTTTTTTTTGAACTGTGGGAACAAAAATTTTGTACTTGATGATTTCTTTATTTGTGTCAAATGTGGGTAATACCATGGTTGTTGCAAACTTTGAATTTACAGTAGACGCACTCTCCATCAATTGCTTCTTTTCTTTTTTATTCATGTCTGATTTCTTTTTAAACTCTTCAATGTAATCAAAACCTAGGGACATAGGAACAATGGAATGCTTGAATGGCGAAGGAATAGGAGTACTTGCAGTTGCTAATGATGTTGCAGCTAGACTAACTGGCAGTGGGGGAGTGCCTGGAAATAACTCCTTTGTGGTGGATCCACTGATAGTGTGACTTGGACCTGTCAAAATCCTTTGCCTCTTTTGTATGCCTTGATCACCTATTGTTTCTATGGTATATTGTATTGTTGTCCTCTTGTGTGCAATTTTTTGTTGTAGCACATGTTTACCACTACTACTAGTAGTACTACTACCCATACCATCACCACCAGAGGTAGTGCCAGTTGCACTAAGCTCTCCACCATGGGTATGTCCTAGTTGTGATTGTGTCTGGCCATGAGGATGAGGATTTGAAGCTCTAACAAATTTACTTGTATGCCATAGGTCTAATTTTTCACCTCCAAGCCCAAGGAAAGATTTATCAACTGCTTTTCTATGCTCTACATCTGTTACCATCCAAGGGCCTTGTCTTTGGGACCCCAAAGGACCACCTTCATAACAATTTTTTTTAGCTATGGCTACTCCTGTAGTATATGCTTCTTTTGTGGCCTCACTTAAACCAAGTTTGAAATTGACATGGCTTTGTTCTTCCCTATCATCATTAGATTCATCATCACTTTCTTTATCTTCTTGTTCATTTGGATGCTCTATATTCCATAATTTGCTAAGCTCACGATCTTCTTTGTTATCTCCATACTCTGCAATAGCTCTTGGATCACCTAGCTCCTTCCTCATAAACCAAAAGGCAGTAATTTTTTATCGTGACCAATTTTTTTCTGTAACTTCCTTCTCTAGAGAATCTGGCATTTTTACTCTACTAGATGGTTTATGAATTTTTTCATAAAAATTGTTGTACCTCCTAATTGTCTTTTGATGCAATGCTATAATTTCTACTAACAATTGTTCAAAAGAAATACCATTCTTAGCAACACTTTTTTCCATTGCTATTTTGACCTCATCCCAAGAATCCTTGTTTCTCAAGTTTTCAAGCAAGGGTTTACTTTGATGTTGAATTCTACTTGCAACATTCTTATTGAGCACAATCATTGATTTAATGGTGTCACATGGATCATACTGCCAGTGACAGATAGCATCAAAATAAAAAAAAATCAAAAGATTATGTGCCACACTAAATGCTTTTCTCTCGAATGTGAACCCTCCACATGAAAAAGGTAAAGAAGGAAATAAGGTCTTCTTTTGTTGACCGACAAAGTGTAGTTCATTAGTACTTTGCATGTGCCTTACTTATTCCAATGCAAAAACCCTTTCTTTCACATGTATTGGAAGTTTGTATAGTTGTACTCCTGATCCATAAAATCTTAGGACAGTATATTCTTCCATTAAGTACCAATCAACCAATTGTATTTTCTTTCCTAGTTGAATGCAGTTTCTACATGACATAGGAAATCTAGGCATTGGAGTATTTGTAATTTCTTGATGCAATGGAGCCAAAAATTAGTCTACAAAATGACTGTAGTTCCATCGAGAATCATTCATCCTTATCTCAGTGGTCCATTCATATACTGAAGCCATTTTATTTTCCTCGGCATTACTATAGGGTTGAATCTGAAGCTTGTTGGTCTAAAACATTCCTCTAAATTTGAATAGAAAAAGATAGCACAAGTAGGTTTTGAACCTAAATGTCTTGGTGGAACCTCCTTTAATCATTAAAAATTACTTATGCATGGATTCTACAATGTGCTCAATAAAATTATATTTGACATGTGGAACACCATAATGGATATTATACACCATTTCAAGGAGGCTTGCACCCACTTCCAAATTGCTATCCATTCCGAGGAAAAATGCTAGCATGGAAATAGTATCCTGAACCCATGGTCTAAAAATATCCAAATCATAAGGAGGATTATGATCACCTTTCAATTTGTTTCTATCCTGAACTATTTTATTTAAGAAATAATTTTTCTCTATTTCATCCACTTCTTCATAATCACTAGCAATATTTTCTAGGTCAATGTGGACATTTCCAAATTCTTTGGTTGTAAACCCCAATGCTTTTCCAATTTCTTCTACATTAATGGATAACAATTATTCTTTTCTATCTTTATTAACAATTGCTCTTTTGTTATCATCATAATTTAGGGCACAGACCATGATAAATTTTGGGCAAGGTAAAACCTCATGTAACATCATGTGCCCTAATCTAGTTACCCATGGTGCACTGATACTATTAACTTGCATTTTCTTTGCAGCCTTATTCTGAGATGAAAATCTAAGTTCTGAGGTATTCCTACCATAGGTTTCAGGATCATAAATATCATGGTTTTCATTAGTGAAACCTGGAGTTTTAAGCAATTTTGCATAATGTATTTTTTATCCGACATTGCTCTAGTGGTACTGGTGGTAGACATGTTGATACAATGTGAAATTGTGAATTCCCTATTAGTCCTCCTTAATTTTTCTTAATTCTTAAGCCTCTTAACCCTAAACCTAAACTTCAAAGTTTGACAAAATAAGATTTTAAGAAATGTCAAAAATGAAACATAGCCACAAGAATTCTTTCACTTACTCGGATTTTGATTCTTGAAAAGATTAATGTTGACAGTCGTGGAAACTGGGTTACTAGAATAGCTTTGTTGGAAGTGGAACTATGGAACCCAGAACAAGGTGGTGCACTGCAATGAGCAAACTGAAGACTGAAATATCCCCGTGTGATGACCCTCTCACTTAAAAATAAAATCACTTAGCAACAGAAAGTTCTTTTTTTTAACATTAAAGTGAATGAAACTGAAATGTCTACATGATGCTTCTGGAATACACAATTAGTACATGGCTGACAACATTTAAAACAAGCCATTTATGATTTACTCCTACATTTACAAAAAATTATAAACCATTAATCTTTGTAAATCTAATGGTTATAGGGTGATTCCAAAGGTTTAAGTTCGTAATCCTAGTGCTTTGTGCATTTCATTCTAGAATACAACTACAACCATACATCAAATGTTCATCGAACAATTCAGTAATTTATGATATAAATAATAAACGTGTTTTAAAGTTGTTTTAAACTTTAATGTGCTAGGATTGACATCCAGGACAAGGGGTCAGTAACTTAATGTTGCAAAGGACTTAATAAAATGAATTACAATGTCACATTAATAGCACAACCATTTATTTTATTCAACTGAATTGCAATGTCACATTATTACATAGTACAAATATAAACGTAAGTGCCAAGCTTTTGCTAGATTGTTGGTGACAACATAAATGTAATACAAATGTGTGTTTGAAAATATATGCATGGGACTTGCCAAGTCAACAATGCACTTTGAAAATAAATGCATGAGACTTACCGGGTCACCAATGTGCTTTGAAAATAAATGCATGGGGAATGGGGGGTTAATCAAACTGGGGAAAGGGGAGCTGTGAAGATACAAAATGTACTTATCCCCTTTGAGAACCAGACTCATGCAAAATATGAGGGGTTGTAAAATTGCTCCCATGCAGAAGATGTGCTTTGAAAATAAACACATGGGACTTTCCTAGTAGGCCATGGTGTCTGAAAATAAATGCACGGGGCTTGCCTGGCCAACCATGCTGTGGAACCGGGAGTTGTGAAGATACAAAATGTACTTATCCCCTTTGAGAATCATAGTCATGCAGAAGATGAGGGGTAATAAAATTTCTCCCATCTTCTACTCGCAGCCTCCATGCACTGGGATAACACTTATCTCCATCAGAGCTCCTCATCCTAGTTCAAAACCTGTCTGAGAAGTTAGGTGAACCAAATCAACTTCTTTCCAATTCCATCCATTCTGAACTTGAAGGAAATTGGTCTTTTACTTTGTAACTACATAACTAGAGGTAGGAGAATTTAGAGTATCCCCAATAATACCACATCTTCTTCTTCTTGAATCCTTATTAACCCTACAAAATGAAAACGCTTATGACAATTTAAACATTGCACTCAATAGTATAGCCTTTAGCCTTCAATGAATGGTTTCAGTTGTGCTCACTATCCTTATTTATGGGCCAATAGTGCCACTACCAGCCTAGTCCCTGTGTAAACCTCGCATGTGTCACATGTGAGGTTGGGTATAGTCATAATCATGATTCATGCAAACCAAAAAACCAACTTAATCAATTTGTGTAACTTAATCCTTACATTTACAATTTAAATGTTTAATTTGATTGACATCTAGACTCTGAAAACCTAGCTACATGCAAACTGTACCTCAAGTTGACAAGCTGTCAATTGTCAAAATCACCAGTGCCACTCAAACGATATTAAATCATTACAAATATTGTTTCACTAGATCACTGGATTATTGATATCATCGTCTACGATTCAACAGTACATCGTGTAGTTTTCAATATAAAGCTATCCAATCAATCATTATGGATGTTCATACGGCATTAATCTGTGTCGCCGCTCGCAATACCACACCCACACTTTCTTCAAAAACTAAGATATAGCGTTAATGAGCGATGAGCCTTGATCTCGCCACATGTCCACATCTAACGATTCTAGTGTAATTTCAGAGGTTTCAATTCGTAAATCTAGTGCTTCATAGATTTACTTCTGAAATGCAACTATAATCATCCATCGAAAATTCATCCAACGATCGTGGTTATATTGATTTGCGCTGACATCTGGCTACAGATATGGAATATCCTTGGTACATATGGAAGATTAATTTTTTAAGCCCTGGTCCTACGTTCTTCCTAGGCGGTCCCTCTTTTAAAACAAAATTTATGCACGTGCATATTTTTGCCACTTAAGTTGTTCTATCGCTCATCGCCAAAATCCTTCAACCCATCGAGTTCATTACCGCGATGAGTGATGAGCCTTGATCTTTCCATGTGTCCACATCTAACGGTTCTAGTGTTATTTTAGAGGTTTCAATTTGCAAATCTAGTGCTTCAGATATTTACTTCTGAAATGCAACTACAACCGTCCATCAAAAATTCATCCAATGGTCGTGGTTATATTGATTTGCATTGACATTTCACCACTGAATTTTTTTATTAGTTTGAGATTATGCTAATTCACCAATGTTTTTTCTTATTCATTTGAAAATAGGTTTAATTCGCCAATGAATATATTTTTGGTTTGAAAAAAAGTTTTAATTGCCAACAAAATTGTTTTCTCTGTTTTGAAAACAAGTTTAATTCGCCAATGGAAATATTTTCTAGGTTTGAAAATATATTTTAATCGCCAATGAAATTATTTTATCAGTTTTAAAAAAATTGCAATTTCCCAGGATTTTCCACAGACTTCTACCGATTAGAAAATATTTGCCAATTGAGATTTTTTTTCCCGAAAAACAAAAAAAATTGCCACTAAAATTAACATTTTTAATCGGGAAGTATACGAGATTCGCTAGGATTTTACACCTTCGCCGATTGGGGGGGGGGTGGGGTTTCTTAAAGTTTTCCCTGCTCGATGGGACTAGATTGATGAACTTTATTTCATCTTGTTGAAAGAGTTGTGTTGCTCTTAGTATTTTTAGCCTTAAAGAGGCATTTCTCTAGCACCATAGTGACTCTATGAAAAATCTACTGGTTCAAGAAATGCAAGTTCTCTCCACTAGCTATAACAATAGTTTTTGGAACTCTTGGTGGGACTAGATTGATGAACTTTATTTCATCTTGCTGAGAGAGTGGTGTTGCTCTCATTATTTTTTAGCCTTAAAGAGGCATTTCTCCAACACCATGGCGAATCTGTGATAAATATACTAGTTCAAGTAGTGCAAGTTCTTCCCACCAGTCGTGACAACACTTTTTGGCATGATCAATGGGGAAATTTTAATGAGCTTTATCTCATTATGTTGAAGGATTTGGTGTGTCCCTCAAAATCTTTCATTTTAGGGAAGTTCTTCAAAGAACCTAACTATTCTACATTTTCATTTCAGGTGACTACTCATATGTACCCAAAAAATATCTATTTGAGTGGACCTCTATTCTTGTTTGAAATGTTTTCAAAGTTTTTTGCTCTCCATATGCTCAAATATGCTAAGCTATTATGGAAATCACATGTACACCCCTCCATATCATGAAAATGTCAACTCTACACCTCCCTATCAGGCTAGAAGTGCCACCACTTTTGCTTCATAGAGCCCTACTATGGTGGGTTACCAATCCTTTACAAATACTTACCCCCACCCACCCTTTCCCAACCTTCTTGGCAGCCTACACATGCCTATCAACAACCCCAAGAGGCTCATTATTTTCCCAATCAACATGTGTATCCTCCTACTCAACCATAAAACATGCTCATAAGGTTATACTTTGAAAGGAAAATGAATGAGATTGACATGGAGCAAGGGTATTGTCCATTGTACCCTCAGGAGGACCCTTATTTCCCAATTTAGTCATGTCACTCTCCTAATCAGACCGACAATGTTGATAGTATGAAGATTAATGAAATGAAAAGCATGTTGTTAGACCTCACTAGAGAGTTGGATGATTACAATAGAGATTTGCAATAGGAGGAATTGGTATGGCAGGTGTACCAAGGACAACACTAATATTTCCATAGCAAGAAGAGTTTTTCCATCAAACTCATTTTCAACAATAAGAAATGGAAGCTCAATGGAGATATAAACAACATATGGAGATCCAAAGAAGGCAAAAAAAGAGTGTATTGCAAGGTAGATTGCTACTAGGGATGAACAAATGAAGCATGCACTTGCCCAAGCACAAAGAGTAGAGGCTTAGACAACCCCTTGTGTTCCTAGTATCAGATAGTCACCTCTTACAACTTTGGACCAACATGCCAAAAAGGAGGTCTGTAAGTATAGTTTTCAAAGTTTCTAGAAAGACAAGCCTCTTGAAGCTTCCATTGAACCTCCTAAACCATCAAGCAAGCCTCTTATGCTAGATATTCCAAGTTTTAAGAGCCTTCACCCTTCACAAGAGCCTATTCCTAAGGAGGATCAACGTATTGTTTCTGATGAACAATCCCCTCTAGAGCCCCAACAAGATTTTCATGGTTTTTTTATTGTTTTTCCATGCCCACTCTTATTTCACTTTACAAAGGTGAACTTCTTGTTTGGGATGTCAGCTAGTCAAAAAAAAAGGGAGATGTTCCAAGCTGAGAGAGAAGAAAATACTACCGAGGAACCTTCGTATGCTCGAGATATCAAGCATTTTCACCTACTACAAGAAATTTTTGAAGATGACCAATTGTAGCAAAAAGACACTAAACAACTGAGGAAGGATGAATAAGAGGATTTGACTTTCTCTTTTGATGAGATTTCTTGTTTCATTGACAATGAAGAGATCTTTCCTTTGCCCACATCAGTAGAAGCCTCAAAACAACATGATTCCAACATGATAAGCTGGAGTGAGGATGACTCCAATTCCTTGGATCAACATGCCTTCTTATCCTTTGATGTACTAGATGAAGATCCCTAGTGTATTGAGGTTTATAGTTCTACGGATGAGGAGGACCTCTTTGGGATGATTTAGAGTTTTTTTGTTTAAGCTTGGATACCAAGCCATCATCCCTTGAGGAGGAAAATTGTGAGCAACATAAATGTGAGGTTGTGACAACAAAGAATATGGTGGTCACATCATGCCAAGAGTCTAGTTTTGTTGCAGCTAGTTGCCAAGAAGAAAAATATATAGAGAGACAACCTGAAGAATTTAGCTCTTCACCTGAAGCATCTCACAAATTTGGGGGATGTGTTGATGAACTGTGCATCAATATATGTAATTATGATGCATTTTGGTTCTTTGTTATCCTTGAATGTGATAATTTTTGATATGAGGTCTTCATTCAAGATGAATATGTAACCTTTGATATTGGGGATAATGTGCCTAAGTTAGAATGTATTACATGGAACCAACATATTGAAAATCCCACCATTGAGCAACCACACATCTATCAGGTGATAAAGTCTCTCATTGCTCATTTGATAGTATACCAGAGCTAGATTTTCATTTGAAGTGTATGAGGAAGGTCATCCCAGTACAAATCAACAAACAAGCTTGGAATATTTTGCATCACCATGTGAGCTAGAAACTTGTTCTTTTTGTTTCAGTTCATACCTTGAGGAGGTCAACAATTATGACAATGGATTACCCTTGTACGAGGAGAGTTCCTTTTCCTCTATAGAAGGTTTCTTCCTTGATGTTGACCTATTTTCAGAAAATTTCACCCTTGCTGCTATATGTTCACCTAAAGCACTATTATCAAATGAATTTTTCACTTGTATTGTATGGTTCCCCTATAGTGACAAAGTTTACAGTAAGGTGGTCCTTAACTATGCAGGTAATTTTTTCAACTCCTTGCATACAGGAAGAGGTTTTAAATGGTTGCAACTATGGTTTGAGAGAGATAAACTCCTTCAAAAGATTTTCCTCTGACCAAGGTAGATTTCTGTAATTTGTATCTTGTTAAATCCATGTACATATTACCTTAGTTGTTGATTTCTAAGAAGTTTGGTTACACACCCTGCATTCTCATTAAGGGAATGCATGTCCCTAGTTTCTTTTTTTTTTCCTCCATGTGTACGCTTGCATATGTTTCATTTTCTGAGGAATTCTAGTTATTGTAGTTTCCCTTTTTTACTTTATGCCAAATGAACTGATAAGGCCCCTGGTCCCATGATTAGCAGAAAATCATCACGAAAAAGTCACCAAATTTTTGACATTTCATGCCACCTTATATGACTCATCAATAAAAATAGATCTGAGAGATCCTATATGGACCATCTTGCATGAATTACATCTTGAAAATTCACAAAATTGGTTGTCATGAAGTTTTTGAATTTCAGGTTTCACTTGTCTACATATCGACATGCCTTTCCTATTGTTCTCAATCTTCCATCTCTTTCACCTCTTCTTTCCATCACTTGCCTAAGTATTTTTGGTTTCAGGCTTCATCCTTAACATTGAACTCTTATTGCTTTCCTTCCATAAGCTATAATTATTTGCCCCTATAGTTTAGAAAATTGTCACCCTTAACAATTTCACAATATTTTTTGTCCCCCTAATTTATTGGATTTAATTAAGCTCCTCAATTTCCAAATTATCCATTCCAAGGCCTATTTTTTAACATTTTCCAAAGGATTACAAGCATTGAATAAATGCAACTAGTTGGTATTTTTCTCCCACCTAAGTGTGTCCTAGAAATTTGGGCTAGGACCCATTCGTCCAGAGGTGAATGGGTCCTCCTTCTTAGCCAGGACCCAAATTTAAATATGTTGTTGGCGACATTTTAACATTCAAAATTCAAGTTTCAAGTGTCAGATTTTGGAATCTATTTTTTGGGAAATTGGATAAATGCCTATAAATACCTAGTCTTTTCACCATTTGAAACTAGAAGGAAATTAGAAGAACTTATGATCAAGCATTATTTTCTAGATCAACATTCCAAGAGCTTTATTGCAGTAATTCAAGATCCATGCATCATGTCAAAGCGTATGTGAGTTTCATGTGTTCATGTTATCATTGTTTTGTGAAGGCTAAACCTTGTGGTAGGTCTCCAAAGCATTCAAGCATTCAAGAAAACAAGATCCAAATCCTTGAGGTGATTTGTATGAATTCAATCCTTCAAGGAAGCCATTGAAGGGTGGTGAGTTGCAAAACATTGTGATTTCATCATTCCTTCCTTTACATTATCATTTATCCATTAACATTTGCCATTGTAGAAGTGGAAACACTTACATGGGGTTTAACTAAGGCAAGCCCCTAAAATGGCCCAACATTTTCTCTCTTTGTGAATGTGCAGATCTTGAGATGAAGAGGATTGAAGGAAGTATGAAGACCATTTTTCCATTGTTGCATTCAAAGCCCTACATCTTGTCAACAAATGAAAACTCACCTATAGAATTATTTGACAACATTTTGAAAACTTTGAAAGAGGAAATGAAAGTCTCAGATTGCTACCAAAGGACCCCAAAAGTTGATCAAGACCCCCTATTAGGGACTCAAACACCCTTGGGAAACTATGTCCTTCTACAATGGTTGAAACAACCTTCTTTGGGTTAGTACATATCACTCTACACTTTGCGGATTCACTTGCAAACTATTGTTTTAGTCTGTCAGTTGTCAAAATCTTGAAATTTACATATTAGGGCACATAGTATAATTAGGTTAATCATTCCAAATCATTTCCAATTCATTCCCATCCTCAATCAAATGTAGATCCAGGTCTGATTGGCTCACCTTCATGGTTGATAGTCAATATTTGCACCTTGTTGATTTGCATCCTAATGAAACCCTTGGAAAAGTGGAATCGATCCTAGGTTCTTTACATTAGAACTCATCCTCTCCATTTTTCTATGTTTCATTTTGGTGAACCCAACATCTTACATCATAATTTTTTTGAAATTGGAAGTCCTTCAAACCCTAGATCTAGGTTTTGCATTGCCTTGTTTACATTTCTCATTTAGGGTTTCATTTTTGCTTCATAAAAGCATAACAAAAGATTTTTTTTTTGCATTTACATTGCATCATAAGTTCCATTAGGGTTTTTTTCAGACATCTTTAGATCTAAATTACATTCATTATGCGCTTAAAGTTTCAAATTTTTCATTGCATTTAAATTGCATCTTACATTTAAGCCTTAAAAGTGAAAAAATTACATGGTTTTGTTTCAATTTTGCATCAAATCATCATTTTTCAAAATTTTGCATCTTAGACTTAGTCAATTGTTGCATGATTAAGATCTAGAAATTTCATTCAAAATTTTCCTTTATTGTTACACATTTGCATTTGAATCACTTTATCTTAAATCGACTGAAAACTAGAAAAATAGACACTAAAAAACCTATTTGCAAACATAAATAGCAACATTAAAAAACATAAAAATAAAATTTTCAGTTTTCTAAACCCTTGTCAGGGACTCAGATGCCCTTGGGTGTCCCTGTCCTACTAGGGGTGTCTCAAGAAAATTTTGCACAGGTTTTTGTCTCTCATTATCAGTCTATTTCTGCTTGCAACTGTTTGATTTGAAATTATGGAAAGATGTTATGGTATGTGCAAGAAAGATGCCATTTTGCTTTATTTTTTAAAAATTTGGGAAAATATTGTTACTTTTCAGTGCTTAAAATATTTAGATCTAAATAAAAAGTGTTTGCATTTTTTAAATCATTGCATAATTGTTGGGTCGATTAGTTTTCATTTTTGCACAAACTCAAAACCTTAGGTTGTTACAACACATTGCAAAATCCATAAGGCAAGTAGAGACATATTTCATTTTCAAACATATGGTTTTCATAGGGTATCATATGGCTTGTATTATTGTAATCTCTCTACCTATGAGCATATTTTAAGGAAGAAAAATGAAATCATTGATAAGCATGTTAGTCATTCTCCAAAAATCTCTCCTAATTATGAGAGTGTCCTAGCACAAGAGAATGAAATCATTGACACATTTCTTAATATAACTTTTCCTAATCTTCATTCATCTCCAAATATCTCTCCCACTTGTGAGAATATTTTGGTGCAAGAGGATGCAATCATAGACAATCATGACAATCATAGTTGTTCTTTTCCCGATACCTCTCCTACTTGTGATGAAGGTACCTTGGTGTTAGAAGATCCAATCATTGATCATCATGAGAATATTTTTTGTTTCTCTCCCCCTACCTCTCCTACTTGGGAAGATATTGTTGGACAAGAGGATGAAATCATTGATACATTTCTTTCAAAAGATAATAAGATGGATTTCTTAGATGAAGATGATAAGGTCACCTTAGATCCCCTCATTAGAAAATCATCAACAAGAGATCAAATCCATTGAGGTTATGAATGCATAAGTGACTATTAGGTCTCCTTTGATTATTGGACGTCCTAAAACTCCTTTTGAACCTCCTAAAAGTCATCTAATTATTGGACCTCCTAAGTCACCTCTCACTATAGGACCTCCTAAACCTTTAGGTACTATCTTAAACTTTGCAAGATAACTTACTAGTAATCATGTGTCGCATCAACCAAGTTATCACACAATTTCTCATACATAATAGTAGAAATAATAAGCAACCAAGAAAAACACAAACCATTCCCACATCGATACCACTTCCACAACCTATTTTACCTAGTGCCCCTTGTTTACCTCAACATAGTGGAAAGGATTATGATCTTGTGGAGAAACTTCGTAATACTCCTACTAATATTTCATTGTGGGACCTAATTCAAACATCACCTGCTTACCATGACATGCTTCAAAAGGATTTACAAAACATTGTTATCCCTCCTAGTGCACAACCAAATGATATGGTAGCTTTGATTAAGAATATGAATCAACCTAATTTGGACATTGTCTTTCATCAAAGTGAATTACCTCCTTTAGAAACACAAAATAAAAATAAACCTTATGATATTGGTTGTTATTAACAAGGCTAGGATTAGGTGTAACCTTGTTGACAATGATTTGGGACTTAATGTTTGTAGTGTAAATATTTTGGATAAAATTGAAGTGGACAAGGCTAAAATCCAACCAACTGATTTGTCTATTCATGGTTTTGACAATGTGGGAAAGCAACCACTTGGTGTGATAACATTACTTGTCAAAGTTAGATATGACACTTTACAAACTCCTATCCATGTCATGCCCCAAGATATTTCATATAATCTTCTCTTGGGTAGACCATGGATTCATGAAATGAATGAAATATCGTCAACGCTTCATTGTTCACTGAATTACGTGTACAACAATAAGGTTTACATGATAAAATTTGACCCTAAATCTTAACAATGTTTACAAACTAAACTAGGAACAAAGGATTCTCTTAGAACATTGACACCAACTACAAAATAGAACCTTTAAAAGTTGAGGATAGAGATGTGAGCTTTCCTTTTGTGACAAAATCATTGGATGATGTTTGGGGTCCATTAGATTTCACACCTACATTCGATGGAGAATACAAGATTATACAACCAAAATTAGGAAAAGAGAAAGAAGCTACCATGATATCAACACAATCTACCATTCAGTCATCAAAAGCACTTGAGTCTACAACTTGTAGCAAAGAAGAGGAAAACACAACTTATACATCCACATATGATGATCATGAAAAACCACCTTCTTTTAAAGAAATGGAAGCTATTTATGGAAGAGGATATCAACTTTTGAAAAAATGTGGCTATAGTGGAAAAGTATGTGGAGTGAAAGAACAAGGTATTTGTGTCCCCATAGAGGCTACCACGCAGGAAACAACAAGAGGTCTTGGTTATTGTCCTTCGAAAGAAACGAAAGCATCAAAGCAACCTTTGCTTAATATCAATGTCATCCACAAGATTTTCCTAAGAAAACTTTAACCTTGGTGCATCCTAAATTGATAGGCAATACATGTGGAAATACGGCATTATATATGTTTCAAAATGATGAGTCCCTAGGGGAATTTTTGGGTATGAATGATACTTCGCCTACTTATCATAATCAATAGCATTAGTTGCTTCTCCTTATCATGTGGTAGTTGTAGTATCATAGCATATTCATTACCATTCATGGGGGTATAAACTTAGCTTTATTACATCATATTTAATTTTGCAAGGAGCAGCATATCATCATCCATCTAGGCTCACCATTGTCCCTACACTTGGGGGGCAAGGGTTTAGGTAATCTTGTCCTAGATGCATTCCTTCTAGAAAGGGATCCCTTTGCATCTCCTTAAAACATTAGTGTAGAAAATACACTAACATTTTAAGGGGGGATATAGTCCCCCACTCATTTTTTGCATAGGAAATGGTCCCTTCTTAGTGATGATAGTATACATTTCCTAGGAAGCATGACCTTGTAGTTGTCAACCAAAGTGTGGTCTTCTTAATCCATGTGACATGTCTCCTTTGTGGTGATATTGGACTGGATGTCCCATAAGAGTGACCTTTCTTGGCATATGATGTTCCCCTTAGTGGTAATTCTATGGTTAGTATGCCCTAAGGCATGATCTTTTATTCCTTGAATAGTCCTCTCTTGGTGGTGATATCATGCATGATGTTCCCTAAGGTGTGACCTTCATGTATTAACAAAAACCCCTTTGATTGTTACCTTTTGTGGTGATATCATTACATCCCTTGAGCTTTTAAACCTTATCATATTCATCCCTCGTGACATTAAACCTTGTCATATTCATGGAATCTAGCATAATACAACTTTCTAGCCATGTGCAAACCTTTTTATTTCATGGAACCTGGCACAATACAGCTTGCTAGCCATGTGTAGCTTATTTTTCTTCACTTTGTTCATAGGGGCTAAACTTAGTGTAGTGTTGGCATAACATCTTGATCATTTGTGGCACCTTATCAAGGTTATTAGGGAGTATAACTCTTGGTATGGTTGTCGTGGGCACACTTGTAGACCTAAAGTGTGTTTTCCAATTTTTTCCCACCTTGTTATGAGCACACCTTGTAGACCTAGTGTGTGTCTCTCATTCTACCTTGTCTTGGGGGATCACCTAGTGAATATCAAACCTCACTAGCCCGTGTGTCTCTTGGTTTGTGATTCACCTAGCAATTATCCGACTTTTCTATTATGGGATTCATGAACATGTTTTGACATGGCCACCTAGCTTAATACAACTTGCTTGCAAGTAGAGTGTGTGTTTCATGAGTGATGTAGCATAACACAACTTTCTAGTCCTCATGCAAGCTAACATTTATTCGATGGATGATATTTGGTATTTGAGACAATTTAAGACCAGTGTCTCTTTACCTTATCGACTTGAATCCTTTTTAGTACTAACCTTGTATTTTGTTGTGTGTTTTCATGTGTACTCTTCGTGTTTACATCATGTTTACATTGTGTTTTTTTTCATATTGTTGCCATCTTTATGTTCCATCATATTGTTAGTGCCATTTCTGGTTTTCTCATTGTCTAGTTGTGTACTCTGGTTTTTCATGACTAAAATTTAGCTATGGGGTGTCTTTCATTTTAGCACGTGGGTTAAATGGGCTCCCACAAGGGTTGAGCCCAGCATGCTAGTTTTGATCTACAAGGGGCGGCTTGTCTTAGGGTTTCCTGGTTTTTCTCTTTTCCTTTTTTTTGGGTTTTTATTCTGGTTCCCATTTCTCTTTTGCTTACTTTGGTTTTTCTTTCAGAATCGGGGGCGGAACGGATTCTTGAAGGGAACTAGAACTTCTCCAATTCTGAGGTTCTAGTTCATGTTCACGCATCCATCCCGGTCCCGATTCTGTGTGTTTGGTGTTCCTTTTTCTTTCTGCCTTGCCGCTGTCGCTGGTTCTTTTCCTCTGTCTCTTCACTTGTCTTTTGTTTTCTTTTCTTTGGCAGGGGTGGGATCGGGATGGGAATCATTTTTGGAACCTTCTTCATGTTTCCTGTCTCGGGTTTTGTCCCGCTTCGGCCCCGCGGCTTCTTTTTCTCGTGTCGGTTCTGGCTTCACCTCCACGGTCTTTTCTTTGGCGGGGGCGGGATAGTTTTCGGCCCCGGTCCCTTTTGTTCCTTTTGTTCCCCATCTCTTTCCTGGTCCCGGCTCCGGCCCTGTTTGGTTCCCGTCTCGTTTGCCTTTTTGTTTCATTGACCTGTCCGCCCAGTTTATTCTAACTTAAGTGGTTCCCCTAAGCCCCATTTTCCATTCGTTACCGACCCATAGCTACCGTTTTTACCGGCCCTGCTTCTTCTTCGCTGTGACTTTCAGCTTTCGGTGTAACCTCTCGGCAACTCTTATCTGTCCCTCGAGGTTCTCTTTCTTTTCGGCCTGGGTTGGTTGTGTCGGGGAGATGTCTCCCTGACTCCTTTGTGTCTCACCGATGGGCTTTCCTTTCGGCGTGATGGTTCCCATTCGAGGTGAGGTCCTCCCGACTCCCCTTGGTTTCCCCGAGTTCCTTTTTGCTGCCCTCCATTCTGCCTTCAGCATGACTCTTTCGGTTCGGGGTGACATCTTGGCGACTCCCTATTCTCTCCCTGAAGTCTCCGTCGGCCTATGTTCTTTGTGTCAGGGAGATGTCTCCCCGACCCCCGCTTGTCTTCCTGACTGTGGTGGCCCCCTTTGCTCTTCGATGTGACTTCCCTTCGGCAGGACTTGGAACTCTCGATATATCTCTTGGCGAATCTGTTATGTCTTGCCGATGGTGTCTTGTGGTTTGCTTTCGGCGTGGGTGGCACCTTTTGTTGAGATGTCTCGGCGATGTCATCTTGCTACGCCGACCGGTGATGGAAGACTTGATGCTTCGGGGAGACTTGTGTTTTGGTGTATGTCATAGCAATGGGGTCATGTCTTGCCGATGGTGATTCAATGTGTGGCTTTCGGTGAAGGTCTTATCTTCTCTCGGCGAACAAGTTTCTAAGGGTCTTCTCGGTATAACAGTGAAGTGTCTACATGACTTCTCACCGATGATTTTGTGCCACAGCGACATACATTTGGCAGGTTATTTCATCGGTGAAAGAAGTTATAGGACACAACGACTTAAGTGGTGTATAAAGATCTCTTCGGTATGAGCTTGGGTCTTCGACGAGTGACCTTCGATCTCGCCGATGGAACATAAAGTGGTCTTTTTCGGCGTGAGTTTTGAATCATCTTGGCGACACTGCATGAAGGAAATATCTTTCGGTAACACACTTTGACTTCGCTGTGATGTCTAGCCGACTTGGCCATATCTCCCCAACTCTATGGTGTTTTCAGTGTCACATGTGGATTTCGCTGTATGGTCTTGTCGACATTGTGATCTCCTGCCGACTTTGACAGGTGTTTGGTGCAGCATGTTTCCTTCGGCCAGATGTTTCCCCGAGTTCCTTCTATCTGGCCGATATGCTTGGCTCTTCGTTGTAGTTGTTTCTCTTCACCTTGAGGTCTTCCCGACACTGCTATCTCTCACCGATATGAGCCTCTCCACGCGGTGCGTTAAAGCCCAAGCTACTAATGGAACATCAATGCACACATGTAGATGATGAACGGTGATGTTTTAATTTGAGCGATAAAGGTGCCCGATGTTTGTCTGAAGACCAGTATGCAGTGTGATCTAGTGGAGGACTTGTCTTAGCGGTCCGATGAAGATTTAAAGGTGACCACCCGATCTCTGATGATCAACAGTCGAGTTTCATACTAGATCACTGTTAGGGTTTCTGTGTTCGCACCAGAAGCCTGGTGCATTCATGGTGACAGAGAGTTGGTCGCTGGCTCCACCGAACCAGCATTCATGGCGACGCGGCTCTGGTATAAGGATGACATGGCTCGAGTATGGACGCGCGGATTTGGTGACAGATTTGACATCGATTTCCTGGCTTCTTTCGTGCGGGAGTGTCTTTCCTGCAGCAACCCGACCAATGACATTTGTGAGGCTAGAGAAGTAGTTGAAGAACATGGCGATTAGGGTTTGACATGGCGCTGATGTGGCTCTGAGCTGGATGGCATTTTTGGAGCTGTTTAAAAGGAACTTCTGAATCATTTGTAAGGGTCAGGGGCCAGAAGTTAGAACAAAAATCTGAAGAGAAGAGCACTAAGTCACAGAGTCAGGTTTTTACCAAATTTTGAGGTTTAGGGTTATAGTCTGTAAATTGTGAGGTCTTGGACACATGTATGAATCTGAATGTATAGATTGAGATCTTTAAGTCTCTCCTTTGTATTGTGCGTATGGATTGTTAATGAAAGTTGATCAAGGATCACTTATTTAATCATTTTAATGTAATGTTTTAATGTCTGTTCTGGTTGTTGCTCTTATTCAAGGAATAAGTTAAATTCTTTAATCATATCAGAGATTCATATGTATGATAGGAGGATTTGATAAGTAGTCTTATAGATCTGATCACTAGTTGTGAGACTAATAAGGTTAATCTTGCAAAGACTTTAATGTCCAGAGTAATGGTTCCTTCTATTTGCAGATTATTGTGACTCCTAGCCCAATGGATATGGCACTAATCTGATATATGCTATTTGTCTTTAGGGTTCTAGTCTTCTTGCTCAAGATCAATCATTTTATTTAATCAATCTTGTTTGATGTCTTGCCCTACCTCCTGGTTGCTGCAAGTATTGTGTTACTGGGAATCTAGCCATATTTGAGGTTCTCAATACTTGGCATCAGGAGTCATCTGCTATAAAAAGCAATGTCTAGTCTTATTTGAGGCATTGTGTGGGTATACCCGCCCTGGTTCTGCAGAGCCTAAAGTGCAGAAGATCTCAGTCTTTGACTGAATCTTGTCAGTTGGTCCAGGTCCTCCGAGCTGCCCTTGACTGGAGATGGCTACTCCATAGGTAGAATAGGAGACCAACCTGGTTGCTCATTAAAAACAACCAACACATATCATGTGTTTCATCATGTATGCTTCATGTTTTCTAACATGTATGTTTGTGTATGTTGTCTAGCTGCATATCATACATGCATGTGTGTTCCTTTGTGCTTATGTTGGTTTTCCATGGGATATTGGATCCTAGGGGCTTGAGAGCTCCCCCCATATCCTTTTTCATCTTACGTCTCCAACATTTGAACAATCGGACCCCTCTTGACATATTTCTCTACTTTAGTGTGAGTCTAAGCATAAGTTCATACTCTCAGTAAAGTGGGCGCTAAATATAGTGTAGAAAATTGTCACCCTTAACAATTTCACATTTTTTTTGTCCCCCTAATTTATTGGACTTAATTAAGCTCCCAATTTTCCAAATTATGCATTCCAAGGCCTAATTTTTACCATTTTTCGAAGGATTACGAGCATTGAATAAATGAAACTATTTGTTATTTTGCTCTTGACTAAGTGTGGCCTATAAATTTGGGCTAGGACCCATTCACCCATGGGAGAATGGGTCCTCAACTAGGACCCAAACTTAAATATGTTGTTGGGTGCATTTTAACATTCAGAATTCAAATTTCAAGTGTTGGCTTTTGGAATCTAATTTTTGAGCAATTGGATAAATGCCTATAAATACCTAGTCTTTTCACCATTTGAAACTAGAAGGAAATTAGAACTTATGATCAATAATTATTGTAAAGAGCAACATTTCAAGAGCTTTATTGCAACAATTCAAGATCTAGGCATCATGGAAAAATGTATGTGAGTTCATGTCTTCATGTTATCATTGTTTTGTGAAGGCTAACCCTTGTGGTAGGTCTCCAAAGCATTCGAGCATTCAAGAAAATAAGATCCAAATCCTTGAGGTGATTTGTATGACTTTAGTCCTTCAAGGAAGCCATTGAAGGGTGGTGAGTTGAAGCACATTATTATTTCATCATTCCTTACTTTCCATTATCATTTATCCATTGACATTTTCCATTGTGGAAGTGGAAACCCTTACACGAGGTTTGACTAAGGCAAGCCCCTAAAATGGCCCAACATTCCTCTCTTTGTGAATGTGCAGATCTCAAGTTTAGGAGGATTGAAGGAAGTGTGAAGACCACTTTTCCATTGTTACATTCAAAGCACTACATATTTTCAACAAATGAAAACTCGTCTACAAAATTATCTGAGAATGTTCTGACAACTTTGCAAGAGGAAATGAAAGTCTCAAATCTGTGAATATAGGACCCCAAAAGTTGATCAAGGCCCCCTATTAGGGACTCAAACACCCTTGGATGACTATATCCTTTTGCAATGGCTGAAACAATCTTTTATGGGTTAGGACATATCACTCTTCACTTTTTGGATTCACCTGCAAACTGTTATTTTAGTCTTTCAGTTGTTGGGATCTTACAATTTACATATTAGGGAACATAGTCTAATTAGGTTAATCATTCCAAATCATTTCCAATTCATTCCCATCCTCAATCAAATGTAGATCCAGGTCTAACTAGCTCACCTTCGTGGTTGATAGTCAATCTTTGCACCTTGTTCATTTGCATCCTAATGAAACCCTTCAAAAAGTGGAATTGATCCTAGGTTCTTTACATTAGAACTCATCCTCTCCATTTTTCTATGTTTTAGCCCCGATCATCAAAGTCCTAATGAAATCATTGAATATTTTACCGTCTCAAATTTTTGGACTTCGGGGATCGACCTTATTTCTTACCACTTACAATCTCTTCACCTTAAGTGTTAAGCTTCCCTCTCGATCCCCAATTCCTGATGTCTCATTTTCAGATTTTGGTGATTGAGCCTTTCATCTAACTTTAGCCTTATCTTTACAATAAGATGTAAGGTTTCCTCCTGACCCTCAATCTCTGATGCCTTACCTTCAAAATTTGGGTACCAGATTTCCCTCTTATTACTTATTGTATTTTACAATAAGGCATAAGCCTTCTCTCCAACTCCCAAATCTTGATATTTCTCTCTCTCTCATGATCTTCTAATCTCCCCACCAACCTTCAAGCTTTTGGAATTCTTCCTTCCTTTCCTCCAACAAGCATCAGGTCCGACGCCTGATGCCCGATAGGTGATCTTTTGAGGATTGTAAAATCTTCATGTCATCTTATGCAAAAAAGTGTTATGCAATAGGAGGTATGCCCAATGCTTGATGAGGCTTCTTCTATAACATTCGAGATTGTGGCCTTCTTCCTTTCAACCTTTTCCTTTGTCAAGACTTCAAACCCTTTTTGGATTGTTGGATTTTTTTCCTAAAGTCCAAATCCAATTTTTGTTCTCGTTCCTACAGTCTGATCCTTTTGCAAGATGTTGATCCGAGGGGCACGTGTCATGTTCTCATTGCAGCATGTTCCCCCTTCACAACACATTTTCACTTCTGCAACACAAAAATATTATGCAGTGACTTGGTCAAATTTGACTTCATTGGACATGTGTCAGCTCTTCATTACAACACATTCCTCCTTTTGTAACACATTTTCAATTCTTCAATGCATAAATAAAATGAGATAAGTGATGAAGGGAAACAAATGGTGACACGTGATAGGCTCACATTGGAGCACTTAAATCCTCCACAACCCCAAACACTTTTTCGTTTCTTTGTGCTTGCAAGTACTTTGAGAGTTCTAAACTACACACAGGTTTGCAAGTTCTTTTATCTTCATTATTTATTTATTTTCTCCATTAAATGTAATGTAAATCTTGTTATTTGATGCATTTATCTACTTCGTATATTGTTGGTAGGTTCTCATTTTCGATTGAATAGATTGGGTGAACTATGAAAATGAAGTTGGACATTTTCTAAAAATATTTTAGTGTTCTACGTAGTACAAATGAAAACAAAAATTGTAGATGTTTGCATTATGTGCTAGCATCCTAAACATGACCTTCAACTTTTGGTACCAAGTTCCTTATTTTCTACTATTTATGCTTTTGAACTCAATTTGGAAATTGTGTACTTCAAATTCCAAAAAGTAACCATTTTCAAACCCAACTTATATTAATGTAAAGTTAAATATAAAGTAGCTCAAATTTTACATTTTACAAGAGGATATAATTTAAGGAAACAAAAGGAAAATGAGGAAATGCACCAAAATAACATATCAATTTAGTCCTCTCTACAAAGTTCAACCTTCCATCTACCTTGGATTTACTATACAATTGAGGTTGGTTCAACCTACATCTATGACTTAACTAACAAATGAAAAAAAAAATGAAATGCATGAATGAATAGTAAAGAAAAATCAGCATTCCATGGGTTCATTGATTAGAGACACTTCCATATAAAAACCATGCGTAGGCACAATAAACACAAAACTTCAAGTTTGAGCTCTCTCTAAAGAAAGTTGTTAAGCAACACAAAGAAGAGACCTTATATTCCTTAATGAACAAAAAGATATTTAGAGGAGTGGGTTAACCCATATTATACAAGGAAATCCCTTAAGATCACGCCACCTATAGTGAGTTGGGTTTTAGAAGAATTACAATGTATGAAAAAAAAAGAGAAACGAAGAGGAAAAAATTCAAGCAAAGAGGATGATCTATCTAATAATCAAATAGAGATACCTATAGGAGCATTGGGTTGCTTGATAGGGATGGTCAGTTTCCTTCCACTCTTTCATAATGGAATGGTGTGAGCTAGAGGAGAATATAATAAGTGCAAGTCATTGAATGAGAGTAATTGTTGCCTATCATGATGACTCTATCAAGAAAGATAGCAATTGATTGCATGAGCCAAACTATTGAGATCCTCAACAAATAGCAAGAAGTGTCACCTATCTAGAAGAAAGGTGAGTGCACATATGCAAGTGCCACTAAGGATTTCAATTAATAATCTAGAGGCTACAAACTCAATTGGGAAGGATTCTATGATTTTCTTGCCTATATTAACCAGAATTTATATATTTAACTTGAATTAGCTTCCTGAGCTTCAAATATTTCAATTTATTAAAATTTACAATACATAAACATATAATAAACCCTAAATTTTATTTAAAAACTATATACCAATTGCTATTGCTATTTTGGGTTGCCTGTCACCACACTTTTCACTCTCCTTCACTGCTCTACACTTACTTGAACATCAAGAAACCTTTTTTGTTCTATTTTACTCCTGTAAATCATATCTTTTGCTTTGGATAATTTACCATATGGCAGTTTCCATCAGGAAACTTATCATATTCTACAAAAAAGAGGTCTCAAACAACAACAATTCATTCCTTCATCTTAAACCTTACAACAACCGAACACAAATTCCAGTTGATCAAATTTTTGCAGGCTATTTCCTTAGTCTAGTGGATTGTTGCTTCCTCTCCACTTCATGATAGAAAATATAATCATGTAAACAAATTCTAGAAGGAATACATGTAGCTTTCACATTACTATTGTACCATGGCTTCTTCAAAAATGTGTTTTTTTAATGGTATAGGTTGTGCTCTTAGTGTTTGCATTGCAATGCCACTTTTTCCCTGCTTGGACCTTGAATGATTGCTCCTCCCAATTGCTTCATTTCTCCAACATAAATGCTCTCACCATGGTCACATCTAATATGTTGGAAAACACTTCTAGATCACATTTTATCTATTCTTTCATTTTTTCACATACAACTTCACTAATAAAATGAAATAGATCTTTTATTTCAAAAACCCACACATCAATTCCTTTAGCAATGTTCTTGCAACTACTTGCTTCTTCAAGACTTTTATCTTTTTCTTCCTTCTTCTCTCACCCACTCTGATACACAAATAGTTTTTCAATGCAAACCAAATATATTAGGATTTTTTTATTAATCATGTAGAGAGTTATTTATACAATGATGTAGCTTATTTCCATCCTATTTTCTAGGATGTACCTCCTATCTTCAATCTATAAATCCCTCATTTTCCTTAACTATACGCAATTCTATATAATTTTTAGAACCACAATCACTCTAACAATCTAAAAACATACTAGTGTTAAACTTAGAATAGGTTTAAATAACACTATCAATTAAACCTATTCAATATTAACCTCCTAAAACCAATTATTTAATCAACCTATTACACACAAACATATTATAATACATAAGATTCCAACAAAATTAGTACCAAAATTTGTAGGGAAAAATGTTAAAATGCAAATAATATTTTTGCATAGTCACCAACCCCCACCTCTTGTTTCCTATTACATTTATAGTCCACCCAAAAGGAGAGGAAAATATTAGATATTGATTTATTGAGGAGATCCAACAAGTGAGATGCCATGGGAGTACTAACAAACAGGGTGGTCTTATGTAGTGGCCTTAGGGTTTAACTATAGTCAAGAAGACAAGTTAACAACTGTACAAATGTAATCCAAAACTCTAGCATAAGTAGTTAACTTCTGCAGATCTAAGGAAAGGATCCTTGATAATGATTCACACACATCCAATAAAATTCAAACCATCATAAATTATAAATCACCAACATAAAATTAATAATAATCTGTCTATTATAGGGTATAATGTAGTTACAGGTTTGTTGTAGTAGTTACATAGCCTTTTGGAAAGATGATATAACTCTCAAAATTGCCCCAGTGCATTCTATCTTCCCAGATCTAAATAGAATACTCTTGTATCTATTCACTCAGACAAAGAATGTGGTAGATCACTGACCTAGGTAGGATTTAAGGAGTGACAACCCTCAACCTAGTTGCCTGAGTGATGAAATCGCTATGGAAGTGGGTGCCTAGTTGAAATCATGCAATTTGAAATTGTTGCTAATGAATTTGCTGCACCCAATCAAGAGTGAGGTCTGTAGAATGCTTTCATATTTAGCTTCTTATTCCCTTGTTATGCTAGCCCTTATCACCTATTTGTGTTGCATATGGGTAGCGCCTAGGATCCAACTTCAAATTAGGGTGTCGATTGTTTTCCTCTCCCATTCGAATGTGCCAATTATCCTTGAGTGTGTTACCTCCTACAATTAGCACCCTTGATGATATGCCTCAAATTGTAGCACTGGAAGTATCTAGGTCTAATTCTCCTGTAAATGAATAGAATTTGAGATAAGGTATTGACCATAATGATTAATTAGGCTTACATAAGTAAGTGCTATTAAGATCCAATTAAGAAAGATAAAGGTTTTTCATCCCAGACCTCTAGGAGTGAGGGTTTTGTCTCAGCCCCCCAAATAGGTTCACACCCAATTTCCTTAACAAAATTTCCATATATTTTTTCCCAACCAGCCCAGGAGCATATATACCTGTGGCTTACAAGTGGCGCCCCAAAACTAGAGATAGGTCAGCCCAAACAAGGAATAGGTCAGTTGAAAAAATTTATTATTATTTCCAAAAAATGGGTGCCAAACAATTATTTAGGTTGGCCCAAAAATTTTAAATTAAATTTTTTAATTAAATTTATTTTTTATTTTTTATTTTTTCTTCATTTATTTAAAATATTATTATTATATTTAATTAAAATATCAAACTAGTGTTTAAAAACACTTTTTCTTGCCTTTGCAGAAATTTGATCTTAAAATCAAATTGGGGACATGACAGTCCTCCCCTCCCAAATGTTGCTTGTCCCCAAGCAACCTCAGATTTGGATGCTCAAAAATCTCCACGCCTTCCCAAGTTACATCTTCCAGTGGAAAGTTCTTCCATTTGACTAGGTATTTCGAAATGACTATGTCCCTCAACCTTTTCTCCTTCACATCCAAGATTTTTTTAAGCTCAAGAATCATTTTTTCTTCGTCATCAAGTAGTGGCAATTCAAGAGGAGTGGTTTGTTTCCCAAGTTCCCTTTTGAGGCATGACACATGAAAAATGTTGTGAATTCTATTGTCTTTAGGGAGTTCTAGCTCATATGGAACCTCCCCAATCTTCCTTAGGATCTTGTATGGCCCAAAAAATTGTGGCTTCAACTTTTCTGCACCATTCCTCTTGAGGGTACACTGTCTATAGGGTTGCAATCTCAAGTAAACCATGTCACCAATCTCAAAAACCCTCTTTGATCATTGCCAGTCTACATACATCTTTTGCTGATTTTGAGCTCTCTACAAATTCTCTCCTTAAGGGCATTCAAAATGTCCATACTCTATTGCACTATATCCCTTGCTCTAGGAACTCTACTATCTAAAATAATCAAATCCATGAATGAAGTAGCATCATAACCATAAAGTGCCTTGAAAGGTTTCATACCTATGGACATGCGATGTGTAGTATTGTAGTGAACTCCTCCAGGTACAACCACCTAATCCAAGTTTTTTGCTTCCCTCATGCAATGATGTTCAGTAGCCTACCCCACGACCATAATTCTGTTTCTCCCATGCTTTTGACAGACCCAGCTGGGAGTTAATTTATGGTAGTTTGGTCACAATTGTAGTCCTTTTCCCGTACAGATGATAAACATATAAACCTTTATCACTTTGATGATCTTTGGTAAATCCCAATGAAGTTCTGAAAATATCTCGAAT
This sequence comes from Sequoia sempervirens, assembly GCA_007258455.2. Classification (NCBI taxonomy): domain Eukaryota; kingdom Viridiplantae; phylum Streptophyta; class Pinopsida; order Cupressales; family Cupressaceae; genus Sequoia; species Sequoia sempervirens. The sequence goes on along the minus strand of VDFB02000002.1, from coordinate 194,390,191 downwards.
GTTGCGGCTGAAGTAACTTTGTGAGTTTAACGGGCAGAAAATGGTATGAAAATGGAGCGATGAGTTTTAGCGAGCCTATCAACCAACACAGGATGCCGTCCCATATTCCGCACCTTTAGTAAATCCCGCGATGAATCCATGGAGATGTTCTCCCATTTCGGTTTCTTGAAATGGGTTTAATGGTCACGAAAACATGTTGTTTCTTTGCTTTTTGATTATCGTAAATGAGTCTCCTCATCATGCCAGGATGATTACTTTTTGCCTTTTCGTTGCCGCCCATCTCTACTGCCAGAGAACCGCAGGGAACCCGATATTCAACAGCAGCGGTTGTCATGACATGCCCCAACGTCTCCCTTCGACCTGATCTGTACAAGATGCCCTCTATTCCTGAAGATCTTGACTGCACCCCGGTAGTTTATCTGCACTCTCATCTATATCGCCGGCAAAACCCATCCTGGCATGGTCAACGAGTCTAAAAAGCCCAATCGAAAAAATCGTGAAGAAAATAAAAATAAGTTTCATGGAGCGCATTCACCCCACCATGGATTGTGCTTCTCTCACACATCAATATCAAAACTAGGTTTTGGGAAGCTACACCATTTCTACCATAATCAAATCCCTTCTTGCACTGAGTTGTTGAACTCAGAGGTTTGAAGCATGACATGTTTTAATCACACTGTGGAGCTGTTCATGTTCAAATTGAAGCAATGTAATGACAGCCAACATTCCCTTGTCATGGGGCTGAGAAGCCCTTCTTGCTTCTCGGAGCTTCCTACCAAAAGAGGGGTGTCTATTTTGCATCAAGACTACCTCAATACCCTCTCTTGAAGCATCACATTCTAAAACAAAAGGAAGTGAGAAATCCAGAATAGCCAAAACAGGGCATGAACTCATTACCTCCTTAAGCTTATCAAAAGTTTGTTGTGCTGCAAGGCTCCAAGAGAATGCCCCCTTCTTCGTTAAATTGGTCAATGGAGCTGCAAGTTGTGAAAATACTTTCACAAACCTCCTACAGTAGTTACATAAGCCCACAAATCCTCTCAAATGTGAAAAATTCCTTGGTCTAGGCCAATCCTGGATTTCCTTGATCTTCTCCTCATCAACACTAACCCCTTGAGCACTAATCTTATGCCCCAAATACAAAATTTTAGTCAAACAAAACTCACATTTTGATATCTTGGCATACAATGAATGTTGCTCAAGTATGCCAAGCACCTCATCTATGTGCTTCAAGTGACCCTCCCATGTCCTATTATAGATCAAGATGTCATCAAAGAAAACCAAAACAAATTTCCTCAATTGTAGAATGAATACATGGTTCATACATGACTGGAAGGTAGCAGGGAAATTAGTCAACCCAAATGACTGTTGGTGTGTGGCAACCGATCATGCTATACTATACACTCTTCATGTATCCTAGTTGGGGTTTGGGGTCGAGATGGGCCCCAAGTGGGAGTTCAGGGGCGACAACCCCCGAGAAAAAAATTTCTCCTATTTTTTTGCTTCGTCACCGATAAAATAAAAAATTGACTTTGTAAAATCCTAATTCTAGAAGCTTCTAAAAGCTTGTAATAAGTGGTTGGGATGGGAGTTGCAGTAGGGAATTATTTGCAAGATTGTAATATGTTTTGCATTGGATGGTTGGGGTTTTGTGGATGTAGCCAATATTGGGTGTTCACTACGTTAAATTCTTTGTGTTGTCTTGTTGTTGCTATAATTTTTCTGTGTATTTTATTTCTCTATTTTATTGATCAAATCTGCATTTAACTATTAGATATTTTCCTTCTAACCCTAACAAGTGGTATCAAAGCAAGTTTGTGTTCAATTATCCTCTGCAAGAAGGTCTCATAGTTGAGTGGGGGTAATGGAAGTTGAGGGTAAGTTGAAGGTTGAGAAGTTCAATGGACGGAACTATTAGTTATGGAAGATGCAGATGGATAACTACCTCTATTAGAAGGATTTATGGCGACCATTGGAAGGGAAAACCAAGAAACCCTCAGCAATGTTTGATGAGGACTAGGATATTTTGGACAAAAAGGCACTTCTAAGACAACAACCCAGGATGTCAGCTGGTCACCAGATTGATTTGAATTCCGCTGATTGCCAGAATCACATTGCGCATCGCCGATAATAGCGCGCAACATACGCCTAGCCGCTACTGTTCATTCATACACTGCATATTTATATTGGCATGCTCATATTGGTATTGGGTGATTTTTCCCTGTTTCCTATTTTCGGTGGTATTTCTATTGGCATCTGCTTATTTATGGAAGAGAATTCCTAACAGTGTTTCTGGTTGTTTAAGTTTTATCTATCTAAAAACATTTGTTGGAACATCGCCAAGCCTGATCCGTTCTTCAATCTTAGGTCATTATTTCTTTGGGTAATGTTTTTATGGATCTGTTTCAAGCAGGAGCCAAAACGTTGAAAGGCCTCCACCACACTTTTATCATCGATCCAATTAGAAGATGCACGCTACCCTAAATACAACTCGTCAGTGGAATGCCTCAAGAGGATCTCAATTAGGGCTACTACCAACATCATCTAAAATTGGTTTGACAGGTTTAGATAATTATTATGTATATGTTTCCTAACAAAGCTGGTGTCAATAGTTTTTAGTGGGTCATTATTTTTTAAAGATTTTTATCAACGTTTTTAGCATCTAATAAATCTTTTTTTCTCATTATAGAATAGAGGAATGAAGAGCGCATGGAGCACATATCTGATTGCCTCATCCTCCCTTTTCTTGTACTTTTATCTATAATGTGTTGCATGGCAATATAGATATTAGCATGTGAATAGACAAATAAAGAAATGATGTTTGTTGTTTTCGATCATCATAAACCTCAGCTATCACAAATAATACTCTCTCATTTCCTTGCCATGATGGACAAATACTTATGTTTGATTGTATGGCTTTCAAAATTGGAAGATTCACATTATTTTTGTTTCCCCACCAAATTGAAATTTTGTTAGATGCGTTAAATTCAAAATTTGCATTCAAATTTTAGATGGTAATGGAAAACTTATGAAGGGGGATTCAAACTCACTGCAGAGGATTCTTTCAAATATTAGGTTTTTATTTTTTAACAGAATATTGATATGATTTGTAGGATATTAAGGGAATTAGGGTTTTACTTTTTAACAAAATATTGATATGATTTGCAAGAGATTAAGGGAACTTGAGAAAAAGAATTGATTTCTATTTTCTCCTCAACCAAAGAAAGATTGAATATTTTTTTTACTTTGCCATTAATTTAAAATGTTGTTATAAGGAAAGATTGAATATTGTTTCTCACTTATTAGATATTTTATTTCTATTTTGCTATTAATTTTAAATATTGTTATAAGGAAAGACAATAAAAAATAACATTTTAATCAGTGTGAATTGAAAATTATAAAATAAGTTTCCAAATTTTATAAAAGTGATTTCTAAATTAGACATAAAAAGAAGCCTTTAAATTTTAGAAAATTAAATGCAAAAAAAATATTCTAAATTGACTATTTCATATAAAAGTAGTTCTTAAATTAAACATGAAAAGAAGTTTCTAAATTTTAGAAAATCAAGTGCAAAAGAAATATTCTAGATTTACTATTTTAAATTAGAGTAAAAAGAAGTTTCTAAATTTTAGAAAATCAAGTATAAAATAAATATTCTAAATTTTCTATTTCATATAAAAGTAGTTTTTAAATTAGATGTAAAAAGAGGTTTCTAAATTTTAGAAAATAAGTGCAAAAGAAATATTCTAAATTTACTATTTCATATAAAAGTAGTTTTTATATTGGATGTAAAAAGAAGTTTTTCTAAATTTATTATTTCATATAAAAGAAGTTTTTTTTAAAAATTGATTGCATGAGGTCCCTGTATGTTGGGTGCTGCCCCTTACAGTGATTTACACTACTTCGAAAAAAAAAAAAGTTTTTAAATTAGATATATAAAAAAAGTTTCTAACTTTTAGAAAATTAAGTGCAAAAGAAATATTCTAAATTTATTATTTCATGTAAAAAAGATTTAAAATTAGATTTTTTAAAAAATTCTAAGTTTTAGAAAATCAAGTATAAAAAAAATATTTCCAAATTTACTATTTCATCTAAAAGTAGTTTTTAAATTAGATGTAAAAAGAAGTTTCTAAATTTAGAAAATTAGATGCAAAAGAAATATTCTAAATTTATTATTTCATATAAAAATAGTTTTTAAATTAATATACTTAAAATTAAAAATGAATTATATATATATATATATTCAAGATATTTTTAAAACATTTCCCTTAGATTTTTATATAAATTTATTTAACTAATTTTTTAATAAAAAATAATTATTATTAATAAAGATAAGATATAAAAAAAAACATGTTAAGTTACTACCATAAAAAGAAATTTTAAAAATTTAGAAAATTAAATATGAAAGAACTTTCTTAAATTTTACTATTGCATATGAAAGTAAGTTAATTAAAAAAAATAAAATTAAAAAATATTGAAAATATTTTCAAAAGTTATAAATTAATGTATTTAATATTATAAAATTAAATAAAAAGAAAATATCTTAAATTTACTATTACATATAAAAATATGTTTTCTAAATTAAAATATTTAAAACCTAAAAAATATTTAACAATTGAAAACATTTCATACAAGAAAAATCATTCATATTATAATAAAAGTTATACGGTTAGGGTTTGATAAAGGTTAGGGTTTGATAAGGGCTAAGGTTAGGGTTCAATTATTGTTACAGTTTAATTAGGACTAGGATTCAATTAAGGTCAAAGTTAGGGCTAGGATTCAACTATTCTTAGAGTTTAATTAGATTTAGGGTTAGAGTTTAATTGGGGTTAGTGTTCACTTAAGGTCAGGGTTAGGGTTAGGGTTCAATTAACATTCAATTTGGGTTAGGGTTAGGGTTTTACAATAAAGCTTGGTGTTAGGGCCAGGTTTGGGCTTCATATGGGGTTATCGTCAAGGATAAGGTTATGATTCAATTAGGATTACAATTCAATTAAGGGTCGATTAGGGTTAGGTTTTCGGTTTAATTATGATTATAAGATAAAGCTTGGGGATAACTAGGGTTTTATGGTTAGGGTTCAATTAGGATTCAATTCAAGGGTAATGGTTTAATAAGGGTTTAATTTAGATTAGGGTTTGATAAGGGTTAAGGTTAGGGATCAATTATTGTTACAGTTTAACTAGGGCTAGGATTCAATTAAGGTCAAAGTTAGGGCTAGGATTCAAGTATTCCTAGAGTTTAATTATATTTAGGGTTAGAGTTTAATTAGGGTTAGTTTTCACTTAAGGTTAGGGTTAGGGTTCATTTAACTTTCAATTATATATAACCTTAATTGAAACCCAACCCTTACTAAACCCTAATCCTTGAATTCAATTAGGATTCAATTTGAGGGTTAGGGTTTAATAAGGGTTGGGTTTCAATTAAGGTTAGGGTTTGATTATGGATAGAGTTTGATTAGGGTTAGTGTAATTTAGGGTTAGTGTTCACTTAGGGTTAGGGTTAGCCTCAAGGTTAGGGTTACAATTTAGTTAGGGTTATGATTCAATAAGGGCACAATTAGGGTTTATGTTAAAGTTAAGGTTCAATTAGTGTTAAGGTTAGGGTTAGGGTTCAATAAGGGTAAGGGTTATTATTAGGGTTATAGTTTAATTAGAGGTACAATTCAATTAGAGTTAGGGTTTAATTATCTTAGGAAAAATTAGCGTTCAATTAGGGTTAAATGTTAGGGTTATAGGGGATAAAAATTGGGGTTATAGTTAGGATTGAGGTTAGAGTTATGATGAATGTTATGATTTGGGTTAGAATCAACATTCACATTAGGCAACCATGTTACTCCAATCATGAGATCACACCAGGCCATGCCTACAACTGCAGTCACCCACCTCATGCAGTCCACAGCTAGGCTAGGGTCCAACTACACATGGGCTGCCAGGGATTAGGTCCAACTAGGCCAATGCCAGAGCCAAGCTCACCATGGCTAGGCACCAGAGTGATGATCAGGGCGGACCCACCAGGCGCAGCCCATGGTCATCCACCAGGATGTGGCCTCACCAGGGCCTTTAACTGGGGCCAGGGCTGAATCTCACCAGGCTAACATTTCAAACAACACAGGGTCCAACAAAACACACAGGGCACCAAGGCCAGGGCCAGGGCCAGAGCTCAATTCAGGGCCAGTACTGTTCACTCTGTGCTACTGGGCTGCCAAGTATCCAATCATGGCCAGGCCACAGTCCCATAAATCATGTCAGTGGCCATGGTCCACATAGGACAGGGCTAGAGCTAGGGTCCAACTGGGGCTAGGATCCAACAAGCGGTCCAACCAGGGCCAGAGCCATGGCCAGGGTCTCACCAAAGCCAGGACTGGGATCAGTGTCTCCCAGGGTGCAAGCGGGCCTGCTGTTGGCTGCCAGGGCTAGGATCCAACTAGGGCCGAAGATCAGGCCAGGGCTGGGTCCACCAAGGCTGGGGTCCAAATAGTGCTGGGGTGCCGTGAGGGCTAGGGCTGGTGTCAAATCTCCAACCTGCTGCAAGTGCCAGTTAATGCCACCTTGCCAAATTCAGGAGCTATAATCCCACCAGTGCTTAGGCCTAGGCCGCACACCAGGGCCAAGATCCAAACTGTGGCAGAGTAAAATTACACTTAGAATTTAATTATGGATATGTTTCAATTAGTATTCAATTAGGGGTAGGGTTTAATTAGCATTAAATTAGGGGTAAGATTTAATTAGAGTTAGAATTTAGGATTAGGGTTAGGGTTTAATTAGGGTTTGGGTTTAGTTAATGTTATGGTTAGGACTAGGGTTCATTTAGGGTTATGGGTTATGGTTCAATTAGGATTATAAAATAAATCTTTGGTTTAGGGTAAGGATTAGGCTTAGGCTTAGGATTATAGTTCAATTATGGTTATAGTTAGGGTTAGGATTTAATTAAGGTTATAGTTAAGGTTAAGGTTCAGTTAAAGTTAGGATTAGGTTTAGCGTTCAATTAGGATAAGGGCTAGTGTTAAGGTTAGGGCTAGAATTCAATTAGGGTTCAAGATTAGGGTTAGGGTTGGGTTCAATTAAGGTTGGGGTTCAAATAGTGTTAAAGGGTGAGGGTTAGGGTTGGCATTAAATTTCAATTAGATTAAGGGTTAGTGTTAGTGCTAAGGTTAAGGTTAAATTAGAATTATAATTCAATTAGTGTTTAGGTTTAGGATTATGGTAGAATTGGGGTTAAGGTTCAACTATAATTAGAGTAAAATTACACTTAGAATTTAATTAGGGTAAGGTTTCAATTAGTATTCAATTAGGGGTATGGTTTAGTTAGCATTAAATTAGGGGTAAGATTCAATTAGTGTTAGGGTTAGGATTAGGGTTAGAGTTTAATTAGGGTTTGGGTTTAGTTATTATTAGGGTTAGGACTAAGATTCATTTAGGGTTATGGGTTAGGGTTCAATCAAGGTTATAAGAAAAATCTTTTGTTTAGGGTTAAGATTAGGGTTAGGGTTAGGATTATAGATCAATTATGGTCAGAGTTAGGGCTAGGGTTCAATTATAGTTAATTTTTAATTAGGGTTATAGTTGGGGTTAGGATTTAATTGTCTTAAATTAAAAAAAAAAAAATTATCTTATACTTAGAATGGGAATTCAATTAATATATTAACCCTAACCCTAACCCTAAACTCTAAACCCTAAATCCCAAACCACAAACCTAACCTTAACCTTAGCTATAACCATAACCCTAAAACTAGCTCTAACTTTAACAATTATCATAATCCTAACCCTAATTATATCTCTAACCATAATTACAACTATAATCCTAACCCAAACCCTAATATTAATCCTAAACCTAACCCTAATCCTAAACTTACCCTAATTGTAATCCTAACCCTAAACCTAACCTTAATTCTATATCTAACTAGAACCCTTAACTATCTCTAATCATAACCTTTACCCTAAACCTAACTTTAATTGTAACTATAACTATAACCCTAACCCTAAATGTATATCAAATTGTAATTGTAACCCTAACCCTAACATGAGACCTAATCTTAACCCTAATTATAATCTTAACCCTAATTTTATATTTAATTATAATCCTTACATTAACTCTAAATATAACACTAACCATAGCCCTAATTGTAACCCTAACCTTATTTTTCTCTAATCATAACCCAAACCTTAATACTCACCCTAATTGTAACTCTAACCCTAACCCTAACTATAATCATAATCCTAACCATAACGCTAACCCTAATTTAATCTCTAAATGTAACCATAATCCTAACCCTAACCCTAATCTTAATCCTAAACCTAACCTAACCCTAACCATATTCATAATGTTAAACCCAATCCTAACCCTAATGCTTACCCGAACCCTAACCCTAACCTTAACAATTTTATCTTCCATGTTGTGTTGCAAATGCTACTAGCATATATATATTATTTATTAATAATATATATAAAATACGCTAAGAGATATCCTTCTCGAGGCGCCTATTTTTAAATCAATATGTCACATAGAAGTGCATAGGCGCCTCGAGAAGGATATCTCTCGGCATATTTTATATATATTATTAATAAATAATATATATATGCTAGTTTAATATGAAAATGGTAGAAGGTGGGTCAGTTGTTGATCATTTAAATGATTTTAATACAGTTACCAGTCAATTAACTTCTGTAAATATAAACTTTGATGAAGAAGTTGGGGCTCTTTTGATTATGTGTTCCTTGCCTGAAAGCTGGAATAGCTTGCTAATGGTTGTTAGTAATTCTGTTTTTGATTTGAATACATTGAAATTTGATGATGTTGTTGGTGTTATTTTGAGCGAGGAAATTCGTAGGAAAAGTTCAGGTGGAACATCCACATCAGGCAATGTTTTGAATGCAGAAAGCATGGGCAAAACAAAGGAGAGAGGAAACAATTATGGAAGTCGTGGGAAGTCACAAGGAAAATCAAAGGACAAAAGGTCCTAATCTAGATAAAAGAAGGATTGTTGGTACTGGGTAAGCCGGGTCTTAAAGAAAGATTGTTGGTCTCAGAAAAATAAAGGAGACAAAAAGGAAGGCAATAAAGAGGAAAATGTGGTAAGTAATAAATCTGATGAGGATGATTTGATTCTTTCCCTTGATAATGTTGATGATTCTTGGGTGTTAGATTTAAGGGCTTCATTTCATACTACGCCCCATATAAGTTATTTTATTGATTATGTCTAAGGGGATTTTGGGTTGGTTTATTTGGAAGATAACGAACCCTATCAGATTGTTGGAAAATGAAGAATCAATATTAAGTTGCAGAATGAGAATCATTGGCTACTACATGAGGTAAGACACGTTCCAAAGTTAAGCAAAAATTTAATTTCAACAGAACAACTAGATGATGAAGGTTGTGTTGTTACATTTAGTGATAAAATTGGAAGGTTACAAGAGGTGCCTTAGTGGTAGCAAAAGGTGTGAAAGTAGGCACCTTATATCTTTGTACAGGTCATACTGTTCCATCTACTTTAGCTATTGCAAATAAAAATCAATGTTCAGGAACAATTGTAGTTCAGCAGGCAGAAAATCAAATAGTTGTTGTGGATTCTAAATCAACACTGTGGCATTATAGACTTGGGCATATGAGTGCAAAAGGTATGAAAGTACTTCATTTAAAGAATGTTTTACCAGTTCTAAAATGTGTTAATATGGATTTTTGTGAAAGTTGTGTGTATGACAAACAAAAGAGAGTTTTCTCAAGGATGAGAAACAAAAGAAAGATGAGAAATTGGAGCTTGTGCATACGGATGTATGGGGACTAGCTCAAGTATCTTCTCTCGGTGGCTCTCGGTATTATGTCACTTTTATTGATGATGCAACAAGGTATGGATTTATTTTCTTAGGCAGAAATCTGATGTATTTGAAACTTTTAAAAAATGGAGAAGCTTGGTTGAGAATGAGATGGGTAAAAAGTTAAAATATCTCATATCTGATAATGGTGGTGAGTATTCCAGCAAAGAGTTTGAAGATTATTGTTCCTCTAATGGTATTCGTAGGAAAAAAATGGATCCAAGGACTCCACAGGAAAATGGAGTGACTGAGCGCATGAATAGAACAATAATGGAGCGTCCACGGACTATGAGATTGCATGTTGGGCTACCTTTAAATATGTGCGTAGAGGCTGTAAACACTGTTGTTTATTTAATTAATAGAGGTCTCTCTAATCCTTTGGGTTGTGGTATTCCAGAGGAAACATGGACAGGTAAGAAAGTGAGTTATTTTTTTCTCAAAACTTTCGGTTGTGAAGCATTTGCACATGTAGATTCTAAAAATAGAACCAAGCTTGATGCAAAATCAAATAAATGTATATTTGTTGGATATGGCATTGATGAATTTGGTTATAGGCTTTGGGATTTTGAAAATTAGAAAATTGTGAGAAGCAGGGATGTCATATTCAATGAGAAAGTGTTGTACAAAAATCAGTTGCAGCAGAATGAGAAGAAAGAAAATGATTGTCATGTTGGATGATACACCAAACAACGATGTTTCAGTGGTTCTTCATGCTTCGCAACAACAACAACAAATACCACAAACTCTAGTGAATGTTAGACGATCTTCAAGGATAAGTAGACCCCCGGAAAAATATTCTCCCTCTTTGTATTCTATTTTATTAACTGATGTTGGTGAACCAGAATGTTATGATGAAGCTATGCAGGTGGATACCAAGGTTCAGTGGGAGAATGGAATGGAAGAAGAAATGGACTGTTTGCTGAAAAATCGGACTTGGGAATTATGCAAGTTGCATGCAAGTAAAAAGGCTTTACCAAACAAATGGGTTTATAGGCTGAAAGAGGAGGATGGAGGTAAGAAAAGATTTAAAGACAAGTTAGTTGTAAAGGGATTTACACAAAAAAAGGGTATTGATTTTGATAAAAAAATTTCTCCAGTCGTTAAAATGACTTCTACATACACTATTTTAAGTATTGTGGCTACTGAAGATTTTCATTTGGAATAGTTAGATGTTAAAATAGCCTTTCTCCATGGTGATTGAAGAAAATTTTATATGGCTTGAAGCAAGCACCTCAGCAATGGTATATTAAATTTGATAGCTTTATGGCTAAGCATGGCTATAGTTGGTGTAATTCAGACTATTGTGTTTATTTTAAGAGGTTAGATGATGATAGCTACATTATTTTATGTTTATATGTTGATGATATGCTTGTAGCGAGGTCTAACATGGTTCACATTAAGGAGTTAAAACATTAGTTAGTGAATTATTTTTCTATGAAGGATTTGGGGGTAGCGAAACAAATCCTTGGTATGAAGATTACAAGCGATATGAAAAATAGAAAATTGTTTTTATCTCAGGCTGATTATATTGATGAGGTGTTGTAGAGTTTTCATATGAAGAATGCCAAAGCTGTTTGCACACCTTTTCCTAGTAATGTTAAATTGACAAAGGATGTGTCCAAAGACACAAGAGGAGGAAGACAAAATGTCCATGCTACCATATGTCTCAACTGTAGGTAGTTTACTGTACGCCATGGTATGCACAAGATTGGATATTGCACATGTTGTAGGAGTTGTTAGTAGGTATATGAGTCATCTTGGAGTTGAGCATTGAAATGCGGTAAAATGGATTCTCAGGTACTTGAGAGGTACATCCAATAAATGTTTATGTTTTGGGGGCTCTAATACTGATTTAAAAGGCTATGTTGACACAGATTTGGCAGGGGATATAGATACCAGGCAGAGTACCACAGGTTATGTATTCACAGTTGGTGGGACAACAGTGAGTTGGATTTCTCAGTTGCAAAAGGTGGTTGTTTTATCCACCATGGAGGAAAGGTATGTTGCTACAACAGAGGCAACAAAGGGGATGATATGGCTGCAACTTTTTATGGAAGAGTTGGGAAAACAACAAGCTAAAAATCACTTGTTTACAGACAGCCAAAGAATTATACATCTTGCAAAGAATTCTTCCTTGCACTCTAAAACTAAACAAATACAACTGAGATATCATTTCATTTGGTCAATGTTGGAGGATGGATAGGTAAAGCTGGAAAAAGATATATACAGATGCCAATCCAGTGCATATGTTTACAAAGGTAGTGACAAGGGAGAAGTTGAGCTCCTCTTCAACTTCGGTTGGTCTTCATTATTAAAATTATAATAGAGTAGCAAGGTCCAAGGTGCTTATTTCCAGTGGGAGGTGTAAGTGCAACAGTGTCGTCCAAGACCAATCTCCAAGTGGGAGATTGTTTGGTGTGGAGCCTAATTAGTCTCCAAATGGGAGATTGTTTGTATGTAGCGACTAATCATGCTATACTGTACACTCTTCATGTATCCTCGTCAGGCTCTGGTAGCCCCTGACAGGGATTTGAGGGCAGCAACCCTCGAGAAAAAAAATTCTCCAATTTTTTCGCTTTGTCACTGACAAAATTAAAAACTGACTTTGTAAAACCCTAATTTTGGAAGCTTCTAAAACCTTGTAATAAGCGGTTGGGATGGGAGTTGCAGTAAGGCATTGTTCGCGAGATTGTAATATGTTTTGCACTGGATAATAAATTCATTGGATGGTTGCGGTTTTGTGGATGTAGCCCATATTGGGTGAACCACGTTAAATTCTCTGTGTTGTCTTGTTGCTACTATAATTTTTCTGTGTATTTTATTTCTCTATTTTATTGATCAAATCTGCATTTAACTATTAGATATTTTCCTTCTAACCCTAACAATGACATGACCAAAAACTCATAATGCCCATAGTGACACCTGAAAGACATCTTATGCACATCCTCCTCTCTCACTCTTATTTTATGGTACCTTGAACGCAAGTCAATCTTAGAGAAGTATACTGCACCATGAAGCTCATCTATCAACTCATCGATCCTGGGTATGGGGTAGGGATTTTTTATTATCTTCTTATTGAGTGCTCTATAGTCAATGCACATCCTCATCGTCCCATCCTTTTTCTTGACCAACACCATGGATGAAGCGAAGGGGCTAGAACTCAGACGAATGTGCCTCATGTCCAACAACTCCTTGATTTCCTTCTCAATCTCTTCCTTACACATCCTAGGATGTCGATAGGGAGTAGTGATGCTAGTTTTGCTCCCTCCTCAAGCTCAATCACATGTTGGAACCCTCTATCTAGTGGTAATTCGAGAGGAATTTCATTGAACACCTTACATCGCTTGTCTAGGATTGATTGGATGTCACTAGGTAGGCTCTCCCCTCCTTGATGGACTAGTGTTTGTAATCAAACACTTAGTTGTCCAAACCACTTCATCCCTACGAAAAGATCTCTCCATCCTCTTGGTTGAAACCACCATGGGACCTCCATTAGATAAGCCCCGAAGAACAACCTCCTTCCCATTAGATTTGAACTTCAATTTCATGGTTTGATAGTTTTGCGTGTATTCTCCAAGCGAGTGTAACCAGTGCACTCCCAAAACCAATTCTATCTCACTAATGTCAGTCATGTAGAAATCATCCTGTGTCTTGTGTCCTCTTAGGACCAACTCCAACTGTTGAATCCTGCGGGTACATGGAATAGTATATCCATCTGCAATTGTTACATTAAATCCCTCAAATCCTTCGGTCCTTAGACCCATCTTAGCCACCATTCCTTCATCGATGAAATTATGGGTGGCTCTGCTATCTATTAAAACTATCACCCTTTTCCCATGTAGGATCCCTCTAATACGGAAAGAGTGATATTTTGGTGCTCCTAAAAGTGTTGCAAGAGTGCACCTAGAATGCTCTTCCTCTAACATCTCGTGCTCAACCTCATTTGTAACACCCTCGAGCTCACCTTCACCTTTTGAATCATCGTCAAAAACTACCTCAATATAGTGGATTTGTCCTTTCCCCAAACACTTGTGACTCGGTACCCAAGGCTCCCTACAAGTAAAACATAACTTTTTCCTTCAGAGCTCATTCTTAGACTCTTCCACCCTATTAGGCTTTGACGGCAAGATCTTTGTTTGGGGAACATTCTTGTGAAATGACTTCCTCTGCTGCCCTGCTGGTGCATTCTTGGAAATAGATTTATTCTTCACAACAGAGTCCTCTAGGCTTAAGGCTCTTCAAATAGCATCCTCCAAGGACACTGGCTCAAAAGACATCACCAACCCATGGAATGATTTTGATAACCCTTTGATGAACAAAAACATGAATCTATCTAATACATATGGGACCATAACAACAAGTCTTTGAAATTCTATGACAATCCTCCATTGACCAATGTTGCCTTTAACCGTGTCAACTCCCTGAAAAACACCTCTGGATCTCTTCTATCGAATCTTTCTATGAGCTTTTGTGTGAAATCAACAAATGTAGCAACAAGGTTAAATCCTTGTGTTATGATACCATGATGCCACCATTCGTGAGCCACACCCTCCAAATGTAGAATGACAAACTTGATTGCTTCATCTTTGGTCATAGGGCTGAGTGAAAAGTATGTATCTAATTTTTGAACCCAAGCTTGTGCAATAACATTTCCAGAACCCTCAAATGTAGGAAGTGACAATTTACTTACTTTGTGTTGGAGGTTTATATTAAACTACTGCATAGGTTGCCTCATATCATTCCTTGATCCACTTCTTGATTTGGCACTACTATACTGTTCAAGGGAAATCCCCCTTCTAGCGATGGGATCTAGCCTCATATACTCATCTACAACAATAGTGAAATCATTTGTAGCCTGATTCTACTCTTCTTATGGTGTTTCCACCCTAGGAAAGAAGGTGGGTTGGAAGGGTCTGAGGGTTGACCTAGCTAGGGTTTTGTTATGATTTCCAGCCACAAACAAATCTAAGTTGCTCCCTTCAACATTGTTTGGTGTAGATCTATTGTGAGTGACTTTGTTGGCTAAGTTTTGCATCAATTGCACCAGCATTTGGTTCATTTGTTCCAGCCTTTGTAGGCATGTCTTCATATCATCATGTTGTTCAACCATTTTCTTCTTGCCTCAGCCTCCTATTCCACTGTTGTTTCTTTGTGTCTACCTCTATTTTCTTCCTTTCTCTTTCTAAGGCTCTTTGATCTCTTTGGCTTAACTACATACACAAAATTCACCCAGCAAGCTAGCAGGACTGCTAGCTCTTATTCCAATGTAATAGCCTTAGGGTTTAGCTATAGAATGAACTTTCAAGCAAATAAGTTAGCAATTTTACAAATGTAATCCAAAGCCCTAGCACAAGTAGTTAACTTTTGCAAATTTGAGGAAAAGATCTTGATAATGATTCACACATCCAATAAAATTCAAACCATCACAAATTAGAAATCACCAGCATAAAATAAATAATGATCTGTCTATTATAGGACATAACATAGTTGCAAGTCTGTTGCAACAGTTACCAAACATTTTGGAAAGATGGTATAACTCTCTGAATTGCCCCAGTGCATGTTATCTTCCTAGATCTGAATAGAATACTCCTGTATCTATTCACTTAGACAAAGAATGTGGCAAATCGCTGACCTGGGTAGGATTTGAGGAGTGACAACCCTCAACCTAGCTACCTAAGTGATGAAATCAATGTGGAAGTGGGTGCCTAGTTGAAATCATGCAATCTAAAACTGTTGTTGATGAATTTGTTGCACCCAATCAGGAGTGAGGTCTGTAGAATGCTTTTAGATTTAGCTTCTTATCCCCTTGGTCTGCTAGCCCTTATCACCTATTTGTGTTGCAGATGGGTAGTGCCTAGGATCCAACTTCAAATCAGGATGTTGATTGTTCTCTCCCAGTCAAATGTGCCAGTTAGCCTTGAGTGTGTTACCTCCTATAATTAGCACCCTTGATGATATGCCTCAAATTGCAACGCTGGAAGTATTTGGGTTCAATTCTCCTATAAATGAATAGAATCTCAAATCGGCACTGGCCAAAATGATTAATCAGGTTTACAAAAGTAAGTGCTAATAAGATCTGATTAAGCAAGTTAAGGGTTTGTCATCCTAAACCTCAAGGAGTGAGGGTTTCGTCTTAGCCTCCCTAACAAGTTCACACCCAATTTCCTTAATCAGATTTTCCATATATTTTTGCCCGGCCAGTCCAAGAGCATATATACTTGTTTACAAGTCGCGCCCCAAAACTAGAGATAGGTCAGCCCAAACAAGGAATAGGTCGGCTGAAAACATATATTATTATTTTCAAAAAATAGACACCAAACAATTATTTAGGTCAGCCCAAAATTTTAAAATTAAAATTTTTAATTATATTTATTTCTTTCTTTATTTAAAATATTATTATTATATTTAATTAAAATATCAAACTAGTGTTTAAAAACACTTTTTTCCGCTTTGCAAAAAATTGGGGACATGACATCTTATTAAATTACTTTCCCTACATTCCTCATTTTGGGGGGAAGTATCACATTAATTTAAAAGAGATCACTAAAAACTATTCCCGCTCTGCATGCCATGTGCTCTATGGAATTTTAATATAAGAGGGATTTTATTAGTGTATTGAAATATTCTCTACAATATGTTTCAGAATCAAAACTATAGTGGAAGATTAGAAGGTAAATTATTATATATTACATACTGTGATGAAAATTTTGCCTTTGATTATAAAGAGCACAAATCAACATTGAGCTAACTCTTTGTTTTTAACGGAGGCATGGTCCCATGGACCAAAAGAGACAATCAACATGTGCATGGAGAATATGTGTAGCAACTTTCCAATAAACTAATTTGTTGGAATGGAATTTTAGATTACATCAACTATGGTCCATACTGGTACAATGTGTTGGCCTTATTTGAAGCAACTTAAGTTTGATACGAGGATAAAAACCTTTTGAGAATGCTGCAAATAATACTGGCGTAAATGGTAGTTGCATGGAGCACAATTTAATATAAGCATGATGATGAGAAGATTGTAGTAGCATGGAAGGCAATTTGATATTATGAAGTTCAAGCTAGCCAGTTTGGGGTGTGTTGTGGTGCAAGAGTTGCACTGTGTGCTTTGTGTCTTTACTACGTGGCATGGTAAATGGCATATGCCATAAAGTTAATATGTATGAATCACCCTTGCAACAAGTCCTAGTTCAGTAAGGGTATTCTACAATGTTAGAAAGTTCTCACATAAGAATGCCATGACTGATTTTTGGAAACATGGTTTGGTGGAGAGCCTCCAATCTGCAAAATCCGGGTAGTATTCATATTAATTTAATGGTTTGAGCATGTCATATTGAAAGATCATTTGAAAGCTTTTTGTGTCAAGCTGAGCAGATAAATCATTTTTATGAATAGTTAGAAATCTAATTTAGTATTAAGTTAATCACAAGGAGTTAATTACCTTACAAGTATTGTCTTCCGCATATTTAAATGAAATCTGGTATATCAGTGACTAGGCATCTGCATTCAGCAATTTTGAACTATAATTAAAATCGTCTAATCCTATTAATTGTTAGTTGAATGAAACCAATTGTCATGGTGACCTACCCATAGTAGGTTTTTAAGCGATAAAATGCAGAAAATATGATTACTGAAAACACCCAAAACAAACTCAGGATGGAAAGAAAAATGGAAAATCACCTCGAATGAGAATAAACATTTCTCATGTTCAGTGAACTGATAGGCTTCACTCTAGTCTATAGATTAATAAACCAGAGAGCAAAGCTCTACATTTCTACTTCATACACCGTTCTAAATTTATGCACCATAGTTTGTTCTTTCAATATCATTAACTCTAAAATATCAATCATAAACTGTAAAAGAATATAAATTATATAATCAAATTGGCTCTAGATCTACACAAAAGGTCTTTTACATGGGATAACAGAGACTTTTCTTGTGCCATGGAAGGCCTTCTAATGATGCACAGGAGCACTGGGAAAGGAGTCCTCATATATTCTATAGCTGAAACTTCAGCATGTTCCTCCATGTTCTTTCACGTTTGTCAGTGTTAAATTCATGAATTTGATGTTCCCCGATGGTCTTCTTCAACATGTTTAACAAGAGAAATTGGATCAGGGAAACCCCTGCTACATTTTGGACAAATATCTGGCAACTCTTGGGGGCCACCATTTCGACTGCCTTCGTGGATGCTTTCCACATGCTGAATAAGAGCAGAAACAGAGTTGAATTGCACTCCACATCTTGGGCATTCCTCCACTGACACAGGTTGCCTATTCTGATGTGGTTGTTGCGTTGAAAAGGAACTAGTCTTTACCTTGCTCAAAACATCATTTGTTGCAATGCTCAACTTTGCCATTCCTGCTTCTGCAGATGCTCTCAAATTTGAAGCTGCAGCAAAAAGGCCAGAGCTCAAGGATTGTGATGCACTAGAGCTTCCCACATTGTTTCCTCTTTTTCCATTAGCAATTGCTTTCTCTTTTGGGTTTTTCCCAAACATTCCATAAAAAGAAAAATTTGCATCCACTTTCTTTGGTCCTGGACATTTATGATCAGGTCCAAACCTATGCTTCAAACATACTTCTTGCCCACAATCTCGGCATTTAAATTTGTTTGAGAATGTAAGATTTTCCTTGCAACCAGGAACAGGACAACGTGGCTTCTTCATAACCTTGGCATAGTTGGCTGGATCACAATCTGTACGCATATGTGTCTCCCAAGTTATGTTTGGATCCTCATTTGGAACAAGTCTAACTCCCTTTGCACACATAGGACACACCAGAACTGTGATGTCATTTTCATTTGCATTTGGACAATGATGCTTACTGTATGTCCTGTGTTCTAAGCAGAAAACCTGTCATACAACAATAAAATGTCTTGATTTTTGAATTCTTGATTGGGAAGAAAAGGTGTTAAACTAGATGGAAAAACAAAGTATCCTAATAAAGCCAAGTGAAATCAAAATTGAATAAAATATTACAACAACAATGCCATCAATCTTAACTTCTTTGTGACCACATATGATGTAGGGTACTCCCCTTGCAATCTAAAACTCACAAAAACAACAGATAATGGCACAAACAAAATGCAAGAAGGAAAGCAAATATTTTCTATTATCACTAAAATGAAAATGAAATTACAACATTATATTTGCCATCAGATGGGTTTTCTGATTACATAAATCTGCAAATCTGCAAATCGGAGCCACCATCTACTCTGCTCTGGCCTCTTCTCTGTAGTCTCCCCTTACATCCTTTATTTGGAAGGTGTAACCACCCTAGAATATTCTGGAAAGTGTAACCGCCCTAGAATCTTCTAGAAAGTGTAACTTCCTCAGGAAGATATTTTGAAATTTTATTAATTTTGGTATTACAACTTCGCGGGGTCATAACTTTTGATCCGACCGTCAAATTTTCTGCTATAATACCTTTTCAAAAAGGTCTCGAGAAATCTTGTGAAGGCCAACTATTATAATCTTCCACCAATTTTCAGGCCCATCCGGAGCCTCTAAGTGCCTCAAAATTGACCTCGAAGATTTTGCTAGGATTTTCGAAAATTAAAATTTTAATATCTCTCAAATGACAAATGGTATTGAAGTGATTTCTTCGCCATTGGCTTCAATTTACCATTCTGGAGGTATGTGTAAAATTTCGTATCCAATTGTGCAAACTTACAAAAATAGTAACCCTACCAAATTTAGCCCTTATTGAAAAGAAACAACATTTTTTTTGGGTGATGTAAGATTGCTCTTACACCCTGGATGCTCTTGCATCAACATAGCATAGAAACAGTGTGCATGAAGTGATTTTATGAGCATTTCATGTCATTTTGCTTTCAAGAGAATCAATCATGTGCAAAATAAGTAGATACTTTAGATGGTTTGAGAAGTCCTTCCATATATAGCAGAACACATCATGGGAAGTATTCTTGTAACTCGTAAGGCATGAAGACACCTCTATTGTTGGCAAATCTGCAATGACAAAAGGAAGGGCAGTGAAGGCTTTGGAGGCTTTCACTAATGAAAACCAAGTGATTAAGTCTTCACTCAAAAGCAGTTTCTTAAATTCATCTAAGTATTTTTCCCTCATCTAACAAGAATGCTGGAAATATTTTTCATCTATTGGAAACAACAAATTTTCTCAACAAGTTTAATTGATCCTCCATTGTGGTAGCATAACCACCAGCTTCTCTTTCTGGGGTTATTTTGGATTTCCCAATTGATGAAAACCCTAGGGTTATCCCCCCTCCTAATTCTAGTGACAAGAGCCTACTTGTGTCTAGAGATTCTGAGTTGGGTTCTCCCTTATCTTTCAACTTGGGAGACATTCCACTTTCTTGGGTGCTAGAGGTTCCTGACATCAAAATTGCTGAATATTTATTAAACTCAATAACAGATGACATCAGTTATAGATCACTTGTTTGCAAATGCATGGGGAAAGACTCTTTGTCAAAGAGTTTTTGTCCTTAGGTCCTTTCAATGTGGAAATATATCACTAAGCACACCTTGCCTTTGATGAAGCAAGGCTTTTCCTCATCCAATCCCAAAATGTAGAGAACCATGAATATGATTGGAACCAAGGTCCTTGGTTTTTCAGCAGACATGGTATTTTCATAACCCTATGGACACCTTTCTTTGATCCTACAATTATAATCATTGCAAATGTTGCTTTGTGGATTTGCTTATACAATCTTCCATTGGTGATGAGAAATCCTATGCTAATTCAAAACTTGGTGGAAAAGGTGGGTGACTTAATCTAAATCAATCATGTTTAGGCTCCTTTCCAAACAGGTTTATGAGGGTATGTGTGCTGGTTGATTATCCCAAGCCTGTTTTTCATTCCATCAATATTTTTTCCTCCTATAGTTCTTAGACCCAATTCATCAAGTCTGAGGGATTGCTTTTTAGAAGTTTCATGCGTAACAAGTTGGGCCATAAGATTGTGGATTGTTCTTCTTCGATTCATTTGGGCTCATGCTCCTTTTGATTTGGGAAATGGGTGTTGAAATCTAGTAGCCCAAATGCATGTTTAATTTGGAGAAATCATGCACAATGTTTTGAGCATTCTGCACTATCTTCGATTGGCAACAAGAAGGTGGGTCGTCAAAATGATCAGGATTTTTTAGACATTAGCAGTTTTGTTTCAAGCGAACACCACCTCCTATGGCTAAAGAAGGTGATATTCTGGAAGGAGATGATACTGTCAAGCCACACTTTTGGAAGGATTTGCAGGAGTTGAAGGAATGTGAAGGAAATGAAAAGCTTCTAGCTTTAAAAATATCCTAATCTAAAAACAAGAAGTCCAAAGTTAATTGTGGAGCTCCAAAACATAGAGGGAGAAAAAGAGAAGCCCATGGGTTGCATTTGGAGACCAAGGATTCAATTGGAGAAGATTCTTAGTAGACTACGGAGGCTCTTCTTTCACAAAGGGGAAGAGATTGCTTGCAGTGCACACTTAATTCTTTGAGACTATTTGGAACTATTTTCTTCAAGTTGTTGCATCCTCAGTTTTGAGGGAAAAGTTTATAAACTTCTGGTTGGATAAGTTTTCTTCAAGCTCTTTGAGGTTGAAGTGTTTGTAATTTCTGTGGGTGTCTTCCCTATATTTTTGTTGTTTGTTTGTTTTTATGGGCAAGGGCCCCAACAAAGTTCCTCACTTACTAATAAAAAAAAATATTTCTCATAAGTCACAATGATATTGTCAAAGATTTGTTGCTTATTGACAGACTGCTTGTGCTAGAGAGACAATCTTGTCCAAATGGGGTTGCAATATGTTAGAAATAACATTACACATAGGCCCTGCATAATTGAAGAAAAGGGTGAAATACAAACAAGCAAATTTAAATGGATACATTGGGTATCCTTTACTTATTCATAGTTTGAATCAGTTTAATTACATTGTACAATTAACCTCTTTAAATTAATAAATAGCATCACTAAACCAGTGGCTTATGAGGTTCAACACGTGGCATAAATCCACACCCTAAATATAGGCATATTGCAATATTACATTATTAAACAATTGCATGTGGGATAAATAAACACAATGCAACATTAACATTCCAACTCTCTCCTTAATGTGAAATTCGAGGATTTGCAACACATTTAGTGTAACAAAGATACTACATTGACAAGAAAGAGAATGTCATGATTATATTCCCTCTTTCATGACAAGCTCTTTGAGACACAACTACTTCCAAAACTTAATGAACTTTCTCTACATCAACGGGTTGGTCATGATATCCACCACTTGATCCTCTGTCCCAAGATAGCCAATTGAAATCTTCTAAAGCTCCAACAGTTCACGATCCTTGTGGTACTTGATCTTGATATGCTTGGTCCTTGCATGAAAAATTAGACTATTGGCAATTTGAAGAGCACTCTAATTTCACAATGAATTGTTCGCACTTCTTTCAACACATGCAAATGAACCAATAGATCATGTAAACACACTGTTTCATTCAATACTTGAGCTAGTACAATGTACTCTGCCTCAACTATTGATTCTAAAATGCTATTATGCTTCTTGGAAGACCACAAAATTAATGAATCTCCCGGCACAAAGACATAGCCCAATGTAAACCTTATGTCATCAAGGTCTCCTACCCAATCTGAATCTATTTAGCCATGGAGATTGCATTGATCTCCTCTCTTGAACTCAAGGCCAAAATCTAGAGTCCCCTTCACATATCTCAAGATATGCCTTGCAGCTTTCATGTGACAACTATATGGTTCCTATATAAATTTGGCCGCCAATCCAAAAGCAAAAGAGATGGCAAGCCAAGTTAGGGTAAGATACAACTAACTTTCCATTACACTTCCATAGTCCTTAGCATCTAACTCTTCTATCTTAGTATCCTTTGTCAACTTAATAACAAGATCACATGGAATTTTGTCCACTTTCACATCCTCCATCTTGAATCTTGTCAATAATTGTTTGGCATATTTTGACTAAGAGACAACAAAACTATCTTGCTCTTGCCAAACTTGCAAAGCCAAAAAGTAGTGAAGAAACCCCAAATCTGTCATCATCAATTGTGAAGCTAGCTGCTTCTTGATTTCAATAATCAAATTGACATTGTTCCCTGTCAAAATCAAATCATCCACATTGAGAACAATAACGAGAATGTCCCAATAAATCTTCTTAGCATATAAAATGGGCTTCTTAGCAAAGTTTTTGAAACCTAAATCTTTAAGAAATTGACCAATCTTCTCATTCCACACAAAAGGTGCCTGCCTCAAGCCATCTAATGACTTCTTCAACTGCCAAATGAAATGTTCCTCTCCTCCACTAATCTAGGAGGTTGTTGCATGAAGGTCTCTTCCACCAAATCAGCATGAAGAAATGCACTCTTTATTTCTAATTGATGCACTTGCCACTTATACTTTGTTACAAGTATAAGAATTGTCCTTACCATAGTGAACCTTGCAACTACAGCAAACATCTTGTTGTAGTCAATGCATTCAATATATGAGTATCCCTTGGCTACAAGTCAAGCTTTGTGCTTCCCAAGTTCCCCTTCAAAGGTAAACTTGGTCCTATAGACCTACTTGCAACCAACAACTTTCTTACCTTTCAATACCTAACACAACCCCCAAGTCTTATTCTACATGAGAGAACCATATTCATCCTGCATTATTGTCTCCAAAGTCCAAACATGAATCGTCTTTGGCTTCCTTGTACATCTATGGACCATACGAATCATGAACCTCAGCCATCAAAGCATGGTTTTCAAACTAACTTCTTGACTTTCTAGCATCTAATCATAAAGGGTCTACTTAGCCCAAAGAGGCATTTTGTTGCCACTACTAAAGGTTTTTGGCCTCTCCCATGTACTCTCTTCCCCTTCTTCAACTTGCTTAGTGATTGAGCTTCCATTCCCCCTTCATCCATTTTCCGCAAATTCAGCATCAAGGAATCTTGGGTGACAGAACATGCATTAGGAGCTAGTAGAATAGGAATCATAATGTGGTTATCATCTAGTCCACTCTTCCCTTCAAATACATCTCTATGAAAGAGTACCTTTTTCAGCATCAAATCCCATAGTCTCCAAACTTTGGATTCTGCACCATAAGCAACAAAGATGCCCCTGTGATTCTTCACATTAAATTTCTTCTTGTTCTCATCAAGAACATTTGCGTTCTCAGCACACCCAAAGACTTTGAAGTGAAACAAGAAAGGTTTCATACCACTCCATTTCTCCTTAGGAATCACATCTTTCATAGCCTTTTTTGGCACCCAATTACCAATATAACAAACACAATTTACTGGTTCTTCCAATAAGTCTTAGGCAACTTCTGAGCTTGCAATGTACAACTGGCCACCTCCATGAGCGTATGATTCTTCCCCTTAGCTGCCCTGTTCTATTGTAGATTATGAGGAATTGTCAATTATCTCATAATGCCATATTGCTCAAGGAAGTTGGTGACCAACTTGTTTACATATTGGTTGCAAGCTCTTGATCTTTTTACCATACTAGTTCCACTTTCGCTTTGAAAGCCTTCAAGGTAGAAATCACCTCATCCTTCTTCAAAAAGTAGACCTACGTCTTTCTAGTAAAGTCATCAACCAAGACCAAAACATACTTCAAACCAGTATGTGAATTTATTGGTTGTGGACCCAACAAACACCATGCACCAACTCAAATTTCTTTGACACTCCAACATCCTTAACAAAGGGTTCACTATGATTCTTCCCATACACACACCATTCACAAAGAACCTTGGGTGTAGTGACACATGGTACACCATGCACCATATTATGCCTCTTCAAGAAAGCAACACTCTAGTAGTTGAGATGTCCCAATCTCTCATGCCACAAATGACTAGCATCATCCATTGAGGCAATTGGTGTTTGATTCTCCTAAATGCCTATCAAAGATCCACCAATTATCCTACAAAGTATCAGTTTCAGCAACAATGAATTTGCTCTTTTGATCCTTAATAACATCTACTGCCAAGAAACTCAATCTTATATCCTTCTGCAAGTTGCTGCATCAACAATAGATTTTTTTTCATTCTAGAAGCATACAAAGCATTGCCAAAGAAGCCACTCGGGAACTTCATTGTCCCTACACCAAGCTCTAGTACTGAACAACCATTGACAACCAAACCATTAGAACAATTGCCTCCTTGTTTCCAAGACACAAAACTTTCCTTGCCATGGCCAATGTGCTTGTGGGTACCCCTATCGATAACTCAATATGATGCCTTCTCAACAGCACTAACCAACATTGTGTGCCACCAACATCATCACCACTCGAAGTAGATATTGCTGCAACTTCCACATGAAACCCATCCACTCATTTACCTATTCTTTCTATTTTACAAGCCAAGATGGAAATTCTGGTTGCCAATTATTTATATATAACCTGCAGCTGAAAAAAGACCCTTAAACCCTGACTCATCTTTGTAATCAACCTGCTTAGAAAACCAATTATTGTCCTGCTCTAGTTTCTTATGTCTTTTCTCTTGCTTCTTGTTCTTTTCATTCTTCTTTTGAAAGGTTTTCTTCTTTTGATATGCTGTGCTCTTAAATGCAGACAAAGGGCTTGCAGGGATGATGAACCAAGCAAATTTGACCGTTTCAACTTCTATTCTTCCATCAACACCTGTTTCTTTGGCTCTCGCTTGACTTGTTCTGTAGCTTGTTGTCATTCATCATGAGAGTTAAGAAATTGTCGTATGGCACTAAAAGATTCTTGAATTTCAGGGTGTCTATCCACTTATCATCCTTCCAAGTGTCTTCACCTAGAGCCACAAGATTGGCCCTATACTATTCTAGCTTGTTCAAATAAACGAGGATCCTCTACCTTGAGACTACCAAGTACCATGGTCAGATTCAACATGTATCAAAAAACTTTCTGGTGTATATCTCAAGCTGCCTAGTAACATGGAAAGCTTTATAATAATTCAACACGTGCCAATACTGCACCAACCTATCATCAGGCAACTAAAGTGTAGCTGGATCTTGTATGACAATGTCTCAAAAGTCAAAACACATGTTCCAACGGAAAAGTAATCATGACATGTTTCCATTTGAAATGGTTCTCACAACCAATGAGAACCAACTGATCCACGGTGCTAATGTCCAAGTGTGACAAATTTCAAATGCTGAAGGTTTTCCCTTATCACTCCTAGAAAAAAGTGAATCCCTTATCCCTCTAGCCTTATGACTCCTGCCTTTTGATGCTATTGATATCTTAAGTGAATTAAACTATCCAATATGCCCCACCTCCAATATACCTGTCAATACATGGAATAGTAGTGGCACAAAAGAACAGTCCTCTCAATATTCCAAACCTTCCAATGTAGTAGTGGTACATGAAAGCAAAATGGAACAGGAAAGCAAAGTGATACAGGAAAGCAAAGTGGCGCCGAAAAAAATGTTATGGAAAGGTCTCAAGTCTATCAAGCCTAGATATTGAAGCAGTAGCACCTCTCACTTCATTAGACCCTTTGTAGGGAAGCTTACTCAAAAACAACATATCACCAAATGCAGAAAAGGAAAGAGAGAAGAGCGGAGAGCAGAGAAGAACATTGTTTCAAGTTTTTCCGGTTTTTCTTTTAAAACTCAACAAGAACAACACACATGCTAACAAATTAAAACTAACCACATCAAAAACATGAATAAAATCCACAAAATAACAAAAAATATGAAAAGTGCATCTGCAAAAACAACTGAAAAACTGAATCTTACAGGCACAGAAACTGACTTTTTGACTACACCAATGCATAGAGCTCAGAAAAAATCACACTTTTAAGAAAAACACTGCTTGAAAAAATGCATTTGGATGCTCAAGATATTGCCCACAGAATAATGGCCTCCAAAGGGGCTTGCAAAAGAAAGTTTAGCCCTTAAGGGCTGTACATGAAACGAAGGCTGAAACTTGTATTCACTGCCCATATGAATAGGGGCTAGATATTCAAGCTCCTATGCACAAGCACCATCCTCCATGTGACCAGATGCTTAAAGAGAAGGGGATAAATTTTAAAAGGGAATTAATCTTTGATTTGATTAATAATAAAAAAATCAGAGCAACTTAAAAATCATGAAAAGCTTTGACTTAAAAACTTTTCTCATGGGCTTTCTTTTGCCTTAAGGTCATGGAGTGCGGACTATTTTTTGGCTTTAATATATATACAAAATTACACATATATAAAAATAAAACAATAAAAATAACCATAATTTACACAAAATATAAGGAATTAAATGCAGATTTGAGAATACACTACAAAGTTAATAATTGATAACAATGTCAATAAATGTTAATGATAATTCATAAATCAAAAATAGTTTATATGTATATCATAGTAGCTGCTTATTGGCAGAGATAGAGAAAATATTGGGATTCACAATAGATTTAGTTGAAAACCTTCTAGAGAAGCTGATCTATTCCTGTTAGATTAAAACCCCAAAAGGATAGCCTAATGGAGGCCAATGGTGAAAACTGGCAAGGGCACCAAAGGCTGGAATCAAACAAGATCATTCCCCAAGGTAAAGATACAACAAAAGTCACTGCATGGACAAGAAAGCAGCCTTGCAGTACAATCATACACATGCAATGGCTCTAGAAGGACACAATCATGAAGGAACAAGCCTAGGGACATGTCCCTATATTTGGAAAGACTATAATTGCAATATAGATGTACTGCAAATAGAAAAACATAGGAGAGAATGTAATGAAGAATGTATGTAACAGAAAATATAATGTAATGAGATGAAGCATGTAAAAGAGTTTATACAAAGAGTCTATAATGAGCACATGAAGAATATAATAGAGACTTGGTTATATCCTATGAATGTATAAATGATGTATGAATACATGTGTATTTTCTTTTGTTTTAATCTGTAATGTTACCACATATAATTTAATCTTCTTCCTTATGCATCTCACTAAGTTAAATACAACTCTTAAATAAATAAACTCAAACTGTTGCTCCACATTTTCTTCTCAACATTTGGTTCTGCTATTGAGATAGTGGGTAAGGTGAGGGTCAAAACTAGGGCAGGAGTTGCAATAAGTGAGGCCACAAGGAAAAATGATTACAGATGACAATAAGTAATTGCAATGATGAACATTAGAGTCGCTTAGACTCCTAGGGATGATGATGGAATTGGGGAGATCCTAGAAGGATGCAACTACTAAGTCAAATTTGGTCTACACTTTAAGGAATAGATAAAAAGGATTAAGGAAAAATAATCTAAAATATCAATGGCAAAAGGTGATAAAAAGAAGTTGAGAGAGAAAGAGAGAGTTGTCTAGATCAAAATGACTTAGAGGAAAGCAAGAAGATGAACCTTACTAAGGAATGGAGGTTGAAACAAACCCAAAAAAGGGAAGAGGGATAATGCAGGAGAATTGAGAAGCTGCATGAAGCATCAATGAATCATGCCAAGAGGGCTACTGCCAAAAACCTGGGGAAGTCTAAGTCCAAGATCACCAAACAATATGGCACTCATGAGTATTGAAGAACCAGAGTAGTTAGTAACCCTAATAAAGAAAGGTATTAAAATAATATTTAGATTTATTAATGGTCAATATAATGTAATCTTGTAAACTATTAGTTTAGATTTATTTCTCTTTTCTTCGATGATGTTTCTATTTTAGAAACTTTCTATTTAGAAACATCTTTTTGTAATCTCTATATGAAGAGCATTTGCCTCTTCTTTCAAATATATCGAAGATTTCCGTTTCATGGTATCAGAGCAGATAAAGTGGGAAAGCAAAATTTTAAATTTTTTCTCTATTTGAACCAAATTTTTGAAGTTTCTTTTTGTGAGATTTTGATTAAAAAAAAATTGAGGCTCTAGTACAAGAAAAAATCACAGCTTTTTTTTTTTAAGAAAATCGTGACACTTTTTTTCTTGTGAAATTCGTGTGGGATTTTTGCATGATTCTGAGCACAAAATCACAATTTTTATTGTGCACACAACTGCGTCCTATTCGTGGTCTTTTGTAATCGATATTCTTTTGAAAAATCGCGTCTCTCTTTACCTGAAAAGAGTGAGCTCTTTGGCACGGATTTTTGCGCATTTGTGGGCGTTTGAGAAAATCATGATTTCCTCTTTTGTTCAACCAACGGATTTTCCTATTTGGCAAGCCACGCAATTTTCTTTTGTAGTTCGGCGCATCACTAGGGTTTTCAAATGCAATTTTCCTCTATTCTTAGTCGCAAAGCGAGGGTTTTTTATTTGTTTTATGGGTGTTCCTCCTAAGCACGCATTTTGTGATCTCTACTCCAAATCTGTGGGTGTTTTGTGTTTTTATGCATTTAAATGCATCTGTGAATGCCAATTCATCCTCCACAAAACAAGTTTTTCCTGCCAAGACATTTTAGAAGAATAAGGGCAAGAATCAACCCTCTTAGCAGACCTTTCAAGCACAATCCCAAGATTCTTCCAAGAAGAAGAATGTTCTATGCAACTATTGTCATAAGTATGGTCACATGAAGAAATATTGTCGGAAACGCTTGGCTTCTAATAGAACAAGCAAGGAGAGTCGAAACCTAAAGCCCATGTTGTCGAGCACACTGAGCAAAAGGAGTCTGCATTCTATGCCTTTATGGCCAAAAGTCCAGTAGATCCTATTAAATCCTCTACCTAGTACGTTGATTTAGGTGCATCTCGACATTTCACTCATCATCAAGATTGGTTCATTGAGTACATGCCATTCAGAGATTTTGTTATCTTTGGAGGAGGCGAGGAGTATATTGTTATCAGAAAGGGCAATGTATAGATTCATTCTGGAGGGAGAAATTTAATTTTTCTCGATGTATACTTTGTACTTGGCATGGAGCTGAATTTACTTTCAATCAATCAAATCATGACTCACTCTCCTCAGCTAGATATTGTTTTCAGCATGCATACATGCAACATTGTTGATAGAGAGACTCGCACTACCATTGTTTAGGGATTTGAGGATCATGGTCTATATAGACTTGTTGATTCTCAAGAGCACACTATGGCAGCTAGGAGTACTTCCATCAACAATCTCTGGCATCAACGTTATGGGCACCTGAACATGCAATATCTCTCTCAGCTATCTCGAGATGATCTAGTCAATGGTCTCCCTACAATTCAAACTCAGAATCATGGAGTATGTGAGGCTTGTCAGGCTGGGAAGCAACATCAAACTCCATTCCCAAATGGTGACTCATGGCGAGCTTCCAAGGTATTACAGTTGGTTCACGCTGATTTGTGTGGCCCAATGAAGACTCTTTCAATTACTGGTTGCAGGTATTTTCTATTATTTGTTGATGATTTCAGTAGAAGAATGTGGGTGTACTTTCTTAAAAATAAATCAGAGGTGTTTGGTATATTTCAACAGTTTTTAGTTGAGAGAGTCAGGCTTTCCTATAGTCACTCTTAGGTTTGATAATGGGGGGGAGTTTTGTTCTAATGACTTCTCCAGTTTCTGTGTTGCACATGGCATTAAGCACCAACTTACCACACCCTACACCCCTTAGCAGAATGGTGTCATCGAACGTAGGAATCGCACCATTATTGAAATGGCTTGTTCTATGCTAAAGCATAGAAATGTTCCTAAGCAATACTGGGCTGAAGCAGTTTACACTGCAGTCTATCTTCTGAACCAATCTCCTACTCATGTGGTTAAGAAGATGACTCCTGAAGAAGCCTGGTCTGGACGCAAGCCTAAGGTTAGCCACTTGAAAGTTTTTGGCTCTACTACTCATGTGTGGATTCCAGATGCCAAGCGCACTAAGTTGGATTCCAAAATCCAGAAACTCATGTTCACTGGTTACAATGAGAATCATAAGGCATACAGGCTAATTGATGTAGATATAGCTCGTCTCATCTTCAGTCGTGATGTTGTGGTTGATGAAACTACTAGGCCTTTCTTTCCGTCTTCTACTTCTATGAGCCTTGAGGATCAGTCTATGCAGGCTTGTGATTTGGGTGTTTGTCTTCCCCTAGCTCCACCTGGTGGGAGGGATTCTGCAGTTGTGCAGGCACCTCAACAAAATATTCCACCACCCACCCCTCCTAAGGACAATCTGGATCCTAATCTAGCTGATTATGTTCCAGCCACACCTAGTGATGTTGTTCCTCCTATTTCAGATATTGGTACTTCCATAGTTGGAAAACTCGCCAATTGCAAGTACTCGGCAAGCCTGAAAAACTTGACTCGGCAAAAACTCGGCAAATTAAAAAATTGCTTAAACTTCACTAAAAACGCATTTTTTTTGCAAAATTCAAAGATAAGATGCATCCAATGAGTCAATAAATGAGTACATATAAGAAACAAGCAATATTTGATTGATATGAAAGAAAATTGGATACAAAATGGCATCCTCATGTGGAATGTTGAGTGCTCAATGCGTTGATATGATAATAGTCTAAAACAAAATGAAAATAGCAAATTGTTTTTGTAAAACTGAAAGTAAATACTACATAAACATTAATATATTTCAGTTTTTACAAATTCACATGAATCACATCTTCCTCTTCCCATGTCTAGATCTCAGTAAGGGACCGGAAGAGGGTCTAATCGTAGGAGTCTGCTCCTGCTGTGCCTGTGGCTCCTCAACCTCCATCCTGGATGTAGATCCTCCTGCAGCTGGTGGTGGTGGCACTGGCAATGACTCCTCCTCAGGGTCATCCTCAAGGTCGTCCAATGAGAATGCAAATCCACCCTCCTCCATTGCCTGTCGCTCTAAATCATAAATCTCATCCTCAGTAAACAATGGAGGCTGCTCCCCTTGCCCTGTCCAATCATTGTAGTCCATAGCATTTGTGACCCAAAAGTCGGCAAGTTTTTCACAAAAGTCGGCGAGTTTTTCACAAAAATCGGCGAGTTTTTTCCTGCGAGTTCTTCTCGTTATTACTCGTTTGCCAAAAAAACTCGCGAGTTTTAGGCGAGTTTTCCAACTATGGGTACTTCTACTCTCTGGCCTAAATGGTATGCTAAAACCATAAGTGATCTTCGTGATGATGAATTACTTGAGGATAGAACTGCTCGAAAAAAGAGCAAGCAGTAGAATACTATTAATTTTGCTCTCATGGCCAATCTTCACAGCATCTCTAAGCCTCAAACATATTCAAAGACTAAAGGCCTACTTGAGTGGGAAAAGGCTATGGAAGTTGAACATAATAGCCTTCTGAAGAATAACACTTGGGTCCTCTTCGATCTTCCACTTGGGAAGAAGCCCATTGGATGCAAATGGGTGTATAAAGTTAAGTACAAGGCTGACAAAACTCTTGACAAGTATAAGGCTCGATTGGTAGCCAAAGGGTTCTCACAAACAGAGGGCATTGATTATAAGGAGAATTTTGCTCCTACAGCCAAGATGAGTACTATTCGGCTTGTCCTCACTACTGCAGCTCATTTTGGTTGGAAAGTCCATCAAATGGACGTCAAGAGTGCATTTCTCAATGGTGATCTATAGGAAGAAGTATACATGACGCAATCTCCTAGTTTCAAGGTTGCTGGTAAAGAACACCAGGTTTGCAGACTCGTGAAAGCACTCTATGGTCTTAAACAGGCTCCACGGGCATCGTACATGAAAATTGATAAGTACCTTCTTGATCGTTGTTTTCAGAGGAGCCCTTTTGATTCAAATTTGTATGCCAAACAGTCTGGTGATGATATTCTTGTGCTTGTTGTCTATGTTGATGACCTTATCATTACTGGCAACTCAAAACATCTGATTGAGGAGATCAAACACAATCTCAGTCAATCCTTTGACATGAAAAATTTGGGACTTCTTCATTATTGTCTCGGTGTTGAGGTTTGACAAATCGCTGATAGCATCTTTATTTCTCAGTCCAAGTATGCTCGCAATCTGCTTGATAAGTTCAAAATGATGATTGCAAACCTGCCTCTACACCTATGGAGAAAGGGCTAAAACTATCAACAAAATCAAATTCACCTATGCAAAATGAATCCATATTCAGACAACTAGTAGGCAGCCTCATTTATCTCACTGCTACTAGACCTGATCTTAGTTTTACAGTGAGCTACATCTCTCACTTCATGACAGCCCCTAAAGCTGAACATTGGGTTGCAATGAAGCGTGTGCTGAGATATGTAAAAGGCACTTCTGACTTTGGCATTCTTTATGGAAGGTGCAAAGATCCTAAGTTGATTGGCTATACAGACTTGGATTGGGCAGGGTCCGTTGATGATAGAAAGGCTACTTCATGGTATGTATTCAGTTTGGGTACAGGTGCAATTACATGGACCAGCAAAAAGCAGCAAGCAGTGGCTCTTTCCTCGACTGAAGCTAAATATCAGGGAATTGTTAAAGCAGCTTGTGAGGCAGTTTGGCTTCAAAGGGTGCTTTCTGACATGCAAATGTCTCGAGTAGGGCCTTCCCCCTTGTACTGTGACAATCAAGGGGTGTTGAAACTCGCCAAAAATCCAATCTTCCATGAAAAGACAAAGCATGTTGAACTTCATTGTCATTTCATCCGCCAACTTGTCGAAGATGGATCAATGGTATTGCAGTATGTTCCAACTGAGGATAAGACTGTTGATATTCTCACCAAGTCTCTCAACCCATACAAGTTTGTAAAACTCAGGGGGCATCTTGGTGTAGTTGATAGATTGACCATTTAGGGAGGGTATTAAAATAATATTTAGATTTATTAATGGTCAATATATTGTAATCTTGTAAACTATTAGTTTAGATTTATTTCTCTTCTTTTCTTCGATGATGTTTCTATTTTAGAAACTTTGTATTTAGAAACATCTTTTTGTAATCTCTATATGAAGAGCGTTTGCCTCTTCTTTCATATATATCAAAGATTTCCGTTTCAAAAGGCACGAAAGAACAAACCTAGGGACATGTCCCTATACTTAGAAAGGCTATAATAGAAATATGAATGTACCACATGGGAGAGAAGGTAATGAAGGATGTATGTAATAGAGGATATGGTGTAACAAGGTGATGTGACAATGGAATATAATGTAATAGAGCATATACAAAGAGTGTGTAATGCAAACATGAAGAATATAATAAGGAGTTAATATCATAAACCAAACAGGCATTGAAAGGTTATAATTTTTTCTTAAAAAAAGTAACTAAAATGTGCATAGGTGTTAGGGGACAACTAGTTGTCCCTAAGCAGATGGGGGACATCTAAAATCCCTTGGTCACCTTGGGGATAGCTAGGTGTCCCCTAATGTACCCTGCAAATTTTTTGACATCCTGGGGATATTTCAGAAATTTTGAAAAAAAAAAGGGGTCAGGGTGGGGATGTTTCCTACCCTTACCCACATCCCTAAAACATCCACTATAGGGGGCAGGGTCGTTTTAGGCAGGGGACACATCCCTAGGGAGCAAAGATGCAACAACTGTTAATGATAATTGCAGCTTCAGGAGATCCTTCCAGCACAGATCAATTGGAGAAAACATAAATTAAATAATAGCTCTTCAGCTATTTAATTTATTAGCATATATTTAATGAGGAGGCGCGAATGTTATGAGGCCGACCCCATTCCTTACTTTCCACGATTTTCTCTCTTGGCCGACTTTGTAATTATTTGTAATTTATTCTCGAGGCCGACTTTGTTCTTGAAGAGGTGCGACCTCTCATAGCAATGTATATATAGAGGTTCATCTTATCATTTGTGATCACCAAGTTTATGCTATGCAAAGTGCGAATTTCTGTCAAGTGAGAATATTATCAAGTGCGAATTCTTCAATAGCAGTTTGCAAATTGTTCAAGGACAGATTGCGAATCATTCAAGAGCTGAGTGTAAGAGCTGAGTGCGAATTCTTATCAAGAGCTGGGTGCGAATCTGATCAAGAACAGATTGTGAATATCTTTGAAGGGCAGTTCTATACTGTCAGAAGTGCAGGTCTTTATCTGTCATTGTATCTGGTGAAGGTACAGATTTTTGGCCCTGTGTTCAGCCTCATTGTAAAGTGATTTATTGCCACTGTTTATATAAATAAGAGAGATCTTTGTTGCTGGGTTTTTCTCCCTCAAGAGGAGGGTTTTCCCAGGGTATCTGCTGTGTTATTTTGTCTGATTTGAATTAAGTTTCTGTGCATATAATCTGTTCTTTAAAATTTACATGGTATCAGAGCGGGTTTGAGAGGATCGTGATCAGATTATTGCAAATCAGCATACCCTTTTGTTGTTCACTTATCTACATCAGTCAAGATGGTGAATGGTTTGAAGGTTGAGGATAGACTCGAAGGTGCATCTAACTTCACTTCATGGAGATTTAGGATCATGCTCACCTTGCGTGAAAATGACTTGGGTGAGTTCGTGGAGTCTAGCATTTCTGAACCTGAGGAGGAAGAAGAAAAGTCGCAGTGGCTGAAGAAAGACATTAAAGCAATGAAGATATTGGTTGACTCCGTCAAGGATCATATTGTTCCTATCATCTCTAAGTTGAAGTCAGCAAGAGATATGCTCAAGACCTTGGAAGAGATGTACGAAGTCAACAATACCAGCCGAGCTCTTGCACTAAAGCATCAATTGCATCATGTGAAGATGTCAAAGGGAGAATCTGTTACTGCATACTTCATGAGGATTTCAAATTTGAGAGATCAGCTCTCAATAATTGGATATATGGTTGATGACAAAGATTTGACCATGCTCGCCCTCAATGGGCTCCCTTTGTCTTGGGAATCCTTCATTCAAGGAATCAGTGCAAGATCGAAATTGCCTAAGTTTGATCGCCTAAGATCTGATTGCATTCAAGAGGAATCAAGGTTGGTGGCAAGAGGTGTTGGTCAAAGTTCAAAGAATGAAGACATTCATGTTCTCGCCTCCCATACTTCAAAGAAGAATGGAAAAGATGGAAGGAAGGGTTTCTTCAAAAGGAATCGAGACAAGGGAAATGATGATGCACCTCCATTTAAGAAGAAGAGGGATATGTCCAAAATTCAATGTTTTAGGTGTGACAAGTTTGGGCACTTCGCCAAGTATTGTCCAACTAGACCTAAGCAACAGGTCACCGTTGCGGATGTTGATGATGCCTCTCCTCAAAAGGACTCAAGTGAATAGTTGTTCTACTCAGCATTATCAGGCAGTGTACCTTCTGACACCAACACTTGGACAATTGACAGTGGTGCTTCACGACACATCACCAGCTTCATGGAGCACTTATCAAGTTTGGTGGAAAAGGAGTCTTCTGAACAAGTCATCATTGGAGATGATGCTAGCTACTCCGTAAAAGGAATTGGGACCTCTACACTTCATTTGGATTCTGGCATATCGCTTCAATTGGGTAATGTTCTTTATGTTCCTGGAATCAAGCGTAATCTTATTTCTATTTCAACTTTGGAAGATAAAGGATATCAAGTTGCCTTCTCCAAAGGCAAAGTTCTAGTGTGGATGCAGAACTCTAGCTTCAAGGATGCTCAAGTAATTGGAGTTAGACATGAAAACCTTTACAAGGTCTGCACACGTTCATTACATGCCTTGGTTCATGACTCTTCAAGTCTATGCGATCTTTGGCACCGGAGATTGGCTCACCTTCACTTCGAGCCTTACCTATCATGGAGAAGATGGTGACGGGCCTTCCTAAGTTCAACCAGGAGCACGAAGGTACATGCAAGGGCTGCGCATTGGGTAAGAATATAAAAGCCCCTTTTCATAGTAGAGAAAATAGATCTAAGTGTATTTTAGACCTGATTCATTCTGATTTATGTGGACCTATGTATGTTCCTTCTTCGAGTAGTTTCTTGTATTATGTTCTTTTCATTGATGATCACTCTAGGAAGACTTGGATTTATTTTTTGAAATCTAAAGAATCTGAGGAAGTGCTAGATAGGTTTAAAGAGTTTAAAGCTTTGGTAGAAAATCTTTCTGGTAAAAGAATTAAGGTCCTCAGATCTGACAATGGTGGAGAATACACCTCTGGTAGTTTTCGGAATTTTTGTATTGATGCAGGGATTAAGAGGGAGTTATGTGTTCCCTATAATCCTCAACAAAACGGTGTTGCAGAAAGAAAGAACAGAACGATTGTGGAAGCAACAAAGGCCATGATCCATGATCAAGATTTGCAAACCTTCCTATGGGCAGAAGCTTCCAGGACAGCTGTGTATGTTCAGAATAGAAGTCCTCATAAGATCTTGGAGAATATGACTCCAGAAGAAGCCTTTACAGGAAGAAGCCTCAAGTCACATTTGAGGATCTTTGGAAGTCCGTCTATATTCATGTTCCCAAAGAAAAGAGAACCAAGTTGGAGCCTTTGGCAAGAAGGGAATATTGTGGGCTACAGTGAGACATCAAAAGCCTACAGAATTTACATCCAGGTTAGAAGTTGATCGAGATCAATAGGGATGTCACTTTCGAGGAAGATGTTGCATTTAGAAGATCCGGGGGATTCATATGGAGATTGATAATGAAGAGTCTCCTCTTAGGATATGGAAGTTGACCATACTCCTGAGATTCAGAGGGAGACTTCAGAACCAAAAGAAGACCTTGATCCTGTTGAACCCTTGGAACCTACTGATGGGCCTACTGACATTGTTATTGGAAGAAAGAGACCTCTATGGGCCAGCCGCACTATGCAAGAGGCTGAAAGCTTTGCAGCTCCTAGAGGCACATTCAGAGAAAGCAAAAGGCCACATAAGTTCTCCAGTTATGTTGCCTTGATGAGTCAGATTATAGAATCCGAGCCTACCTGTGTTGAGGAAGCATCTAGTCATCAAGTTTGGAGAGATGCTATGACAAAGGAGTATTAGTCAATTCTTAAAAATGATGTTTGGGATATTGTTCCTAGACCCGAGGGCAAGTCTGTGGTATCTTCTAAATGGCTATTCAAGATTAAGCATGCGCAGATGGAAGCATTGAGAAGTACAAGGCAGATTTGTGGCTCGTGGATTCTCCTCGAAAGAGGGAGTTGATTATGATGAGACATTTGCTCTTGTTGCTCGCTACACTTCAGTCAGAACCATCATTGCTATTGCTGCATCTAGAGGATGGAAGATTCACCAGATGGATGTGAAGACAACTTTTCTCAATGGAGTAATTGAGGAGGAGGTTTATATAGAGCAACCTGATGGATTTGAGGTTCATGGGAAGGAGTCACATGTTTGCAAGCTGAAGAAGGCCTTGTATGGTCTTAAGCAGGCTCCTCGTGCATGGTACGAAAGGATTGATCGGTACCTATCAAGTTTGGGCTTCTTGAAGAATGATGCTGATTCAAATCTCTACTTCAAGGTAATCAATGGTGATGCATTAATTTTGGTTTTATATGTTGACGATCTGATCCTTACTGGAGAAGATCACCTGATTCTTGAATGTAAGAAGGAATTGACTTCTAAATTTGAGATGAAGGACCTTGGGCTCATGCATTACTTCCTTGGCTTAGAAGTCTGGCAGAAACCAGATGGAATGATTCTAAGTCAAGGGAAGTACACCATTGATATACTTAAGAGATTTGGCATGATGGATTGCAAATCCATGTCTACACCTATGGAGACCAATCTACATAAATTGAAGGAGGCTGCAGCTAGTTCAGATTTGGTGGATCCTACATTGTACAGACAGCTGATTGGATCCTTGATGTATCTAGTTAACACTAGACCCGATATTTGCTATGCAATGAGTGCACTTAGTCGTTTATGTGTGATCCGATAGATACATCTTGTTGCAGCTAAACATATCCTCGAGATACTTGCGTGCAATGCTTGGATATGGGTTGAGGTATACCGATGCAGACTTGGAGTTACTTTGGTTTCACCGATTCTCGATAAGTGTGTTGTGTCACATCGAAGAGCACCTCCTGGTTGTTGCTTCAGTTTGGGTTCCCGCTATGATTCCCCGGGTGCGTTACAGAAGCAGTCATCAGTAGCATTGAGTACGCCAGAGGCCGAAAGCATTGCAGCTTGTATGGCAACTCGAGAAGCAGTTTGGCTTTGTAAGCTCCTTTGCAGGATTGTTCTGGACAATCAATGGAGCCTACTATCATTCATTGTGATAATCAGAGTTGTGTGAAGCTTTCTGTCAATCCTGTGTTTCATGACAGAACCAAGCATGTTGAGATCAAGTATCACTATATTAGAGATATGGTACTGCGGAAGGCTGTACAGTTGAGGTACATCAGCACTGATGAGCAGACGGCAGATATTCTCACCAAGCCTCTCGCCAAGATAAAGTTTGTGTACTTCCGAGATAAGCTTGGTATGGTGGAGAATCCAGCCTTGACTGAGTATGAGTCTCAAAGATCGTGAGCCTTGTTAATGCATTTTCTTCTGAGATGGAAGAATTTGAGGTGCAAGCCCTTGTTAATGCATTTTCTTCTGAGACGGAAGAATTTGAGGTGCAAGCCCTTGTTAATGCATTTTCTTCTGAGACGGAAGAATTTGAGGTGAAAGCCCTTGTTTCCACCCTTTGAGTTGAGTCATGGTGGGTGTCATGTGTGAGACTCCATGACATATGTTGTACTTGTGTTTCACCCTCTGAGTGAGTCATGGTGAAAGTCACGTTGAGGTGACAACATCACGCAAGTGATGAACACTTGTACTTACCATTTTATGGTTGATATCGAGACGATATCTAATATCACGTTGAGGTGATATTCTTCTCTTCACATCTGGTTGCAGCCAATGTGATGGACATCATGTTGAGATGATTTGTCTTGAGCAGCTGGAAGATCTCTCCCTAGCTGAGAGGGAGTGTTAATGATAATTGCAGCTTTAGGAGATCCTTCCAGCACAGATCAATTGGAGAAAACATAAATTAAATAATAACTCTTCAGCTATTTAATTTATTAGCATATATTTAATGAGGAGGCGTGAATGTTATGAGGCCGACCCCATTCCTTACTTTCCACGATTTTCTCTCTTGGCCAACTTTGTAATTATTTGTAATTTATTCTTGAGGCCGACTTTGTTCTTGAAGAGGTGCGACCTCTCATAGCAATGTATATATAGAGGTTCATCTTATCATTTGTGATCACCAAGTTTATGCTATGCAAAGTGCGAATTTCTGTCAAGTGCGAATATTATCAAGTGTGAATTCTTCAATAGCAGTTTGCAAATTGTTCAAGGACAGATTGTGAATCATTCAAGAGCTGAGTGTAAGAGCTGAGTGCGAATTCTTATCAAGAGCTGGGTGCGAATCTGATCAAGAACAGATTGTGAATATCTTTGAAGGGCAGTTCTATACTGTCAGAAGTGCAGGTCTTTATCTGTCATTGTATCTGGTGAAGGTACAGATTTTTGGCCCTGTGTTCAGCCTCATTGTAAAGTGATTTGTTGCCACTGTTTATATAAATAAGAGAGATCTTTGTTGCTGGGTTTTTCTCTCTCAAGAGGAGGGTTTTCCCAGGGTATCTGCTGTGTTATTTTGTCTGATTTGAATTAAGTTTCTGTGCATATAATCTGTTCTTTAAAATTTACAACAGCAACTCTATGATTAGCATGTTTAAACAAAAAAAATGAAATGAGAAATTCTTACATTTCAATGTTTTAAGTCAAAAAAATATAACAAAAATGAAATCATGGGTCAATTGCCGCTTCAGAAAAATTACTTCAAATGTTGCAAATTTCTATTTGACTGAATGATGGATTAGTGTAACCTACATACTACAGATTTTTTTGCAATTGCAATGTTTCATTAGTTCAGAATTGAAATCCCCAGTCTTTCTGAAACTGTGCACAACCTTTGAATATAAATTGAAAAGAATTGTACTGATATTTCAATAGATTGAACAGCACACACAACAAATGCAGTTAATAGGTTATTGCTGGCATACAATTTCTGAAAAGCCAAAATGCTTAAATTCAGATACGCAAAAAGTAACAACTGCACAGTAATGAGAGTGTTCCCAAAAAGTACCCCATACAGATAGTGGTTTATGTCAAAATAGAAGAATGATGGAAAATACAGTACCAGGAACTTTAATGGTTGTAAATTGTAATAGACAGGGAATTAGAAGGACGAATAAAGAAACCTCAATTAAAGCTTAAGAGGTTAAAAAACAATAAGCATGGTTGACAGTAGTAACAAGTTCTCAAATTGAATCATCCGAATAATGCTTAGGATAGGAAATTAACAACACGACCTAACCCTAGAAAGATCAAATGGACAAAATGGCAGCAGATCTACTTGAAATAAGAATCCTAATTTGTCTTGGTTGAATTGGAGAGACTCAATATAAAGGAGGCCCATAAGTATCTCGAATACAATAATGCCTCTGCAAGCTAGTTCAGAACCCTATTTTACATCTCCCTGATTGAACCACCCGCCCTACATCCAGCAATATGAAACATCAATCTTGAGACAAAATATGTGAAAGAGTAATTGCACTGTCCATGGTTAATCATTTGTACTTTTCCATTTTCCCATTGCATTTCAATACAAAAATCCAGTCACCTGGATATATGGGGGTTACAGGTAGCCATTTCAAACCATTGTATGGAAGTAAATGAATGTATGACTATATTATATATAAATATTGATAGCAGAATATGCGGGCAGGGCGATGATGACGGTCCTCATTTCTCTACAGGAGGTTCCTGGTGACTACACAAAAATCTACAATCGATATGAGGATAATAAGCAACAAACGAAAAGAGCTCACAAATCAGGGCTAGCGTATGTACAAAAAAGTGATAACTACAGATAATCATAGCATCACTCAGGTTAACAGATTTGCGCGGAAGTAAATGGTCAGGGGCTGGACAATCAAAATATGGCTCTCTTTTCTTTCAAAAATAAAACATCGAGTTCAGATCTAATTGTAAAAGCAAAAACCCTATGTTCTATTCATCGAGTTGTTTATGCAAATGTCAAAATTGTTTAATGAATTAGCAATTGCAAACTGGGTCGATGTAATTGTTGAATAGGATCTTGGATAAAAATCACATTGGAAAATTTGATGTACTTTTTGATACAAATTTACCACAATTACACGCTAGACTTTCCATTCTTTTCAGCCAATATCTATGAGCTTGGAGAACATAAAATAAAGATTTATATTACAGAATAGAAACCTCATGGCATCGATCACACGTGAATGGAAGGAAGTCGACGAGCTTGCAGTCATCAACAGTGCAATGCTTCCCCAGGTCAGGAAATTCAGGCGTTCCCATGTCCTTGTGGCTTTTACAGGATCTATTTGCACACGGGCTCCTTCCCTTCTCTGCGAATTAAGAGCGAGAAAAGACATGAAAAGATAGAAAACTGCTGGGTCAAATACCCACACAAGCTAGAGGAAGAGGAAAGCAAGGTGGTGTCTTTCTTAGAAGTAACGTAGCAAAAATCCCATTCTCACGACTTAAAACAAATTGTTGTACAGACAAAGAATGGCTGTATTGGAGTTGGTCTAGGATTACAAAATCTCTAGAAATCTGCTTTTACAAGTTCAAATAATTGTTTTTTTTTAAATAATTTTATAATTCTATGTTTTTATTATATATATAGTTAATTTTAAAATATCATTCTTAAAAGTTTTAAAAATTGGTTCTCTTCAAATTAAATAGAGTTAAAATTTGTGCATCTTGGAATAGCTTTTAAGATTATAAAATCCTCATTTAACCATACTTGTTAGTAGAGGTGACACCTTTGACTAATTCATTCTGAGGTAATTAGATTCTTTTTATAAATTTGAGATCTATATGTTTTGACTGAGTGCTTGAGGATTCTTGGGTATGTGGCTTCATTATGTACAAGTTTCACAGACAAACTCGCCTTTCATTTATTATCCTAGTCAAAGTCATTTCCTTATGGGGACCCCTTCTAATAAAATACATGATATCAATTATGATTCATACATTCAAACTCACATGGTGAGAATTCATAGTACACAAATTTAGACTATATTACCTAACAAATGAGACACCAATTTAGCATTTTACTTCATTAGTCATCTTTATGTGCCATCAAGTGACCAAGTAGTCTTATCATCATGATATATTGATTATGTGTGTTTGTGGAAGTCGTATTGTAATGTCCCCATTTTCGGTCACTTCAACATTGTAGTTACCTCCAACTTTCTCGATGAGTGCCAGCTTTGTCAAAATGGAATTCAATGGTTGGCATTGAGCTTTGGGGTATTTGTTGAGTACATTGATGCTTTTCAAGAGCAGTTTCGACATGTTGGGTGTGTTCCAAACATCTTGGAGGGAAATGTTATTTTTGGAAAGTGCCTATTTTTAGCAAGTCAAGTCTTGGGTGAGTTCCTGAGTATATCGACATCCCTAGTTTTTAGTTCTAAACTATTTTTGCATTTTTTTCGTACTTTTAGTTGGGTGTGCAAAAAATAATTAATTGTAAGTTGTCGAATAAAAGCATATTTAAATGACGACTTGTTACCCGTAAACAGAACTCCCTTCTCTTTTTCTAACTATCTTTCCTTTTTTCCTAAGTCCTTTGCTTAAACTCGTGTTTGGGCAGCCTTTTGTTGTCTTGAACTTAGGCGGGGTTTTCGTTTGTTCCTTGAACCTCTCATTTTACTACTTATATCGTTTGACTTAGCGGTGTTTTCTTAACGTTTTCAAACTTACCATTCCTTCAAGAGTGGGTGTATGTGTGTTAATAACCTGAGTGATGAGTTGTCATGAGCCAGAAGCTAGAAACTTCACCCTCAAGTTATACCTTTGGGTGGTATTCTTTAGACTATTCTAAACCTAGGCAATCTTTTATTAAGTGAACTATCCATTTTGCCACCCAGAAGCTTTTTAGTGATTAACCAAATAACAATAAGCTTAATTCACATAACCAGTACATTATATAGAAAAGGAAACCAACATTTTCAAATACGATATGAACAGGAAACCAATGAAGCCATGCATACAAAAACATAGTGATATCAAAAGAATTTTTTTATATATATATATAAATGTTTTAACATTGCATTGGCACTACAAAATTGTCTGATTTGACTACAAAAGTTCATGTCGTGGGAAAAAAGACAAAAGGAGACACTTCCATTCAGGCACACAAGGAAAATATCAGGACACGAATGCCCTCAGTAACAGTCTAGAGGCATTTAACTTGGGCTAGTGATAGTAGGTTCTCATGTGACTGGAGGAATTGTGCAAAGAGTCTCATATCATTTCTTACGACTCTTGTCCATTGAAGAGCGACAACTTCCTCCAAAGTTTCATCTTGAAGGGCTAGTGCAATGCAAATGGCGTCAGCTATCAATCCATTCTAAGGGTAGTGGCTAAGCCCATTGATCACCACATTAACACGATGATAGAATTTGGGCTTTACTAGGCATTCTAGTGCTCTTACACCCTAGTCATGGTGGCCAGAAGTCCCAATGGCTGTGTA
The DNA here is from genome assembly GCA_007258455.2 of Sequoia sempervirens. Classification (NCBI taxonomy): domain Eukaryota; kingdom Viridiplantae; phylum Streptophyta; class Pinopsida; order Cupressales; family Cupressaceae; genus Sequoia; species Sequoia sempervirens. The sequence goes on along the minus strand of VDFB02000002.1, from coordinate 194,346,164 downwards.
TATAAAACGCTTGAGCATGGTTGTGTTGTGTACATGGGCTTGACTTAGGAACGTTTTTCCCAAAATGTTGCGAAGCACTTCTTCTACCTCACTCTGTACAGTGAAGACCTCTTTTAGCTAGTCTGATATATGCCTAAACAATAGATTGCATTCGATCTCTTCCAAGACAATGTAGTCATTGGCAGAATTACCATCACTCTGAGAGCTCACCATGTTTGATGCTATTGATTGACAAGAAAGGTGAAATTGGTTGAATTTATAGAAGATTGGTTAGACATTGGTGTGTTCTCCTAAGTTTGATGAGATGGCAATTTAGTCCCAATTTATGGCTGATTTGAGCTGGTTTAAATTACAATTTCCCATCAAGCAGCATACATGTGCTACCGCTTGATATTCCTTGGATGTTGCATTAATTATTTGGTTGTGTGAGAGGTCATTCGGTGGCTATTGGTGAGATCAAGATTAGTTTTCCTTGTTGATGTCTATTCCTCTGCCAAGATTAATTATTCCGGTTGATTTTGACAATTTTCAAGAAACGTTGGAGAAGCAAGAAGGTCACTAATTTAGTAACGACTTTGGCGACTATCCAGCGACATTAGCTTTACTATAAATTTGAAAGTGTAAAAGAAAAGAGGGGTTCTTCGAGACATACACCTTGTAGTGTTGTTAAGAGGGATTTATGCATTTATTTCAGACTGTAATGGTTTATAATTTGTGTTATGAGTTTAATGATATGCCTAGTACGTTGATCTTTGCATTATGTGTGTGATATAGTTGTGTCTTCTTTAAAAGAAAAGTTGTATAGTATTCATTTATTGTAGTCTAATTTTATCTCTTTGATTGGATAGTCATATGGTTTTCAATCTTTGGATTGGTCATTTATGGCTTTGGTTTATGCTTCCCACGTTGCTTCATATTTATGAACTAGCCTTGGTCACCTTTTCTACTTTCTGGTTAAAAGCATACCCATATTCATTAGATTAGATAAATTCATTAAAAATCTGGTGAGGGAGTTGTACCTTGATAAAATTCAGAGAAAAGCCACAAATGCAATTGTGGTCTTTTTAGAGCTGTTAGTAGGTTTTCACTGGTGCTATATCTGGGTCAAGAGTCATTTGTTTAAGCATATTTGTCTTAAGCCATTCCATTCACTAACACATTTTGGCGACTCCATTGGGGAAAAGTTGAATTGATTGAAAGGTCTGACAATCTCCATCGTGTCATGCAGCAAGATGGTACTTCCTCATAATAATGTATTTCTTGTTTTGCAGCCATATTTAGATTGGGTTGGAGCACTTGCTTAGAGATATAAGAGGAATGCAACAAATTATATTTGGGTGAATTTTGTCTTGGAAGAAGAGGAAGATTTGGCCCAGTGCCCACTTGCACTTGTGATTGAATGCCCTTCGAGGTTGATATTCGAGTACTATGATAACCCTCCTCGTCATCTTGATCATCAGCCTAATCGTATGTTTCATCAACAAAGGGACCCACCCGTACCTAAACCTCAGAATCCACCTCTGGCTTGTCCACCATAGTAATTTTCTTTCCCCAATTTTTACTCCTGTGTAGTTGGTGACTCTGACCGTCTATGGCTTTGAATATCTGATGTAATCAAGTTGGCCCTCTTTCCTTATCACAATACCATGATCTACCCCAAGGTTCCCTAAATTTTCCGGTCAAATGAACAAGACCCTGAGGAACACATTCTGGCAATGACTATAATAAGTGCAATTTTAGGAATTCAAGAAGAGGATGTTTTTGTAAGAATTTTTATTGACAGTTTGATCAAGAAATCATCAGAATGATACAGGGGACTCAAAAAAGGAAGCATTACCAGATGAAATGTCCTCAAAACAAAATTTCTCCAACACTATAAAATTCCAATTATCATTGTAGCTACCTTACGTCTTTTCTTTTAGATCATGAAAAATAATGTTGAAACAATGAGGGATTTTGGTTACCGATTCAATCAGTCTCTTCAAAAATTCTTGCTCCAGAAAGACATACTAAGGAGATCCATTATCATATATTTATTTTTGCTCTAGAATCATACATCCAATTAATCCTCAAAAGAGATAAATTTTGAGGGATTGAGCGAGCTCAATTGGAAGCAGTGAAGGTTGAGAATGATTTTATCGTCGTGGGAAAATGGAAACTAGGCACAAATGTGGAACCTGAAGCTAGTTGCAAGATATCCTCTAAGTTCCTAGTTAAAGGTCATAAAGAAGCAGAGTTACCTCGCCCTACTACTAAAAACATCAATTTGATAATTTTTGATAGCATGCAGCAGCCTAGTGAGGAACTAGATCAACATTGCAGTGATCAGGCTTTCAGTTTATATACCACGTTTGAAGTTGAAAGTGATTGCAGTTCATCTAGTGATGATGAAGATGATGAGCCATAGAAAAAGACACCATTTTCCCCACCTCCTTCTTTCGATGATAAGTCATTCTCCTCTAAGGCTAATTCAAATGACTTGGTGTTAACTTCCCTTCTTATTCCAGTATATGAAATTTTCTCCTTCAAAGAAGTGGTGAATACATGTTTAAACCTGGAAGGAAATGGCGATCTCACGTATGATACTTCTCAAGAGGAAGAAAAATGGTCAACCCGTTCTAACCCTCTCTTCAATTTTGATGAATACAAGATATATGATAATCCTCTCTTTACAAATTTAATGGCTAATCAATTTATACCGGAGGATGAATACTGTTTATTAATGGCTGGAAACGGTCATAGTCAAGGGAATGATGAGGAAATTGCTAGTCTTTTATTGGATGAAACTAGTGCTCAATTAGAGGTAAAAATCAAATCGATCCATGTTTTGTACCAGTTTACAAAAGCAATTACCTTCCATGAAAATGGTTTGACCGAAGGAAGGTATGATGAAGTCAAGGAGAATATTGTTTCCTATGGTGATTTTTCAAAAATTTGGGGAATGCTTGAGATATGTAATGCCAAGGGGAAATTTAGAATTCAAAGCATTATATAAGAGTTGGATATACCTGAATTAACAAACCTTGATCATGAGAATTGGCTAGCAAAGGATGGTTTAGTCTTGACAGGATGGCAGCATGATGAAATTTTTGATGAAAATTGGATTTTTGGGAGATTGTTGGACTATGGATACATTTTTTCCCGCATTAATGTTGGGATGTCAATGTTTCTAAATTTTTTTCGGAGACTGTATAGGAAAGCGGGCCTCTTTAGGAAAGGATTATTCTTCTCCCAATCGGTTAATGGATTTGTGTGATCATTTCCCTTCCTTTTCCCTCTCTAGTAGGTTAGTCCTACCTTGTAAATAATTGCAATTTTGGTGTGTTCATTTTTGGCTTTTTGTTTGGTATCCTTCTCATTGACTCCATGCCTAATGGAAAGGACTCATCTTGCATGTTGGGTTCTCTACGTCCTGTGCAGTCCTTGTCCCCAATCAGAGCCACTGTTACCCGCAAATAGGACGCCCTTCTCTTTTTCTAACTATCTTTCCTTTTTTCCTAAGTCCTTTGCTTAAACTCGTGTTCAGGTGGCCTTTTGTTGTCTTCCTTGAACTCAGGTGGGGTTTTCATTTGTTCCTTGAACCTCTCATTTTACTGCTTATATCGTTTGAATTTTGTTGGGTAGTGTTTTCTTAACATTTTCAAACTTATCGTTCCTTCAAGAGTGGGTGTATGTGCGTTAATAACCCGAGTGATGAGTTGTCATGTGCCATAAGCTAGAAACTTCACCCACAAGTTATACCTTTGGGTGGTAATCTTTAGACTATTTGAAACCTAGGAAATGTTTTATTAAGTGAACTATCCATTTTGTCACCCAAAAGCTTTTCAATGATTAACCGAATAATAGTAAGCTTAATTCACATAAATAGTGCATTATACAGAAAAGGAAACCAACATTTTCAAATACGATATGAACAGGAAACCAATGAAGCCATGCATACAAAAACGTAGTGATATCAAAAGAAATATTTTATATATATAATAACATTTTTACATTGCATTGGCACTACAAAATTGTTTGATTCGACTACAAAAGTTCATGTCGTGGGAAAAAAGACAAAAGGAGACACTTTCATTTAGGTACACAGGGAAAATATCAGGACACAAATGCCCTCAGTAATAGTTTGGAGGTGTTCAACTTGGGTTGGTGACAGTAGGTTCTCGTGCGACTGGAGGAATTGTGCAAAGAGTCCCATATCATTTCTTACGACTCATGTGCACAGAAGAGCCACAACTTCCTCCAAAGTATCATCTTGAAGGCTCGACGCAATGTAGGTGGCGTCAGTTATTAGTCCATTCCAAGGGTAGTGGCTAAGCCTTTTGATTGCCACATTAACACGATGATGGAATTTGGGATTTAGCAAGCACTCGAGTGCTCTTACACCCTAGTCATGGCGGCCATAAATCTTGATGACTATGTATATAAAATGTTGGAGCATGGTTACGTTGTGTACATGGGCTTGAATTAGGAACGCTTCGCCCAGAATGTTGCGAAGTACTTCTTCTACCTCACTTTGTACAGTGAAGACCTCTTTCAACTGGTCCAATATATGCCTAAACAATAGATTGCATTCGATCTCTTCCAAGACAATGTAGTCCTTGGTAGAATTACCATCACTTTGAGAGCTCGCCATGTTTGATGCTATTGATTGACAAAGAAAGGTGACATTGGTTGAATTTATAGAAGATTGGTTAAACATTGGTGTGTTCTCCTAAGTTTGATAATAATTCAATTTAGTCCCAATTTATGGTTGATTTGAGCTAGTTTAAATTACAATTTCCCATCAAGCAACATACATGTGCTACCGCTTGATATTCCTTAGATGTTGCATTAATTATTTGGTTGTGTGATAGGTTATTCGACGGTTGTTGGTGAGATCAAGATTGATTTGTCTCACTAATGTCTATTCCTCTACCAAGATTAATTATTCTGGTTGATTTGGCAATTTTCAAGAAATGTTGGAGAAGCAAGAAGGTCACTAATTTAGTAATGGCTTTGGTGATTGTCCAATGGCATTAGCTTTACTATAAATTTGAAAGTGTAAAAGAAAAGAGGGGTTCTTTGGGACATACACCTTGTGGTGTTGTTAAGAGGGATTTATGCATTTATTTCAGATTGTAATGGTTTACAATCTATGTGTTATGAATTTAATGATATACATGTCTAGTACGTTGATCTTTGCATTACGCATGTGATATAGTTGTGTCTTATTTGAAAGATAAGTTGCATAGTATTCATTTATTGCAATATGATTTTATCTCTTTGATTGGATAGTCATATGGTTTTCAATCTTTGGATTGATCATTTATGGCTTTGGTTTACGGTTCCCGCATTGGCTTCATATTTATGAACTAGCGTTGATCACCTTTTCTGCTTTCCTGTTAAAAGCATACCCATATTCATTAGATTAGATAAATTCATTGAAAATATGGTGAGTGAGTTGTACCTCAACAAAATTTAGAGAAAATCTACAAATGCAATTGTGGTTTTTTCAGAGCTATTAGCAAGTTTTCATTGGTGTTATATTTGGGTCAAGAGTCATTTGTTTAAGCATATATGTCTTGAGCCATTCCATTCGCTAACACAACTTAAATTAATTATTCATTAAGTGACTAATGTGCCAAAAATGTTAAATATTTACATAAGGTCGCTTTCCCAAATAATGAGTATAAAGAGGATTTGAAAGCTCATTTTTGGAAGATTATGCTTGGATTATTTTCTCTTTGTTTTTTGGATTTCAGAAAGCTTCTTGAGGATCTGGAAACCCTAGGATGGAAACCCTAAGGGTGCTAGTTTCGGTAGAGTAAGATTCTATCCTAGCTGGTTGTTGGAGAGATCATACAAATTTCTCTATAAATGTTCAAATATTACAGTTTGAAATTTGTGAAGTCTTGTTTGAAGGAAAATTTCAAGACTTTTGCAGAGGTATTTACAAAGGTGGAAATGAGAAAATATTTATAGTTTGTTGATTGAAACCATATATTCATACCCTTTTATAATATTTGGAGCCTAGTTGCATTATCTTCTATGGTTTCCATAAAAGTAAAAGAGTCAAACTATTGTGTAGGGCACCAAAGGTAAAATAGATTACAATTATTTGGGGTGTTGTGTTGTCATAGCTTGGAGTTTAAGGAGTCGTGTATTTTTGGACTAAAGGAGAACTAACACTACATTTTTTTGGAGGTTTCTTCTTATTTTATAACCATCATAACATTTTAAAGGTTTGCACCATTAGAGAAAAGGTGAGTGCAGAGCTCTGAGGAAGTTGAATGGTCATTTTTCATTGCAGCTTCTTGGAGCTTTGCATTCCTAGCAAGGAACTCAGATTGGTGTTCTTTGTCACTCTTGGATTCTTGGTCCTCTTGTTTTCCTTGTCTTTTGGTTTCCTTAGTCTCTTCTTGGTTGTTTTCATTGGATTGATTGATTTTTTTGGTGTGTTTGGTGTCTTTTGGTCACCTCAATTATTTTATAAAATTTGGACCCATTCTAAAGCTTAAAAATTTAAATTTGGTCTCACCTTAGATTATAATTTTACCTTCCCTCAGCTCTTTTCAATTCATATTTGAAATTTATTATATGATCTTCTCACATGAGCCAGTTTCCTCTCTAAGGCCACTTGGCCATGGGAGATGACACAAACAAAGACATGGAAGGGATGATAATTAATGAATCGTTAGATGTAGCAAGTATCGAGGGTAGGTTAAAAGGTAAATCGACAGGAAGTATTAATCCATCTTTCTCATATAGAGATGCTCTAAATGCAGACATTGCTAGCAAAGTGCTCCTTGGCTATGCAAAATTTGTTGAGAATGATGGACAACCCCTCATGGCAAAACCAACTAAATTGGGAGATGGAGGATGTTTGGGGTCCACAACAAATGGATTGGGAGGGGGAGGCTTCGTCAGAGGAAGCTCAAGTGAACCAGGAAACAATGGTGAGTTGCCTCCTAAGCCCAAGATGCTTTCGATTTCTTTGAATGCTAATATGTTACATGTTATGAAAGTAAAATAAACTAGAATAAAGCATATTGCTATTTATTTTGTGTGTTTGGATACAAATTTCCTGCCTTCTCATAAAAAAATTTATGACTAGATAGCATCAATTTGGGGGAAAAATTTGGGTATACATGTAACTTTTTGTCAAATGATTCAGCAGGGTCTATTTGTTGTTTTCTTTCAAAATTATGGTATGCAGGAGAGAGTTGTCAAAAAAGAATTTTGGAACATGGGACAATCCATGTTCAAAGCCTTGTCCTAGGCTCCTAAGGAGAATTTTGAGGAGGTGGTTGCTAACTCATCACCAAGATGGCTTCAAATAAAAAAGTTACATCTCGACCTTTGGAAATTCATACCCAGTTTCTTGAAAACCCTCAAGAAATTACAACAAATAGAAGAGTCTAGGGTTACCCTCCCACATCTCAATGCTAGGGTGTTGATTTCAGTCTCCTCGGATGTTGAAATCCCAAATGTTATTGCAATTCAATGTGAAAACAAATTTGTAAGGTGTGAAGTCGAATTGTTAGGGTCTTTGAATGCTTACTTGTACTATAAATAAAAATGGCCACCTTAGAAAGGATTGCCCCAATGTGAGGCGTAAACTAGATGGGTTTTTTGAACCAAACATGCAAAATCCTCTGTTAGATAGAAAAATTAATAAAGCTAACATGGCCCCTGAAAATGTAGATGGTAATAAGTCTAAGGTGGAGAAGGAAGACTCTACCACCCCTTGTGTTGAAAATTTTGATGTAAGTATGGCTAAACATGATTGTGTTTCACTGGAGGTCCCCTTGTTTGATGGTGAAATGGTGGTTATCAAAGCTAAGCAACCAACTACTCCCAAACCCTTATATATTGAGATACCAAGGAAAAAAAAAAATCATTCCCCCATGCCAAATGAATGCTCAACAACTAGCCTTAAAATCAATCCAGGCTAAGGCTTTGTAAATAAGGAAAAAAAGAACTTCAATGCTAATCAACTAGTTGTAACCACAAGCTTAGTCGATAACACTAGCTTGAAAAAGGTCAATTAGGAGACTAGAAAGGAATTGGTATTATCTTGTTTCAATACTCTTTTCTCGAGATCAAATGTTAGCCTCCTTGCTTTGGCTAGTGAGATCGGCTCTCTAAAGGAGGACTAAAAAAAAAGAAAGATGAAAGATAGGCCAAAAAACTCAGACTTTAGTGTTGAAATGAAAACCTCAAAGAAGGGTAAAGATGAAAAGGTGTCAAAGTGCTTTGCTAGGTATAAAAGTTAGAAAAATCTTCCCTCCTCTAACCTTCAATGAATTTGAACATATGTAGTTGGAATGCTATGGGGTTAGAGTTTCCAGAAAAAAAGTATATGGTCAAGGCATTTTGCAATAATAGGCAATATTTAGATATCTTATGCCTACAAGAAATCAAGGTCATTGGGTTTCATGTTGAATGTGTAATGAATTTTATTTGGAAAAATGTAGTAGTTCTCATGTCAAAACATGAAAAAGGTAAAGGGGAACGACTATTCTATTGCATCCCAAATGGGCTAAAGTAGTTGACAAGTGGGGGACCTCCCCGTGTAATAGACTTACATGGATCTCTCTAAAATTTGACTTAGAAGTAATGGTAGTATGTTCACTCTATGCATCAAATGATTATAGGGAATAAGTTGATATATGGAGTTGGATGGTAGGGAATATGCTTAAGATCCCTTGGATATGTATTGGTGATTTCAATAAGGTTGAAGTGAAACATGACAAGAAAGGTGGTAATGATATGATATGGAAAGGGGATGAACAATTTATTTGGTTTAAAATGAAAAGAACCCACCTAGTTGACCCCTTGGAACTTGGCAAAGACTCTTATAAGTTTATTTGGTATACTTGGTGCAATAATAAATCCCTTTCCAAAAGGATATTTTGTAGATTGGATAGATTTTATGGAAATAAGGATAAGTTCCTCTTCAAGGAAAGACATGATGCAAACTATGTGGTTGTTCATCCCACCTCAATGTTTGACCATTCATTGATTAAGACTTTCATGTTTTTCATCCCTCCCTCTGCTCCAACCTTGGGTAGGTCTAATTATTTTAAGTTGAATAGCTCCCTTCTCAATGATATAGGCTGCCTTAGTGCCATCAAAATGGCCAATCTCCTTTCACAAAATCTAAATAGTGATCTTAAACCTATTCAAAAATGGGAATCCTTGATAGTAGTTTGGAGAAAGATGTTTGAAATTGTTGGCCAAAAGAAAGCTCTAGATAGAAATAGGATTGAGAACTTTTTGCACCAAAAGCTCTTATTGTATGAAGCTTAGTTTCAGTATAAATCTCCTAACTTGTAGATAAAATCTAATTTTTTGAGAACTAGATCCATGCTTAGGAAAATTCAGAGCTACAAATTCCAAGGGAAAAAAATTAGAGCTAAGATGAATTGGATACGAGAGGGGGACAAAGGAATGAAGTGCTTCTTCAATTTGATTAGGCATAAATAGAGTAAAGAAGAGATTGGTCCGAGTGTTGATAAAATAATGGTATCTAAGGAGCCCGATTTCATGAAAGAAGCATTTTACTCTCTTTTTCAAAACTCTTTTCCTCTGAATTGGATGCTAATGCCTTGGAAGCTAGAAAGTTTTGTCTTAAAATGATTCCAAATAAAGTCAGCCTAGAGTATGCCTCCTACTTGGATAAGGATATTACCACCTTAGAAATTGGGGAAACCATTAAATCCTTAGCTAATGACGAGTCACTAGGTGCAGATGGACTTAACTCAAAATTTTACAAGGCTAATATTGATTGGATTGTTGCAGAACTCCTAGAAGTTTATAAGTATGCCTATTAATGCAACTCTTTAGGACCAAGTATTAACAAAGGTATAATTAAGTTGATTCCTAAAGAGGAAGATAAGGAGCTAATTAAAAATTGGAGACCTATAACACTTTTGAATGTCTTCTATAAAATCATTGCTAAAACCTTGGCAAGAAGACTCATAGGGTTTCTAAATAAGATTGTCTCAGTTACTCAAACTAGATTCATAAATGGGGGATATAAACTTGAATATCTAATAACTAGTTGGGAAGGGATGCATTGGGCTAAGAATAATAATCAGAATGTTGCAATAACACTGTCAAACTTCGAAAAGGCCTATGACATGATAATGTGGCATTTTGTGTTAGATATGTTGACAACATTTGGCTTTCCTCCGATATTCTACAAGTGGATTAATATTTTGTTCAATGAATCTTTTGCCTAGATTGATATAAATGGTTCCCTCACTGATCCCATTTCCCTCCAAAGATCCATAAGATAAGAATGCCTGATTGTTCTTGCCTTATTTTTTATTCCTTTTGATGCAATGCATTATATCCTTAGAATTGAGATCATTTTCCCTCCAATCAAGGGCATTAGGCTTCCCAATCATGAACAATTGATCAATGCACAATTTGTTGATGACGCAACCTTATTCATAAAACTAACTGAGCAAAACTTTGAAAATATCATGAATAGAATGCAGGTCATTTGTGAGGCATATGGATCTAATATTTCCCCAAGCAAGTTCACTGTGCTTGGTTGGTCTAAGGACTCGCCTAGTTGGCTAGCTAATAAAGGGTGGCAATGGGTTGATCCTTCTAAATTGGTATGATATTTGGGTATACCCATTTCTATTGACCCTTCTCTAAAAGAACATGTGGGAATGACTCTTCCAAAAATTTGAAAAGAAACATGTAAAATGGAAAACACACCTATTATCCTTAGCAGGGAGGCTTCAAGTGGTTTAAAAAGTTATCTCTTATCATGCCATTTATCACTCATCATCTTGGTTATTTTCCAACACCCAATTTGAGAAACTTTAGAAGATCTTAAGGGAGTTCTTATGGTTGGATGGTAAGGGAAATGGGAAAAGGTATGATGTGAACTAGAAATGGTGTTGCTCTCCTATTTATATGGGGGGCTTGGGGCTCAAAGATCTTAGATTGCAAGGTCTAGTGCTAGGTACCAAATGGATTTTCCAGGCTATTAAGGGTGAGGAACCCTAGAAAATACTTATTAGAAATAATTTCTCCCTCTCTAGACCTAAGAAAGGTAAACATTGGGGTCCTCTACACCTTCAAGATATCTTGTTTGGCCATTTTGAGGTTAAGGTCTTTGGCTCGCCTGTGTTTGAAACTCTTTGGAAGGCATGGACTAAGGTAAGGCATTTAATTTACAATGTTGAGGCCTATTCTTAGGACTACTGTGTTAAAGATAGATCGATTTGGTGGAATGTTACATGGAATGATAAACCCGTGGCCTTGTCTCAAGGGTGCTTTGCAAAGTTGTGGAGCTCAATGGGGATCAAATATATGTAGGATATTATATGTAATAATAAGATAAGGACTTGGGAGTAGTTGAGAGCTGACTTTGATATTCCATCATCTCACAAGAAAATGAACTCAATGCTACAAAGGGGGGTGGGAACTCCTTTTTCGAGTCAAATGATAAGTGGAGATGATCTTTTGCTAAAGATTTGTTGGAAAGATGGTTCAAAATTATTGGAGATGATAGCCAAAAAATGTATACCCTTCTATTTGGCTCAGGAGAGATTTATAAATAGTTCAATGTCTCTTGGAACCTTGATTGGTCAGAGTCTAAATGGTCCACTAGGTTGGATCATATTTGGCATAAGTTTGTTGAACCAAAAAAAAGCTTTCTTTCATTGGTTGTTGCTTAAAAAAAATGTTGTTGATAAAGTTTTGCATTCATATGGATTTCTACTAGAGTGTGTGAATGTTGTAATGTGCCTGAAACTATTGAACATCTTTTTTTTTAATGTAAATTTGTTGTTGCAATTTGGTCATTATTTTTTGGTCTACCAGTAATTGGTCTGATCCCTGCCATTTTTTCATGGCATGAAATTTTGGCTGGATATGTTGAAGCTTTTAATGTTGAGTTGTGTAGACACTGAAAATTGTCCTAAGCCTACAAATGCCATTTTTCATATCAATTCCTCCTTTTTCTTGCATAATTAAATAATTTTAATTATTTAATTATCTTCTAAGGTCATATTCATCTATTAATTAAATAATTCTTAATTATTTAATTAATTCGTTTTCTCCTTATTCCTCCCTTAATTAATTAAATAAATTTCATTTATTTAATTACGTCACTAATTAATTCTCTTTTCCTCTATAATTAAATAAATTCTAATTTTATTTAATTATTTTCCATTTTTCTACTATAATTAAATAATTATTTTAATTATTCATTAGTTTTTCTTCTATAATTAAATAGATTTTATTTATTTAATTATTTTCCACCTTTCTCTCCACTATTAAATAATTATTTTAATTATTTAATATTTTATCTTTTTCCTCCACTTTTATTTAAATTGTTATTTTAATTAAAAGTCAACCTTTTCCTTTTCTTCTATAATTAAATAATCATTTTTTTAATTATTCAATTTCCCTCCTAAATTAAATAATTTTTTAATTATTCAATTTCCCTCCTAAATTAAATAATTTTTTAATTATTCAATTTCCCTCCTAAATTAAATAATTTTTTAATTATTTAATTTTCTCCAACAACCTCTTTTTTTGTGTCAACCTCTTTATCTGTGTCATTCTTATCTCTTCATGTCTCATTTAATTTCCACCCTTGATTGAATTATTTTATAATTCAATCTTAGTCGTTCATCCTTATCCCAGTCCTATCTTTGCCCTAATATTTTCCCTAACCCTATGTCATACTACAACTTTCAATCTTAGCCATTGGTTTTCATATCTTATTGGCCTTTAATCCTAGCCCTTCATCCAAATTTGATTTTCTATAAAAGAGACCTATCATTGTCATTTTGATATATCAACATATTCTAGGCTAATGCCATGCTGCTAGATTCACAAGCAACCACATCCAAATCTTCAACAAGTCAACATAATACATTCAATCTTTTTAGGTTTGCATGTATTTCATTTCTTTTGAAGTTTGCATGCATTTTGGTTTGATTGAAGCTATTTTTATGCATATTTCTATTAGATCCATTTTTCATGCATACATTTTGGTGAACTTGACATGAACCCCCTAACTAATTTTTGCCTAAGATTTTGAGAAATTTTGAGAAATTTTGGAGTTGGATCCACTTCACTTGATCTATCATACTTTTTTGCAAGTTTTGTTAACTTTTTGTTGCAAGTTTTGCATCATTCTTGGACAAAATCCTAGGTTTTAAAGATTTAACCATATATCTCAAAAGGATAGGAAGTTTAAACATTTTTTTTTTGCAGGTTGGGGATGGTATCAAGAGCTTTCAACCAAAAAATCATTTTTTTTGGATTCGTTTTGAATTATTTATAAAATTTTTTATGATTTTTCATGAAAAAATAATTTTGGGAGCAAATTAGTGAATTTTTTGGATTTTTTATATTTTTGGAAATCTCTCATAATTATAATGGGGGTCTATTCTTTATATTTTTAATTTTGATAAAAAATAGTTAGAAAAAAATAGATCTTTGAAAATTAAGGTTTTAGAGAGATTTGATTATATCTCACAAATTGTTGCAGATTTTCTCACAAATTTTTTTTTGCAAGTTTGGGATGATATCAGGAGCTTTCAATAAAAAAATCAATTTTTTTGGATCCGCTTTTAATTATTTATAATTATTTATTTTTTTTTCAAGAAAAAATAATTTTGAGAGAAAATCAATGAATTTTTTGGATTATATGTTCGTTATGTTTTTAATTTTGATAAGAAATAATTCAGGAAAAATCAGATCTTTAAAAATTAGGGCTTTTAATAAATCTGCGCTCTAGAGCACAAATCAAAGAATTTTTCATAATTTTTTATATTTTCAAAAAGCTCTTGAAATTTTAGTGGGTGTTTGTTCTTTGCAAATTTATTTCTGAGCTTAAAATAATTATAAAAAAAAATCTTTGTTAATTAGGGTTTGGTAAGGTTTTAAGCTAACCCTCTAATATTAGTGATCAATTATCTTGTTAGGGTTTTGGCTTTGTTGTTGGTTTTGGATCTAAAAATAATAAGTTTCTTCTCAAAATCACTTTCAATTTGGGTTTAAAAAGAACAAGTGTTCTCAAAATCATACTTTCAATTTGGGCTTAAAAAGAACAAGTGTTTGCATTGCTCAGTGATCTTATTTATGCTTGGAGGTGTGTATGCTCTTCCCTCACATTTCCATATGATCTTGGGAATCAAAAGCACACTTCAACACTCTCATTTTCACATCACATATTTCAATTTCTAAGCTTAATGAACATTGCTTGTGTGATCATATACATGCATATGCTCTCTCCTTGTATTATCATATGATCTTGGAGACCAAAAGAATTATTTGCATCACTTTTGTGTAACCTTCTTAGGGGGCCTACCTAGAGAAGTGATCACTTTAGGGGAAAACTCAACTCTAGCATTCTGGTAGAGTATAAATGGCAGGGGGTGAATCTAAAGACACACCTGTTGGAAGCAGAATCTTGTCAATCTTGGCTAAGCCCCAAAGAACTTTATACCTTTGGGAGTGAAGGTGGAGTGTGGGTTACCCTCTCCTCCCAGTCGTTTGGCATTATTCTCCTTTCAAATTCATTGAATTGGGCCTCACGTACCTTCAAGGTATATAGAGGACATCTTTAGATCCTTGTGCATCCTAGTTTAAGAACATTGGCCAATCTACCCACTTGAATAATTGCTAGGATTGTTATTGTGCTTGGAAGTGTCTTCTTATCATAATAATTTGCATTACATATTGCATCAAATATTTTCTTGCATGTGTGAATGTGTATTCGAGATCTAAATATTAATTAAGCAAGAAAAACCATAAACCAAAAAAACAAAAAAACAAAAAATCAAAATCCAAAAACATTAAAACATTTAAAAAAAAAAAAGGCTAGGTGTCCTCCAAGTCAAGCTATCCACATCATCTCCATGTCAAACTTCCCATCCTAATCATCCTATCCTAGTCATCCAAATCAAATCAATTATCCCATCCTAGTCATCATAACCATCCATCATCTCATCCTATTCACCTCACTCTAACCAATCCTTTCCATCCTAATCATTCCTCCTCATCCTAATCATCTCATTCTATCATAATCATCCCTTCTCACCTTAATTTCTCTTAATCATTTTAATCACCTCCATAATCATTCTAACCTTTCACAATCATCCTAATTATCCCTTCTAATCCTATTTGTCCTTCATCTTATCTTAATCATTTATTTCCATCTTAATCATTACATCCCTAATAATCATAGTTATCTCCTTTCAATAATTCCATCCTAATCATCCTCTTCCATCATTATCATCATTCCTCATCATAATTAACCTCCTAAGCATTATAATCATCCATTTTCATCCTAATCACCCCCTTTTATTCTAATCATCTCTTTTAATCCTAATCATTCCTTTCCATCTTAACCATCTCTCTTCATCATAATTATCTTTATCCATCATAATCATTCCTTTACATCTTAATCACTTTGTCCTTATCATCCATAACCATTCATAATCATCCTTATCACCCCATACTCATCATTTATAGTCATCCTAATCATCCCCCTAATCTTTCTAATCATCCATCGTATCCTAACCATACCCAATTATCTAATCCACATCATCCCAAGTATCTCAATCATCCACATCCATTCTTAATCCATCATTTAAGACCTTAAGCTTCATTAATTTGTCTAATAGAGGTCCTAATCATTATCATAACCACCCTCCATAATCCACATCAAAATATTTCTTTCCTAATCCATTATCATCCTAAACACCATCCAAGCCACCATTGAAACTTATACCCAAGTCATTTCACCTTCCATGTCATCCTTTTCTTCCATTGACAAGGGAAACCAAAATGTCCTCCATGTTCAAGCAACACCCATCCATAACCATATCTTATGCACTTCACATCCTAGTCAACCCATCGTCAAAGCCAAAAGTCACCATCAAAGGAGCACCAAAAATCACCATCAAAGGACCACCAAAATTCACCCTCAAAGGAATATGAGAACCCATGCAAAATCCTATTTCACAAGATGCTAGTCCTAGCCTTGTAGTTCCATCCACTTCCACCTCATCCATCCCATGTTTATCCACCTCATTCATCTCATCCACCTCGTCCATTTCATGTTTTTCCACCTTTATAGCACCTACACAAAGTCAACCATGTTACTCACTTGACCACGTTGATCCAAAGCATGACATCATAGATCCTCATTTATGTCAAGATCAAAGTACTCCTTGTGATCCCATTCCATCTTATGATCCTATCCTTAATTCCATCCAAGAAATCCTTCTATATAACCATGAGATCCAAGGTAAAACTATCTTTGATCAAGATCCTACCATTGATCAAGAAATCCAAAATGATCCCCTTTCATATCAAGATAAATACATCCCTTCCATACCACCTCATGATCCAAGTCTCTCAACTCCATGCCATAATCCTAGTCCATCAACTCTATTGCATGATCCTATACCATCTCATAATCTTACCATATCCAACCCATTTGATGATCCTAGCATATCCACCTCATATCATGATCCTATCATACCACCTCCATGGCATGACCCTTGTCCATCACAAGAACAAATCTTTCCATCCATTACCCCATCTAATGATACCCCTCCCAATCAAGATCAAGACATCCCATCCACTCCGTCACATGATCCCCTTCCATCTCATGATCCCTATCTAAATCAAGATCAAAGTCTAACTTCTATTCCATGTAATGATCCCCTTCCTCTAAGTCAAGATAAAAGAATCCCTTGATCTCCATGTCATGATCCCTTTTCATCTCATAACCAAGAGAAAACTATACCATCCACCCCATCCCATGATCCTACCTTGAGTCAAGATCAAAGCACCCCTTCATCTTCATATCATGATCCTAATCCTCCACAAGATCCCATCACCCATATCCAAGCTACTCACAAACCCCACACTTATCAATTGGGTTCCTCCACTTTCATCCAAGTCGGTCTACTCCAAGAACCTATCATTCCTTCCATACCATACCCTCCTCAAAATGGACTCGCATCTTGTTTTCAAAACAATAAGTATCTCATTGGAAAAAATATTTGTCAAAAAATGCATTATCAAGGAAAAGGGTTAGGCCTACATGAGCAAGGCATATTAGAACCCATCCAAATCCAATAAAATCCTAATTATCATGGCCTTGGCTATAATTCTCTAGAATTTGGTACTCCTTCCATCCACCCCAAAACCAAAATCCTACCATTTAAATCCAAATGTCCACATTCCCATCCTCAAAATCTATCTTGGGCCCTTATGTTCCAAAACTCAATCCATCTTCCCTTCCATCCATTTTGAGTCCTTATGTCCCAAAACAAAGTCATTCATCCTCTCCATCCATCTTGGGTCCTTACATTCCATCACCTAGCATTCCTAGTCTAAAATCCCATTATCCTCTTTATCCACCACCTCATATCCCTAATCAATCTCAGCAAAGGTACACCCCCTTGAACCTTTTCCAACATACCTACACCAACCCATCCATAATACATCCATATCATTCCTCTCCATCCACCAATCCCATTGCACTTGGAAGCAATTTGGATGCCAAATTTCAAATGCATAAAGCCAAAAATCCACAAAAATCAAAGGATGAACATGTCCCATAAAAAAGACATGAAAAAATAAAGAAAAATGTGATCCAAAATAAAAAAGCTATGTCCCAAAGGCTAAAAAGGACCATGAAGAAAAAATCAAAGTCAAAAACCATGTGGATTCCAAAAATACTCATAGAATCAATGTGTCCCAAAGAAAAATCAAAATTGGTGTCCAAACTTGCTTATCCAAAAGCTCCATCCAATTCTAAGTCCTCCACCCCATATAATAATCCTTTATCACCTCCATCCATTTTGGGTCATTATATCCCAAAATCCACATCCACTCCTCCATCTAAAACTCCAAATTCAAAAGCCACTTCTCTTTCACAACTCCACCACCCTTAAAGGTGTGTGCAAATGTTGATCTTGGAAAAATTTCCATACACTCATCCACAAGTCTTCCATCAACTGGGCATCTATTATCCAACATCCATATTTCATCCTTTCATCCCTCTTATCCAACCCTTTACATAAATCCATATCCCTCACCATCTTACCATCCATTCCATCCCCCTTACCATCATTCTACCAATGTCTATGGGCATACCTCCAATTGTCCATGATCTAATGGAGCACATATTCAAGGGATACCATCCATGGAACTAGATTCTTGAGTCCTCCCCTCATCTCTCTACTGTGCATCCACCATATTCCAAATACACTTAGCCATAGCCTTATTCTTCTCCATCTGTCCTATTCTAAAAAAAAAAAGGAAAAAAAATTAAAATAAAGGAAAAAAGAAAAATAAAAAATGAAAAATAAAAAAAAGTAAAGAGAAATCATTTGTCCAATGGTGAAAATGACTTCTAGTGGTGCCTTGGATAGGTACCATGATGAAAACCTGGCAAACAAACATCATGTGTAATTCATTATCCTCTTGCACTCTACTCTTGGGGGCAAGTTTCATCCATGCTATCGTACCTACCACACCCCCCTTTATCCCTCATTTCCTATCCATTATCCTACTTACATTCATCCTCCCTTTTCCCTCATTTGATCTTGAAAAGGCTAAGGATATTCATATACATCATGCATTATATCCTTCCATCCTTATTATCCTATCCATATCATTCATCCCATATCTCCCATCCTATCCAAATCAATCCAACCTTCCCATATTTGATCTTGATGAAGAGATTAGGGGTTAAATATCAATGCATACATATCTTATACACTTGATCTTGATCATCTTGTATCCCTTATCCTACTTCCATACTCATATCCTATCTAATTCACCCTCTCTTTTCACCCTTGATCTTGATAAGTCTAGGGGCAAGATATCCATGCATGCTTTGGACAATGGAATCCTCACTTTTACTTCCATCCATCTCCTTTATGTGTTATCCTTCCATATCATACATCACTCATCATCTTCCATTCATGATTGCACTACCTCTAGTGTGGGGAATCTTGGTCCTTTGCAACTAATCCTTGGAGCTCCATCTTCCTATCCTCCATCCACCATCATCCTATTATCCAAAGTCCTCTCTCCTATCCATGAAATTCCTCCATCCTTCCATCCTTTACCATGTCTTGGTTCTCCCTTGTCCATGGATCTCATTCAATCCTCCATCTAATCTTATCTTATACAATCCATTTATCCTCTATCCTTCCCATCCAACCATCCCCCAACCATCCCAACCCGATCCATCCAATGCAATCAATCATAATCCATGCAATCCAACTTTGCAACCTAGCGCATCATTCAAAACATTCCTTGGATTTATTTCTAGCCTTGTTGTGAACCTTGATCCTTTAATCACATTATCATCATAGGGATATATCTTTTCCAATCCTCATGTTGTTTTGGGATGTATCCTTCCCACATCAAACAACGTCATCATCATCATCATCATCAATCAATCAATCAATTGGTTTTCAGCTTGACTTGGAGCATAGTCCTTGGTTGCTTTTGGTTTTTTGTGCATGCTTGCTTGTTGCTTGTGTGTTTTATCATTGTTTGCATTTATCATTGTCTTTTTCATTCTATTATCACAAGGGCATCATCGTCTTCCATATCATGGTGTTATAAGGCATATGTTTGCACTTAACCTTTTTGATCACGTATTGGGCACATTGTCATACTGGTTCCTTATACCTTGGTGCATAATGTCAAGTACAATATCAAATCTAGGTTTCTCATATCATTGTAGCATGATGATCATCCATCCTCCATCTCCATCCATACTTTCATCATCCTTATCTATTTTCCTCTTTCCTTTTATCCTTCATCCTTTAAGTCCTCTCATCCATTTCGAGAGCACACTCATGTTTTTTAAACTGCATGTCTTCTTGAGGGGCATGCCACTACCTGCTCGTCATCCTTCTTCATCATCTCTAGTGACTGGGGCATCATGCTTCTAGTCCTAATCCCTTTCCTACCCACTATGTTGTATTCTTTGAAATGATGTTACTTCTCTTAGTCGCAACACCATCTCGAAGAGGGGCAAAATTTAGACACTGAAAAATGTCCTAAGCCTATGAACGCCATTTTTCATATCAATTCCTCCTACTTGAATAATTAAATATCTTCTAAGGTCATATTCCTCTATTAATTAAATAATTCTTAATTATTTAATTAATTAATTTTCTCCTTATTCCTCCCTTGATTAATTAAATAAATGTATTTATTTAATTATGTCACTAATTAATTCGCTTTTCATCTATAATTAAACAAATTCTAATTTTATTTAATTGTTTTCTATTTTTGTACTATAATTAAATAATTATTTTAATTATTTCATTATTCATTAGCCTTTTCTTCTATAATTAAATAAATTTTATTTATTTAATTATTTTCCACCTTTCCCTCCACTATTAAATAATTATTTTATTATTTAATATTTTGTCATTTTCCTCCACTTTTAATTAAATTGTTATTTTAATTAAAAGTCAACCTTTTAATTAAATTGTTATTGTGAATCCCTAATCCAAATACTTGCAAAACACAACAAATGAATACATTAGGAGATCAAATACAAGTAAGAACAAGGATTCCCCATGAAATCCATTAACAAAACTCAAAATAGGAACGAAGAGAAGAAAATAATGAAAGAACAAGAAAGTAGATTAAATCCTATTGAAAGCAATGCAAACTCTTGATCCCATGGGGGAATTGGTGCCAATTTGATGTGAAAATTTGCCCTTTCCCAACTCCAATGATGCAATGTTGATTTGATGAAGAGATTTGATCCACTTTGATGAAGATTGATGAATGCTCCAAGCTAAAATCTGTAAAAACCTAGCTATGATTCAATGAGATGGATGAAAATTGCTATGGATTTGAGTATAGTAAGTTTACTCAAATTGTGGATGATCAAATGAGGAGAGGAGCTCTTCATTTATAGAATGCTAAGATGGATGAATGCCAAAAATGAAGCAATGTGGGACTAACATTCATCCAATGGCATAATGCCACTTGTCAAGCTATGAATGGGTGGAGGATGTGCAAGATTTGGGGAATGTGCCAATAAATGCATGAATTTGAAATTCAAATTTGTTGAAATGACATATAAGAGGGAAGGGAAAATACAATAAATGCCACTTGGCTCAAGGCAAAGGACATGTAAGAGATCTTAAATGCCTTGTTGGATGTACATGTTGACTTGGAATTTTTGAATTCAAATTGAGAGAATATTCCAAAAGATGCCATGTGAGGAAAATAGGGATTTAATAAATGAATTAAATCTATTTTCATGTGCAACTTGCATTATCTAGAGGATGTGACATGAGATTAGATTAAATTAATCAAGGGTTAATTAATTTAATGAGAGAGATTAGATGATGTGACTTATTTGACTTAGATTTTAGGATTTATTTAAATCAAATATTGAGAAGAATGTGATAAGATATTAATCAAATAAATATTTTGATTTATTTCATTAAAATGAGCTGATGTTAGATTAAATTAAATAAGGTTTTAATTTATTTAATTTAATAGACAAAATTTAGAGATTTAATCAAATAAATTGATTATTTAATTAAATAGGGATAAATAGATCAGGTGGATTGATTTAATTAACAAGAGAAAATGACTTAATTAGACAAAATGATTTATTTAATTAAGAGACAAATATTGATGAATTTAATCAAATAGGGGAATTTGATTAAACTGTTAGACCGAGGGATGATTTAGGAAGAAACAATGTTAGTAGATTAGAGTGTGATATTAATTTGTATATTTTTGATGTCTACAGTTATTTTAATTAAAAGTCAACCTTATAATTAAATTGTTATTTTAATTAAAATTCAACCTTTTCCCTTTCTTCTATAATTAAATAATCATTTTTTTAATTATTCACTTTCCCTCCTAAATTAAATAATTTTATAATTATTTAATTTTCTCCAACAACCTTTTTATTCGTGTCATTCTTATCTCTTCATGTCTCATTTAATTTCCATCCTTGATTGAATTATCTTATAATTCAATCTCAACCGTCTATCCTTATCCTAGTCCTATCTTTGCCATTGATTTTCCTATCTTATCCTAGTCCTATCTTTTCCCTAATTCAATCTTAGCCATTGATTTTCATATCTTATTGGCTTTTAATCCTAGCCCTTCATCCAAATTTGGTTTTTTGTAAAAGAGGCCTATCATTATCATTTTGATATATCAACATCTTCTAGGCTAATGTCATGTTGTTGGATTCATGAGCAGCCACATCCAAATCTTCAACAAGTCAACATAATACATTTAATCTTTTGAGGTTTGCATGCATTTTGGTTTGATTTAAGCTATTTTTATGCATATTTCTATTGGATCCATTTTTTCATGCATACAAGTTGAATAGATTTTGGCTCATTTTTTCTAATGATTTTTTTTGGTTTATTTAAAAGAAGAGGAATGCAAAGGTTTTCTAGGGCTCTAGAAGGAATCTCATTGAGTTCAAGTGTGATCTCACATTTTTTTCTATCATGTTGCAAGTATTGGAAGCTCTTGAAATCCCTAAGGATAGGTTTATCATACTATTAAAAGAGGTCCTTACCATTGTTTACAAAATAGAGATCCAATTAGCTCACTTCTTTGCATAAGGAATGAACAAACCGAACCAACAAGAACTAGAATTGCTCAAAAAGTTTATGGAAGAAAAGAAAATTCCCAAGCTTGTGGATGTGGAAGATACCAATAAGAAGAAGAATGATGACCAGTTCACTTGCACGGAAGTGGATCCCAACTTGACCATCCTCCTCTCGGGGCTTATGACTGTGATGCAGCAAAGTGCAATAATAGTGCTATAGGAGCACATGATTAACTTTCATGGTTTTGTTATAATTATGTACACAATGATATGATAAACTCTTATCTTATAGTATTTTGATAGTTAATACCTATTGATACAGTTTGGATCTGGGCTCCTCATATTTTGGAAATTGTGCCTCAACTTATTGGTTTGTGTTTTACCTTCGCAGAATTGAGTAAATCTTCCTTATTGGGCTAACTCTCCTTTTGTCAGTAAGCGTTGTTCATTTTAGGGGGAGTCTTCTTAGTTTCTCCTTGATACTCTGATGAGAGTGTATCAAAGTGATATTGTGTTGTCGTCGAGACATTGAGTCATGTCTCCTCGACATGCCAATGGAAGGCTAGAAGACCCTTGTCGGTGTGACTTTATGATTTCCCTGAGACTTTGAAGTCAGTATCTTCGATAGGCTGATGGGCTACGACGTGGACCACATGGAGTGGTATTACCCTCATCAGAGTGACATCCTTGTTTCAATGAGAGATGATGTATTATCTCATCGAAATGGTGATATGCGTAGAGTTGTGTAACCAGCTAGCCCGCAGGTGACTTGGTGGGACCTGATCATGCTAAGCAGGAAAGCGGGGATTGGATGAAGCTAGAAGAGGATGGGTGACTAGATGTTTGGTGTACGACGAGATTGTAAAAGTGGCTTGGTGACTTCAAAGAGAGATTGAACGGAGTCTCTTCAAGGGTTCGATATGGTAAGCAGTTAGATCGTTTACTGCTGTTGTGCGAGGAATTCAAATCAAACAGTTCCTTGGTGGTTTTGGAATGTAGAACAAATGTTGTATCAACATTGTACATTCTTTAACATTGAGAAGTGTGTTGTTCGAATTGAACTAAAGCGAGGTTGATCAGGAAAATGTTATGCTGCTAAGATTGATACTATGAATTAACACCTAGAAGCAAAAGTTTAGCAACTTTGTATGTAATCACCATTTACTGTAATACAAAAATATTTTGCTTGGTGTGTGGGTTTTTCTCCCGTAAGGGTCTTCCCATGTAAAACTAGTGTTCAATTCTATCTATGTGTAGTTTTTTAATTATCTATTCTATTACTTGTAAATGTGCATCTTAATGAACTATAACAAGGAATTGAGTGACATATCTGCATTCCTCTTCTAAGAATTGGAATTAGGAAGGCATTTCCGCACTCAGCTTTCCTTACAAGTGGTATCAAATCCTGGCCAATTGTGTTATCCTTGTGGGTAGGATGGGTTTTTGTGCTAATTCTGTAGTGGGAGTTTTGTAGAGAAAACTGGTAGTCTAGCTTGTAGATTGAGATGGCAAGCACATTAGGAAGACTAGAAATTGAAAAGTTTAATGGTGGTAATTTTGAGTTGTGGAAACTCAAAATGGAAGACCTGTTAGTGGATAGAGATCTCTAGATTATTGTGTCTGTAATGAAACCATCAGGTATGAAGTAAGAAGATTGAGACCTCACAGATAGAAAAGCTAGAGGTTTGATAAGACTCTGTTTGGCAGATTTCATTTTCCTAAACGTCCATGAGGAGAAGACTGCAACTTCTTTATGGAAGAAACTTGGTGACATTTATCAAGGGAGGTCTTTGGTGAACAAGTTATTCCCAAGGAAGAAGTTATACTCCTTGAAGATGGAGGAAGGTGGATCTCTAACAGACCATCTAAATTCATTTAATATGATTGTTGCTCAGTTGGTGTCTGTAGGTGTAAACATTGATGATGAGGATCATTATATGATTTTTTTATGTTCTTTACCTGACACGTGGGACCATCTAGTGATGGCTATTAGAAGTACAACAACCACTTTCAAGATGGAAGACGTGGTTGCTTCATTATTGTCAGAAGAAATGTGAAGGAAATCTTCTGAGATGGCCAAGGAGGCTCTTGCTATTCGAGGCAGGTCAAAGGACATAAGCAAGAAGAAAGACAAGAAGTCTAAATCTAAGTTTGAAGTGAGATCAAATTTTCCAGGAAATAAGTCCAAGGTGAAATGTTGGAATTGTGGGCAAACTGGACATATCTAAAAGGATTGCAAAGAGGAGAAAAATAAGAAGAAGAACAACTCTTCGGATAACGATTCTTCTCAGAGTGGCGTGGATGCCTTTATTGCTTCCTTGGTGACCGAGGCATCAAATGATGTCTAGCTGATTGAATCAGGTGCAGCTTTTCACACGACATCTCACAAAGATTGGTTCATGAAGTATGAGAAGTATGCTGGTGGAAAGGTGTATCTGGCAAGCGACTCATCTCTTGAAATTGTTGGTTGTGGAAGAGTCATAATTCAATTTCCTAAAGGAAGAATCAAAGGAATTGATGGTGTAATGCACATACCAAGTCTGGCTCATAATTTTCTTTCTGTTAGTAAGCTAAATGATGTTGGCGTGCAAGTTACATTCTCGAGTGGTGGCTGCAAAATGACTAGAGGCTCAATGGTGCTAGCCAAGGGTGCACGTATTAGCACCCTATACAAGCTAGACACGTGTGTTGTTCAATGTAACAATGCCTATGCAAAGTCAGACAAAGCTGCTCGTGTAGGGAAGGAGAATGTTGTTCCTCTGGGTGCAAATTCTTTGGAGGTGAAACTCCCTGTAGAGAAAACCATGATGTGACATCATAGAATCAGTCACATAGGATAAAAAGGCTTAAAATCCTTGAAGAATAAAAACCTAGTTGAAGGGCTTGATGATTGTAACCTTGAGTTTGATTTTCTGAACATTGCATCTATGGAAAGCAACATCATCTTTCTTTTTATTCTAGTCCTAATAAATCTTTTGGTATACTAGATTATGTTCACTCTGATGTATTTGGTTCAATGAATTTTCCTTCGTTATCAAAGTATAAATATTATGTTTCTTTTATAGATGATTATTCAAGAAGGGCATGTGTGTATTTTCTAAAAAGTAAATCAGAAGTGTTCAGTCAGTTTAAGGAGTTTAAAACTTGGTAGAAAATCATACTAGAAGGAAAAATAAATGCTTAAGGATGGATAATGGTGGTGAATTATGTTCTGCAGATTTCAAAAGATATTGTAAAGACCATGTGATTAAAAGGAATAAAACTACACCTTACACTCCACAACAGAATGGAGTTGTTGAAAGGTTAAACAAGATGCTGATGGAAAGGGCGAGGAGTATGTCGAGCAGTGTTGGTTTGGAGTAGAAGTTCTAGGCTGAGGTAGTGGCTACAACATGTTACTTGATAAATCGATCTCCCTCTTTGGAGCTCGTGGAGAAAATGCCTATGGAAGCGTGGTCTGGTAAGAAGCCCTCTCTGAGACATATTCGATTCTTTGGCTATGAAGCATATGCATATGATCCTAGTGAGAAAAGATCTAAATTGGAGAACAAGGTTGTTAAATGTATCTTCATTGGCTATGGCATTGGTGTGAAAGGATACAAGCTTTAGAATCATATTACTAAGAAGGTAGTATACAACAAAAGTGTAATATTTCATGAGCTAAAACCTTCTACAGTGGATCTGTAGTCAGAGATGAAAGAGAATGAAAAAGATGTAGTTGAAATTTCTCTAACTCCAAAAAAAGAGGAACTACGAACTCCAAGTGTACCTGAATTTGAGGAGAGCTAGAGTAATTCTGAGAGTTCTTAACAAGAAGAATCACAACCTCAGTCTCAGCCTGTGAGGAGGTCTACACAGGAGAAGCAACAACCTAAAAGGTATATATATTCCATGTTTGATTCTAGTTGTGCCTATGCTTTGATTACTAGCAATAATGAGCCTAGGACTGTGAAAGAGGCAATTAAAATGTTTGATTCAAATTCCTTGTTGGAGGCCATGAATGAAGAAATGGCATCATTGAAAAAGAATGAAACCTAGGATTTGGTTCCTTTGCCTGAAGGTCAAAAGCCTGTTGGTTGTAAATGGGTATTTAAAAAGAAAATTGGTCTAGATGGTAGTGTGGAGAAATATAAAGCTAGGTTGGTCATGAAAGGTTATTCCTAGATAGAAGGAATTGACTATGGAGAAATATTCTCTCTTGTAGCTAAATTGAAATTTATTAGATTTCTATTATCTCTTGCTGCTGCATATGACTTAGAGATTGAGTAGATGGATGTAAAGACAACGTTTCTTTGTGGAGATTTGGAAGAAGAAATTTATATATCCCAGCCGAAGCAGTTCGTTGAAAGAGGTAAAGAAAATCTGGTTTGCAAGTTAAAAAAATCTTTGTGTGGTTTAAAAAATCACCTAGAATGTGGTACCAGAAGTTTGACACATTTGTGTTGTCAGTGGGTTTTGTAAGATCAAAATCAAATCATTGTGTGTATTTTAAATCTAAAAATGGTCGTTTACTTATTATAGCCTTGTATGTGGATGATATATTATTCTTTGGGAATAGTAAGGGTATGATTTCTAATTTAAAATCTCAGTTGTCAGCACAATTTGAAATGAAAGATTTAGGTGCAACAAGGTATATTATGGGGATGGAAATTAGAAGGGATAGAGGAAATATAAAGCTTTGGCTCAGCCAGAGTAAGTATATCAATGCTATCCTAGAAAGATTTAATATGGCAGATTGCAAGCAGCTAGTTGTTCCAGTGTTGCAGGGAACGAAACTCTCTATTGAAGATTGTCCAAAATCTCCTATTGAGATGGAGGACATGACCAAAGTCTTTATGCGAGTGTGGTTGGTAGTTTAATGTATACAATGGTCTGTACAAGGCTAGACATTTCCCAAGCAATAGGAGTACGTAGTCGGTTCATGGCTAATCCAGGAAGACCACATTGGGATGTTGTGAAAAGATTTTTTAGGTATTTGAAGGGTACCTCCAAGTATGCTTTATGTTATCATGGTAACTTAGTTGGTTCATAGAGATTTATTAGCATTCATGGATATGCAGATTTTGATTGGGCAGGAGACATTAATAATAGAAGATCCACCAGTGGATACATCTTCATGTTACATGGTGGCACAATTAGTTGGATGAGCAAGTGGCAGGCTGTAGTCGCTATATCTACTGCTGAGACAGAGTACATGATAGCAACTCATACTTGCAAGGAAGTTGTTTGGCTCTGATTTTTGTGTTCTAATATTGGGTTTAATGCAAGGCAGATTACTATTTGTTGTGATAGTCAGAGTGCTATTTGTTTGGCGAAAAATCCAACTTTCCATTCTAGGACAAAGCACATCGATGTTTAGTATCATTTCATTCATGATATGGGGGAAGATGGAAAGGTTAATTTGCAAAAAGTGGATACTTTGGAAAATGTTGCGGATGCATTGACTAATCATGTGAGCATAGACAAGTATAGGTGGTGTACCAGTTTGATGGGCCTTGGGGTCTATGACTTTCATTAATGTCGAGCTCTGGAAGAAGCCAGTAAGTCTTCGTCAAGTGGGAGCATGTTGGAAATCATGCCTCAACTTACTGGTTTGTGTTTTACCTTCGTAGCATTGAGTAAATTTTCCTTATTGGGCTAACTCTCCTTTTGTCGACAAGAGTTGTTCATTTTGGGGGGAGTCTTCTTAGTGTCTCCTCGATACTTCAATGAGAGTGTATTAGAGTGACATTGTGTTGTCACTGAGACATTGAGTCATGTCTCCTCGACATGCTGATGGAAGGCTAGAAGACCCTTGTCGGTGTGACTTTATGATTTCCTTGAGACTTTGAAGTCAGTCTCTTTGATAGGCTGATGGGCTATAGTGGGGACCACATGGAGTGGTATTACCCTCGTTGGAGTGACATCCTTGTTTCGATGAGAGATGATGTATTG
This sequence comes from Sequoia sempervirens, assembly GCA_007258455.2. Taxonomy (NCBI): domain Eukaryota; kingdom Viridiplantae; phylum Streptophyta; class Pinopsida; order Cupressales; family Cupressaceae; genus Sequoia; species Sequoia sempervirens. The sequence goes on along the minus strand of VDFB02000002.1, from coordinate 194,317,621 downwards.
TCTCATCAAAATGGCGATATGCGTAGAGCTGTGTAACCAACCAGCTCACGGGTGACTTGGTGGGACCCGATCATGCTAAGCTAGAGAGCCAGGATTGGATGAAGCTAGTGGAGGACAAGTGACTGGATGTTTGATGTATGGTGAGATTTTTGAATTGGCTTGGTGAATTCAAAGAGAGATTAAACAGAGTCTCTTCAAGGGTTCGATATGGTAAACAGTTAGATCGTAAACAGTTAGACAATTTACTGCTGTTACTTAGGGAATTTGAATTGAATAGTTCCTTGGTGGTTTTGGAATGTAGAACAAATTTTATATCAACATTGTACGTTCTATAACATTGAGTGATATGTTGTTCAAATTAAACTGAAGCAAGGTTGATTAGGAAAATGTTATGCTGCTAAGATTGGTACTGTGAATTAACACCTGGAAGTAGAAGTTTTGCAACTTTGTATGTAATCACCATTTATTGTAATACAAAGAGATTTTGCTTGGTGTGTGTATTTTTCTCTCGTAATGGTTTTCCCATGTAAAACTGGTGTTCAATTCTATGTGTGTGTAGTTTTTGAATTGTCTATTTTGTTACTTGTAAATGTGCATCTTAATGAACTGTAACAAGGAATTGAGTGACATATCTGCATTTCTCTTCTAAGAATTGGCATTAGGAAGGCGTTTCTAAACTCAGCTTTCCTTACATCATATTGTAAACTCTATTTTTTTAACTATCTTTAATATAAGAAAATCTCCACCATTCTCAAAAGGCATCGAGCCATATTGTAAGAAGTGTATTGTGACGTGAATGGTCAAAGGAAGTTGCTAAAGGTCATTGAATCTCCTTAGAAACTATCGTTCTCTATTTAAAATCATAGAAATTCCAAAGGAGTTGATAGTATTGCGAGAGTTGAAAATTGTTAAATAGCAATGAAATTGATGCCAAGGAAGAAGAAAATGTCACCATCATTGGTCTAATGTGCAATTTGATGCATCACACAAAAATAAAGTCTTGCCACTACTTGGGAAATACCATGGGTATTTAGGAGCTAGTTGTGGACTTCACCAATGATATATAGTTGGCTTGGGTGTGTCTAACGACTCAATTGGTGTGTATGGGCATATTTTAATGTGCATTAAGTGGGTCAATATTTGCATCTAGAGTATATTGACAACCATCTACTAGTTGGGAAAAATGTATATGTTGGTATATGCCTACATCATTGTAATAGGTTAGAATTTTAATTATATCTATTATATATAGATGATTGGAAGTCTTCCTATTATCATGGATGAATATTAATTTTACTAAAATAAATTAATAGTTGTCCGATATTCAAGTGTATGAGTTGTTAAAAATGTGTTTATAAGCACACTATCACTGCAAACTCTAAACTAAAACCTTCCATTGAGTGGGTATATTTAAATTTACTGGAAAATACCCTTCAGTAAAAGTGAATAGGGTAACAAAATACAAAAAAAATGGGTTAGATTTTGTTCAAAAATTTACAGTGGTATCAGATTACATGCATCCTGCCAACCTGTTTGGGTGAAAATCATGGCATCATTGAGTGAAGAAGAGTTGGATAGAAAAATAATGCAAGAGTTGAACTTGAACACCTATGTCAGTTAAAATATTTTCTTCTCAACACCTTGGAGGGAGTAGAGGATTTTTGTACATGGTGGATCAATCACCTTCTCAATTAACTCAACCAACCATGATTCTTGCAGTGCCTTCCTTGGGTAAATAAATTTTTTTGAGACACAAAGATAGTGAGGTGAGGTTGATCACTACTTCGTGTTTAAGAAAAATCATGAAAATAACAACTCCTAATACTCCATACAATGATGACATAATGAAAGAGATATTTTAGTTGTTGGTGGATAGTTTCCAATATTTGGATAATGTTGCAAGTTTAGATTTTTCCTGGAGGGTAACCATACTTTAAACATTTGTAAAAATTAGATTTGGTAACATCAAATTAGATATGGGTTGTGAAGATAAAATTTTCAAAATGTTTCACCATTTCTTTACTACCATCAAAATATACCATGCAGATAATGTTATAACAACCATTGAATCCATTATGACCTTGATTATTAATGAAAGTAATGAAGTGCCACATTAAATTTTATCTATATTATTGACTAACATTATCTATATTATTGACTATATTATTAACTAAGTTTTATCATGGTTTGAAACTTGCTTAGTCTAAAGGCTTCAAGAAGGTTCGGTTAGAAGGAGGCTCTTTGAATATTGTTAATTGTCTTAACAAAGGTCAAGCCCCAAGTTGGTCCATTGAGAACATCATTAGACATGTTATTTCCATTATAAAATCCTTTGAGATGTGTTGTATCTCGCATATCTTTCATGAAGGAAATAGGCTTGCTGATTATTTTGCTAATTTGGGGGTTACTTTTGGGCCTAGTGAATGGGATTTGAATGATCACCTATCCCTTGAAGCTAAAAGTATTCTTAATCATGAAATTCAGTCATTACATGATGGTGCTCACTTTGTGGTCTAGGTGGTGTCACAAGGTGAACTTTAATCATATGATTATTGTAAAAGATCTCCTCGTTAAGTTCAACTCGACTCCCATTAATAATAATGGTGATTATGGGAAGGATTTAAAAATTATATGATCAATTATATTTTCGAAGTTAGTCCTACATGGATTTTGGGTTTGCAAAGGAGGCTTTTTTCTTATTTCTAGCGGAGTACTTTGGCTTTCATCTTTTGCTGGGTTTTTCATTACACCATTATGCTCTGGTTTTTGACTGCTATGGGGAGAGATAGAAGTAGGATTGAACCAGTGTCTTGTGAAGTCACTAAGGGTAATGAAAAGGTTTGGATAATCTTGATGGAAGGTGGTGTTACCCCTTACATTTTGAAGTTGCATGGCTTTGACTTGTAGATTTCTAATGCTTTTGTGTCTGGTTGGAAGGACATAGTTCTTAGAGTTTATGGAATGGAATTTGACATCATCGAGGAGCTTATTGGTATGATAATGGGCCTTCCCACTGATGGTAGAAAATTTTCATAGGAAAGAATGCCTCAAATACCACCATGAAACTCATTTTTAAAGACAATGAGTGGGATAAGTTGGTCAAAGTGGCTTGTGGTGGGTATGATAGGAAGTTGATCAAGATAATTTGGGTTGACATGGTCGTCACCTTAATGAGGTACTTCTCTTTGGATGGTAGATTTTCAACACTATTTGGTTATCATTTCATCCTATTAAATCACTTTAGATAAAAAAAGTTAATCTCTTTTCCTTACTATTTGTTGATTTCTCTAGAGAATGGGATTAAAAAACATAAAAGAGCCCTAGGAACCCTATCTTACATGAGGGTCTAATTTTGTTGACAATGGAATATGCTAAGTCCTTCTATGTTCCTGAAGAGCTTAAGAAATTGTCTAAAACCCATCTTGTTAAGAAAGCTCAACAATTGTTAGGGTATGATACTTATGTGGATTTAGATGGTGATGAGTGGGAAGTGAAGGGATTTGTGGATGAGTCGATGGAAGTGTTCTTTGAACCCTTGTTGATTTTGACCCTAAGCCTAAGAAAAATTCAAAGCAGAATCCCCGATCTTCTTGGTCTGGGGGTTCCCAGACTAGTAATGAGGATGGTGATCCCTCACCTACCTCTAATAGGAAGGTTTTGAGATCTTCCAAAGACCCAAGTGATGGTTTCATTTTAGAGCCCCACTTGTTAAAAGGACGTGTCCTCTACTTGTTAGTACTGAGGGTAACAAGGTTAAGGAGGCAATGGGTTCTATTGGTAAAGATATTGTTATGGAGCCTCATTCTATTCGTGAAAGGAAGAACATAATAAGGGACATGCTTCTTTAGAGGCTATGAAGAAAATGAAATCTAGTAATATGGAGGAGGCTGGTGAAGGGAATGTGGATGGGAGGTCTGTGGATGAGGATGCTAGTGAGATCAATAAGGGACATGATACTTTAGAGGTTAAGAAAAAAAAGAATTCTAGTAATGAGGAGGTTGGTGAAGGGAATGTGGAGGGGAGGTATGTGGATGAGGATGCTACTCAAATCAAGTCTGTTTCAGCTATTATTAAGGAGAGCCCTAGACCCAAAATTAAAATTCTCGGTGAGGTTTATGGCAAAGAAAAATGTAAAGTTGTTATGCATGATGACACTCAACAGGAGATCCTAAATGATCCCTTTGTTGACCTGTCTAATGATATCAACATTTTCAGCTACAACAGAGAAGAACTCAATAATGTTCTTGGTATGGTTGAGGATGGCATTGTCATTTATTTCAAACTGTTCAAATGGTTTTTCACTAAGAATTAGATCAATGTGAAAGTTTGCTCCATGATCAATAAAGCTAATAAGAACATCAACAAAGAGGAGGATGCTAGAGACTATAATGAATAGTGTAATAAAATGTTGGACATTCTCAAGGATGTGGCAAATGATGTTATGATTATGAAGGACTTTGAATCCATAATCTCTATTTTGGAGGAAAAGACTTGTAAAGTGTATCATAATCTTGAGAAATTGGTCAAAGTTAGTCAGACTGTGCTTCACAATAATGTTCAAGGTCTTAACCTTCTCAATGAAAAAGCGAGGAACTAGAAAGGGGAGGCGTTGATCAACTAAAGGAGGCTACTAGTGCTGAGGTGGATTTGACTAAGGGTAATCAGGGAGCTACTACAAGTATAGGTTTGAGTATCTGTACTTGGAGTAAGACCAAGAAACCTCTAGATATCTCAACTAAAGAGTTGGTCAAGGTGGTGGATATGCATGAGCACATTATCTCCCAAGATTTGAAAGCTACAAAGATCTTGAAGAATTTACAGTAGGCTATTATTTTTTGTGGTTTCTCTACTGGTGTTTTCCTAATGGTTGGCTTATGTGTTGTCCTGCTTATTCAAGGGTTTTGGGTCCCTTCAAAACCTGTTTTACCTCTGATCAAAAACATGTGAAAGGATGTCCAAGAATCCTTATTGGTTGAATGGGTCATATCTGAAATGTTCTTTTCTCAATGTGAAGAGAAACTAAAACCTTATCTGACAAATGAGGAGTATGAGATAGAGGAGGAGTTCACAGCAAAAAAAATTGACAGAGGAAATTCCTTATCTCAAGAGGTATGTATGACAGAGCTCTAGAATGACTCTATTGAAATGCATACATCGACATATGTTGGGAATATGTTTATTGAAGATGTCAAAACAACAACCTTGGGTGTAAATTTAGAGCAAACCAATGAATTTTTTGAGACTACTAGCTTCCTTGTTGACACCAATGGAATGAAAAAAAATGATAAAATTATTAGGATCACTAATGCAATTTTAGAAAAAGAACGTAATGAATTTGAGTATGTTGCAGTTTCACAAACAACACCTATGGAGAAGATTGTTCATGTTAGACTCAACCTTTTTGATGTGGAGAGTGATTTTCTTAAGGAAACACCCATTCATGGGGAACACCATGAGCATAAGTCCATGGGATCCATGTATTTTGACACCAAAATATGGTGAAGAGAAAGCTTACGATGGCTTCCATTTTGAGCACGATGTTGTTCTAACCATATAGCATAAAATATGCAAAGAGTATATCATAAAGGTAACTGAATTTAAGAGTCGCATTCTTGAAGAAAAATAAAATAAAATTATTGCGTGAAGCTATTTTTATCAAAGGCTTAGTGAGTTACATAATTTGAAGAATCGGTTGATGGTCACTGAAGATAAAGTTGTGGCATCCCTAACATTTTGATAACACACACAAATTCATTGAAGATCTCTTTTGGAAAGTCCAAGTTGAAAAGAGACAAAAGGGCATTGAAAGAGGATCCTCTCTTGTAGATTTATAGGTAATCAAACAAGACTTGATAATAATGAATCAAATTACTTGCAATTGTTTAGATATAGGGATCATACTATCAAGTTTGTTGAAGATAAGGAGAACAAGATTGATGAACTCAACCTAGAATTAAGTTTGGCTCATTTTTCACTATACAAAGCTAAAAATTAGTCATTTATTGTAGCTACACCCAAGGAACAAGAATCTAACACAAGAATCATGAAAGTCAAGAAAATAATTGAAGGAATTGATGAGCTTCACGGGGATTGTGATTTGGAGCCAATACACCCTTGGAAACATGAAGAAGAATGCATAAGTGATGAAATATTGCATAATGATTTCAACGTTCCTTGTATCACAAAGATTCAAAATGTTGATAGTATATGGAAAGAACATCAAGAGTACAATCTCACAAGGTTAGAGGAGCAATTTTCTTATGATTCTTGTGATAGTCATAGGATTTGGAATTCGGGTGAAGTTTTTAGTTTTGAGATAATGACTCAAAATTGGGATGGTGGATTTCTAAGAATTGAATGGATAAGAAATAGTTTATGTCATGATTAGCCCTTTAATTCACGTGTAGACAATAAATCAAGTTTTATTAATGTGTGTAGTCATTTGATCAAGAATGATAATATTTTGATTTTCGATCTTCTTGATATACCACCTAATAAAGAAGGAAGAATGGAGGTTGTATTTTACCCATGGAATGTGATGATTCATGAAGACATCCTCATCTTGAATACCCCTCTTTTGGTTGGCATATGGAATGAATTCAAGTGTACATATTTGAGTTTTCCAAGAAGTAGGAAAAACTTTCTTGATGACAATTCAAGAAGATGGGAGGCACACTTTCCTATCTATGAGGAAACCATTATGCATATTTGAGTAGCACAATCCAATCTAGGTGGAGCTACTTCCTTGTGGAGTATTTGTGATGAAACTTATCAATTTGGTATATTGGAAGTTTATGATGTCAAATGAACTATTCTATGGAGGCAAGATTTTAGATGTGGAATAGCTTTCAACCTTCCAATCAACCAACATATGAATTTTTTTACTTGCGTACAAAAGGATGGGCAAGTATTTCTAGACAATGAGTGGAGTATATTTTGGTTAGAGTTGAAGGGTAGAGGTAATATAGTCATCAAATAATTTATTTCAATATTTTACATGCTCGCATCACCGATGCATATAAATATATTTCATCATCACAGATGTTTCCCCAGTATTACAATGTTGATTTTGGTAAAATAATCATTGAGTAGATGGATTTGGAGTACTTGCACGTTTTATGGAAACACATTATGGGAGGGTTTTCAGACATGTTCATCTATCTCTAACTTCCACATGGGTGAGTACTGGTTATTGAAATCACTTTATGCTGACAACCTTTGTAATTATTAATTTTGTATTCATGATTATAGTTGATTTTGTGGATGGGTGTGCATGGGTTTTCCTTTTTAACACTCGGAGATTGAGTGTTAATGAGGTACTTTTTGTTTATGTTAGTAAAATAATTCCTAGGATAACCATGAATTTAAAATTTCAATCTTAACCCTACTATCATCATTTGTATTAGCCAATTGGTAGGGACTAGTCTACATCATTTTTGGGACACCATAATTAGATATGTTGAGGACCATGTCTTCTTGTTGAGTAGATTATTTTTATTATTATACAGGACATGTTAGACAGTGGCATTGCAGATGTTGAATATATTGAGATGCTTTGGCATATGATCTTCTACAATACAAAATCCAGACCCTACAGGTACCCCAATTTGTATATTGAGGATGATTTCTTTGTTTGGGTTCAAGAAAGGAGAGTGTAGACTGGGCACGATGGTCATCCAATTTTAATCATAGTGGTGCAACGATAACATGGTGGGAACTTCCAAATATTGACTTGGGACCTTGGGATCACATTTGGTTTTAGTTGGAATCAATCAAATGATTTTGAGGTTGAATTAGTATTTCTCAAGGATAAGAAATCTTTGGGGAGGGACGACTGTAATGCCTCCATTTTAGGTCAATTTAGCATTGTAGTTAGCTCCAACTTTCTCAGTGAGCACCAACTTTGTCAAAATGAAATTCAATGGTTGAAATTGAGCTTTAGGGGTTTTGTTGAGTGTGTTGATGCTTTTCAGGAGTAGTTTTAACATGTTAGGTACATTCCAAACATCTTGGATGGGAATGTTATTTTTGTAGTCAATTAGGTCCCAGGTGAGTTCTTGAGTATATCGACGTCCCCAGTTCTTAGTTTCAAACTATTTCTATATTTTTCATACTTTTAACTGGGTATGCAAGAAATAATTAATTGTAAGTAACAAATAAAAGAATATTTAAATAATGATTTAAATTAATTATTTATTAAATAAAGTGAATAATGTGTTGGAAATGTTAAATATTTAAATAAAGTCACTTTTGAGAGCAATAAGGAGTATAAAGAGGATTTGGAAGCTTATTTTTAGAAGATTATTCTTGGATTATTTTCTCTTCTTTTTTGGATTTTGAAGAGATTCTTGAGGAGTTGGAAACCCTAGTATGGAAACCCTAAGAGTGATAGTTTTGGTAATGGAAGAGTCTACCCTAGCTAGTTGTTAGAGAGATCACATTGATTTTTCACTAGAGGTTCAAAGATTACAGTTTTAAATATGTGAAGTCTTGTTTCAAGGTAAATTTTAGGACTTTTATAGAGGTACTTATAAAGGTGAAAATGAGGAAATATTTGTAGAATGTTTATTGAAACCATATATTTGTACCATAGCCACATTATCTTCTATGGTTTGGATAAAAAGTAAAAGAGCCAAACTATTGTTTAGAGCACCAAAGGTAAAATAAATTGTAATTATTTGAGGTGTTGTGCCATCATAGATTGGAGTTTAAGGAGCCATGTAGTTTTGGACTAAAGGAGAACCAATGTTGCATTTTTTTGGAGGATTTTTTCCTATTGTATAACCCACGTGGCATTTTAAAAATCTCCACCATGCTCAAAAGATATCAAGCCATATTATAAGAAGTGTATGGTGATGTGGAATGGTTAAAGAAAGTCATTTAAGGTCATCAAATTTCCTTAGAAACTATCACACTCTATTTAAAATCATAGAAATGGGTAAAAGCACAAACCTGCTGATGATCCTTAGAATTGATTAGTTTCATGTTGCAATTTAAAGATTTCTATCTTATTTTTGTTGAGCTTTAAAGACATTAACAAGACCTTTTATATACCTTTAATTATTTCAAAGCATTTAAAGACTATGTATGTGGTATTAATGATTGTATGCATGGATTTCAGATGTCTATAAGTTTAGTAGAATTACTTGATTAATTATAGTGATTAACTATAAAATGTGTCTTTGGAAATAAGACTAACCCTTATAGCACAAAGACCTATCAACCCACAGTAGAAGGATTTCTAACCTGTAGCAAAGGGGTGATGGTTCAATATAGTGAAGGAGTTAATCAACTACAAAATCAACATGTTTCCAGAATGGGATGAAGATGATAGTTGGGAGTCATGGACATAGTTATCCATGTGGCATTCCATCCGTTGAATAAAACTTGGAAGAGGAAGAAGTATGTTTTAGTAAGGAATGATTGTTATGATAAGGATGCTCTATCCAACACATTCTATGTGTAAGAGAGGGGGACCAACCACATCAAGGCCCCAGGTCATGAAGAGCCAAGAGCGGAAGGCTGCCCTAACTTACCTCACTCTAAAGGGGTGTTTGAAATGAGGGACAAGAATGATGAGGACTATAATGTCCTTTGATCACTCTGCAAACCTAAAATTAGGATTGGGGCTAGGCGAGCCAGTTTTTGGATTCGGTACTATACCTCATATAGCTCTTTGCCCAAGGACAAAAGCACGGTTCTAGGACGACAGTGCGACACGTTGGCGTCTCTGAGGTGTGCTGGAATCCGTACAACCGGAGGATAAAAAATACTGTACGAACTGTTAGAAAACAAGCCGATGACCTAGCTAGTGACTTCTAAAGGAATGAAAAAACAAATTGGAAAAGTAGGAAAGATACAAATGGATATGATAAAGTAAATATATGAGAGCTAAGATAATGAAAATGATCTCATCGAGACACCAGTTCGCTAGTTGGCTCTAAAAAGCATGTTCTCCTGCACACACAAAATAAGGGAAATTTGTTGGGGCTGTATAGGGGCCTACCTTAGTCAGACCCCTATTTTGGTGTTTCCACCTCCATGGACAACCAAATAACAATGATATAGAAATGTATGATAAAAGAAGTAAAGAAGGAAGGAATGCAAATAACACTACAAAATAGTAAAGAGCTACTCAACCAAATCACAAAGGAGAGGAGTGAAACATTACCACCTCGACCAAGAGCTCACTAGCCAATGGAGGATAAAAAAGGACTTGAAAAATCACCACAGCATCGACTGCGATGAAGGGAGGTTTCACAAAACCTCAATCCCACACTACAATGGCTTGCTTCACACTTGCTTAACGGAGTTGATGGAGTGTTGTTATTGCTGTAATGGAGTGCTAAAGTGACGTTGAGAGTGGAGAATGCCAAGAGAATGAAGTTGAATGCTTAGATGATTCCAAAAAGAGATGGATTGAATGAAGAATGGATGAATTTGAAGAAGAAGAGAGAAGAATCTGTTATTTTTGGGGTCTGTTGGTTGAAGAGGGACATTACAAATCGTTCCCAATAGGAAGTGTAACGCCTTTTCCAACTTCAGACATAGGAATTTGTTAGGGATGTAAGTGCGCCACGTGGACTTCTATGTGTCGCGTGGGCATCCCCAACAAATATTATTCTACCGACATAATAGAAAGATGCCAAGTGGAAGGAAGTCAGCCAGTTGATGTGGAATTTTGACTTTGGATTTGGTTTTCTAAGGTGAGGATGTACAAAAGGGGAATTTGTGCAAGGGGTGCAAATTGACTCCTATACATTTTTCCCCCACTTTAGTGAACACGAATACTAATGAGTGCTTCGGTAAAGTATATCAAAGAGTGAATAGGGTTAGAAATTTATACCTAAACTGTCGAGGAAGCAAATTGCGATCTAGCGAGCTCGAAAGCACAAGGTAGGAAAAGGACTCTATAGCCTCGTAGAACTATGAAGTTGTAGAATGAAAGTGTCTTACAGGCCTGTAAACCTACAAGAAGGTGACCCCCAAGATCTCTCACATGAAGGAAGCCCCGAGAGGTAAGAACCTCACAGGCCTGCAAACCTGCAAGGAAGGCATCCTCCAAGATCTCTCGCATGAAGGAAACCCTAGAAAAAGTGCCTTACAGACCCGTAGACCTAAAAGGAAGGTGTCCTCAAAGATTTCTCACATGAAGGAAACCCCAGAAAAAGTGCCCTACAGGCCCGGAAACCTCTAGGGAAGGTGTCCTCCAAGATCTCTCAAATGAAGGAAACCCCAGAAAAAGCACCTTACAGACCCGCAGACCTACAAGGTGTCCTCCAGATCTCTCACATGAAGGAAACCCCAAAAAAATCACTCTACAGGCCCGCAGGCCTGTAGGGAAGGTGTCCTCCAAGATCTCTCACATGGAGGAGACCCAAAGAAGGGGATTCTGTAGAGTCAAAAAGTGGCTTCATAGGCGCACCTGCAAAGTGACATGTTTACCTGCAAGTAGAACATGTCTGAAGGTGGTCACGCAGGGAAGTAAGCAGACAGTCACATAGACCGTCAATAGGTCAGAAAGCTTTCAAAGGGGTCCCTCGGGAACCCGGCATGAAGAAGGGGTCCACTCAAGGGACGCGTTGTTTTGAAAGTGCGAAAGAGATTTTTTTCTCAAATTGATTCATCATCAAGGAATCCTTTCGAAAGATGTTCACTTCATCAAGGAATTCAAAAGGAAGAAAATGTCCCCTTGCAAGGGGAAGGTCAAAGCTGCTCCCTCCTCGAAGGAAAGGTCTCAAGTTCTTTCTTTGTGAACCCATGATGAAGGAAACATGTTTCGTTAGGGTTTCAAGTTGAGAATGTGATTCTTCGAAAAGTTTGCGAAGATTCTCGAGAAAAAAATCATTTGGAAATGAATGCATTTTCCGAAAATCAAAGTGATGGCGTTGTCACACATGAAAGGGACAACTCAAGCAAAGAAGAGAGAAAGATAAAAGAAGAGCAAAAAAGAGATAATCACAAACAAAGGGGACATGGGTGATTTGATATTTTGAGGTCAGAGCTACTCATAAATATATATATATATATATAAGTATAATAATAGTATATAAAATGAACTGTCATCAATCCACTACTATATTAGACCATGTGAAGAATGCATGAGAAGACAAAGTAAAAACAAAAAATTAATTCAACATGGAAGGGAAGCCTAAATTCCCCCAACAATTTGCATCGTCCCTAATTTACCGAAAGTCAATCACAAACATGGAAGAATGATGATACAAATAGAAGAAGGTTTATGACACAAAAAAAACTCCTGTATCCAAGCACCAACAAGGGTGACAAAGGTCATCCAGGAACACATAGCACGATCATAGGGGAACACATCACAACACACAGACATCTAATCTAAAGATAAAGAAGAGGCCTCCCCCTAACATTGATCAACAAGGAGGTCATCCGCTTCCCACTCTAGATCATCATAGGGGGAAGAAGGACGAGCCTACAATGGTGGGATGTTAAGAGGAGGAGCTTCCAACCCTCCCACAACAATGGCTAAGGAAGAAGGCCTTGCAAGGTCTCCTCCACTCGGCTCTTGTAGAGCTATGGTCAACAATTTCGTGAAAATCACTAACAAGGCCAAAACATCATCTAGAGAGTTAAACATGCACTTTAATAGAGTTCCATGTCATACCTCAATGGATGGGGAAGGTTGTACCCGAGACTCACCACTAGGCTCACCAAGTGACTCGGGAGCAGTGACGAACTCAGGGGAAGCTGGGGTTAGTTCTGTTACTAATGCAAAACAAGTTAGCGCAAGACCACCTTTCCGAGAAGGTGGGCTCCTCTTATGTCCTCTGTTTCTAGAAGGATCACCCTCCACCTTCTGCTCTGTCGAGGGATGTGAACTCCCCACAGACAAGGAAAGAGGTGTAGAGGAAGAGGAGGAGGAGAAAACCGTAGCAGATACTACCAAAGTGTTCGACATATCTACGGGTTTTGGGAAAGGAGGGACATATGGAAGGGACATCAAGAAGGACGACTCCACCGAAGGAGTGATGAACACTTGCACCTTTTTGGGGTCAGACACATTCATACTCATAGAAAAAGCCAGAAGTAATATGAAGCTTGGTTGAATTGAAGCAGAGGGGAGGAGAGAGGAGGAAACATAAGGGGGGCCTGAGATAGGGGTAGTTGACTCCTCTTCCTTCTTCTGCAAAGTGGCCTGCTCAGCCGTGGGAGCCTTTTGTTGATGCTTGCGCTTGCACACAAGGTAGTTTCTATGACTCTTCAAGCTAGAGATTGGAGGTTGTGAAGGAACAAAAGGCTCTTGCTTAGCCATGGGAGTGTCCACTATAGCTATTTCCTGTAGAGGGACAGGCTCCTGAATGGGAGCAAGAGGAGCAGGTTGAGAAACAATGGGGGGAGTTGGCTCTAATGCCTTGGCAGTAGGCCTCTTCCTGTTTACTGTCTTGGGAGAAAAAATGGTATGGGGCCATGAAGGCCAAGACATAGAAGATTCCCCATGGGGACCCTTCTTCCTACTATACCGAATGGGCCCAGGCTCTGTGGGAAAAATAAGAAGCTCAAACACAGGACACTTGGGCTTTTGCCAAGCGGGGACCATATGAATCTCTTGCAGACACGAAACAAAATCTAATGGCGCCATAGTAGGGTGAGAAGGAGTGTTAGAATAAACAACAGAAGAGGAAGAAGGAGGATCTCGGGACTGCTTCTCTTCTTCCCTTCTACATGCCTTAGCAGCATCACTATCAGCTTTTAAGCAAGTCCTATGTGAAATAACATAAGGCGATGGAGGGTATCTCACTCTCGGTGTTAAGTGCCCTCTCTTGTAATTTTAATAAGTTTGTTACAAAAGTTCCTTCCTAGGCGGAAGAGGACCAATAGGACTAGGCCAAGAGTAATCCAAGGAGTAACTACCATGAGCAATCAATGGTTTATAACCAGTGTCATGAATCACATGCACGAAACCCTCGTGAATAAATTTTAGACATTTATGCACAACCGAGGGTATGAAATTCATAGCTACTAACTAGGGGATACCTAGCTTCACTCTGAAAAGTTTAGATCCCAGGATTATGTTGAACAAAAGATTCACATATTTAGGTCTGACCAAAATTGATAGGACAATACTACCCAGAGGAGGTATGAAAAGTCTGTCGTGTGTGCGGATGGTGCTCACAGGTGCATTGTACCCATTTTATGTAGAAAGTTGATTAACATGATCTCCTCAGTTATGATATTCACTTGAGACGTCAAATCAATGAGAACACCTACTATTGTGTTTTTGTTAATTCACATGGGGATGCAGAGAGGAGAGGGTTCCCTATTAAATCCCATTGACAGATCTTGTGAGGTGAAGGTTATACCAGTACCACTGCTCACAGGCTATGCAGAGGGGATAGGTTGATGCATGAAAGAGGCCATTGCATGCAATAACTGATACTCTCACAGGCCTCCCCAAAGGTTGCAAGATAGGATAGTGACCCAATTAAGGTTTCCTTGCACAACACTTTCAAAACCTTCCAACTACGCCTACTAGGGGTCACAGGTTGGGTTGTAAGGCAAAGGCCTCACAACTCTCACACCTACAACACTCCTAGAATATGAGGAAAGGAACTTTTAGTATCGCCAAATGGAACAAAAATGTAAGGGAGGGGGACCAACCACGTCAAGGCCCTAGGTCATGGAGAGCCAAGAGCAGAAGGCTTCCCTAACTTACCTCACTCTAAAGGGGTGTTTGAAATGAGGGATGAGAATGATGAGGACTATAATGTCCTTCGATCACTCTGCAGACCCGAAATCAAGATTGGGGCTAGGCAATCCGGTTTTCAGATTTGTACTGTACCTCAGATAGCTCTCTGCTCGAGGATGAAAGCACGATTCTGGGATGAGAACGCAGTGTGTTGGAGTCCATACGACCAGAGGACCAAAAATACCATATGAACCAAGAAAAAACAAGCTGAAAGCCTAGCTAGTGACTTCTAAAGGAACAACAAAATAAAATGACAAAGTAGGAAAGATACAAACGGATATGATAAAGTAAATATATGAGAGCTAAGATAATGAAAAGGATCTCACCGAGACGCCAGTTTTCCAGTTGGCTCCAAAAAGAACATTCTCCTGCACACATGAAAGAAGGGAAATTTGTTGGGGTTGTATAGGGGCCTGCCTCAGTCAGACCCCTATTTTGGTGTTTCCACCTCCATGAACAGCCAAATAGCAATGATAGAGAAATGTATGATAAATAAGTAAAGAAGGAAGGAATGCAAATAACACTACAAAATAGTAAAGAGCTACTGAACCAAATCACAAAGGAGAGGAGAAAGATGTTACCACCTCCATCAAGAGCTCACTAGCCAATGGAGGAGAAAAAATGACTTGAACAATCACCACAGCCTTGACCGTGATGAAGGGAGGTTTCACAAAACCTCAAGCCCACACTACAATGGCTTGCTTCACACTTTCTTAACAGAGTTGATGGAGTGTTGTTATTGCTGTAATGGAGTACTAAAGTGTTGTTGAGAGTGGATAATGCCAAGAGAATGAAGTTGAATGCTTAGAGGATGCCAAAAAGAGATGGATTGAATGAAGAATGGATGAATTTGAAAAAGAAGAGAGAAGAATTTGTTATTTTTGGGGTTTTTTGGTCGAAGAGGGACATTACAAATCGTTTCCAATAGGAAGAGTAATGCCTTTTCCAACTTCATACACATGAATCCGTTAGGGACATAAGTGCACTACACAGACGTCTACATGCTGCGTGGGCATCCCTAAAAAATATTCTTCTACCGAAACAACAGACATATGCCAAGTGGAAGGAAGTCAACTAGTTGATGTGGAATTTTGACTTCGGATTTGGTTTTCTAAGGTGAGGATGTACAAAAGGGGAATTTGTGTAAGGGGTGCAAATTCGCTCCTATACACTATGTTATAGAAGCCTTCTTAAAATATGTAGAATCCTTGTCTAATTTATGCACTCTCACTCCCAACAATTGGTTTTGTTAGGATTTAAAGACTCAAGCCCTATTCCTATCTTCTTGGAAGAGTTGACATTTTTTGGATAGTTTTCTTATAGTTTGATAATAATTGGACTCTAACAAACCCTATTTAGGAAGGGCTCCTATTGAGAGACCACAATAGTTAGAGGATATGCTAGATCTTTGCAAGAATTAGATTGAATAACAATTGCTACATTATGTTTTGATGTTTGATATATTACAATAAAGAAGATTTCTCTTGATATATGATTTTGTAAGTTAATTAAAGAAGATACCATGGGGCGCAACACTCAAGCAAGGGCCACTTGAGGTACTGATGATTTCACATAAGATTAGTTAGTTAGATTATGCATTGAAGTTTTGAATTTTGATTCTTAGTTTACATCATAACTCATTTTTATCTTAAGATTTCCAATTCAATTCTTTACTCTATATTTAGTTCAATGATGAAGTTAGATAAGTGTATGTTGTGGCATATGATTAATCAATTATAGTCCATGGAAGTAATAGGCACCCATAGAAACTAGCAGTAATAAGATTAATTACTTTGTTACTTTAGTAGAAGTTACTTTGAGTTATTCTTTTAGATACCTGTACTCAATTGATTAAGTTAGGATTCTTGAATGCACATACAATGCTAGCATCATCTTAATTCTATGAATCCTTGGTTGACAATTGAATGAATCCCTTTTTTAATGATGAATTTATTAGAAGGATCTTCAGGTCCATTAAGTCGTGTGTATGATTAGTTAAACCAATGAATTACATATTAAGTTAAAGCTCTACATTTTTGGCATCGTTGCCGAGAATGGTGCAAGTTTAGAATTCCTAGTTGTGTTTAGATTAATTTTGATTTCCCTTTGAAGAATTAATAAGTTTTCCTTTTATAAACACTAGGAACTATAGAAACTTACAATCGACAAGAAATTTGTTCACTAACAGTGTGCATGGACCACCAATTAAAAGAACACAAACTATTGTATGCAGAGGCATAGAGACACTCTAGGAAGATTTCTCCCCTCGATTCATGAAGAATTTGAAGGTATTTATGGAAATAGAGAACACATTGGGGGATTTGAAAAAGAACCACCCCTCACATTAGTAGCCACTCTAGATATAGAGGAGACTTCCAAAATACACTTTAACACCATGCCTAAAGAAGTAGTGGAAAATCCAACAAAACATGTGATGTTTGAGTTTCCAATAACAAACCAAGAAAGGGTTGTTGCTCTTAAGAACATACATCCTTCAACATTACCCATTTTTTATGGATTAGTTACTGAAGACCCAAACACAATCCCTTTTAAATTTGATGTGTTGTGCCAAAGTTATGATTATACTACAGATGTTCATCAGCTCAAACTATTTTCAACCACATTAAAGGATGATGCTTTGTGTTGGTTTATGGGTTGGGGAAGAATGTCATCCCCAACTGGGAAACAATGAAGACAAAATTCTTAGAGAAATATCAAGATTATTGCAAAGGAATAGATATGAAGAGGGATGACATCTTTATGATCTCATAGAGAGAAGATGAACTACTTGAGGATTATGTTGAAAGATTTCAATTTTGTCTAAAGAAGTCACCTCAAAATAGTCTCTCTCCCGAATCATTAAAACTGGCTATTTTGCAGGGAGTACATTGAGATTGTATGAATTCTCTAAATATCATAGGGGCATGAGATATATCTTGTGGACAATGATTTTGGATTTCCCAACTGCTTGAAGCTCCTTTTAGGGTTTTCACCTAAAAGGAGAAAGGATGGGGTCTAAAATGTAAATTTCTACACTAAAATTTAATGTAAATAAGATGTAATATGTCTAATTATAATGTACTAATGCATTGATTTGGAAATAAAATGAACTAATGATGCGAAACCTAAGAAAAACAAAATGTTGGAAAACACACTGTGATATGCAAAAACACCTAAAAATTCAAGTAAATGATGAAATAACTAAACAAAACTAGAGAGGTGCATCTGGAATTTGAAAGATGATGTGGAGAGATTCTAGAATTCTAAAAAATTGACTAAAAATGTTGACTGGGACACTTACGCCAAGCTAGGTGACTTAGTCCCAGTTTTGGGGAAAACTTGTCGAAACAAGAATATGCTAAATGATCCAGAAATGAAGAAACCACTTTTCAGGCCTGGCAATGGGAATAATTCACCACTGGTGGTGACTTAGTCCACCTATAGATTTTGGGAATCTTGGAATAGGATCCTGTAGCTTTAGGTCTGTACTTGCTTTTCTGACAGGTGTCCAATCTTGATTATGTAGAAAATGGGATAAAAACAGGCTCCAAGCTTGAATTAGGGTTATGTTGACTTGAATAGCTTTGATGAATTATTGACCACTTTTCAACACCTATTTCTTTGAAATTTTTTCCTACAAAGTCTACAAGCACACATGCAAAGAGGGGAAAAATGGTTATGGGTTAGAGTATAGGGGTTTGCCTTGGTCAAACCCCAATTTGGTAATCAAACCCTAGAAATGAAATGAAATGGAAAGAGAATGATAAATAAACAACATGCAATGTCATACACTTACCAAACCCTTGATGTAGAAATCTGAAGATATGCAATGAAGTGCTCCAATGGATGACTTGATTATGCTTAGATTGCTTGAATGCTTAATGAGTGCAAGAGATTTTTGAGATTGTAGGAGATGAAAAATGAAGAGAAAAACCCTTATTTATACTTTTTCTTACTAAATTTCCCAAAAATAACACATCATACGCTGACCTCAAGGGTTAGAGAATGAAATCCCGCCAGAAATTTGAAATAATTTTGATTTTTGTGCCAAAAAGGACTAAGTCGCCCCTTTGGTGACTTAGTCCCACTTAAGAAAATTAAGTGGGTGTTGGGAATTATAGGGAATTATAGGGAATTAAATGTTGTGCAACGGGAATATCCTCAAAAACACACTTAAGGGGGGTCAAAAAGTGTATAAAGGGGTCATTTAAACATGAGAAATGGTTGAATTAGTGATGACAAGTCTAGGAAAGCGTGAAAGTGGGTTACAACACTTTGAAATAAGACTTGGTAAATGATAAAAAGGGGTTATTTAAGTGAATTATGATGAAAGGGTCCTAGAAAAGTGTGAAAGTGAGTTACAACAATTCACAACACCTTTACAAGACATCCTAGAAGTCTTAATGATTCACAAGGGTCCAAGACCTAATGTGAATGTGTTGGCCACATTACAACATTAAATCTAGGAAAAATCAAGCCAAAGTCCATAAGAGAGACTTTAGTGAGCATAAAAATGTCAACTATACATTTTTTGGCGACACATCTCAACTCCCTTTTGACAAGATTTGCAAGGTATACTGAAACTACTCTAGATAATCCATAAAGAAGACCAGGTTTGATAGAACCTCTTCTTTCAATAAAACATCCTATGGGGTCTTAAGGGTGGAACTCAATAACCTATTGTACAATATGACAGACATAATCAACCACCTTGCTTCCCAATTGGACACCTTACATGTCAAAAAGAAGTAGGAAGAAGCTGAGGCAACCCTGGCAAAATTTTGTCTGCATTGCCTCCAAAAGATGATCAACTACAAATGCAATAATTTGGATAGCATTTATGAAGAAAAGCAAGGGAATCCTGATTTTCACACCCTAGAGGATGAAGAAGGTCAATTGTTTTACATTTTTCAACTCAAACCATGGAAACCAAGACAAGGTATGCCTCAAGACACCTTGTCTTGCAATATGTCATTTTTAGGTGGGAATTCAAAATTCTTAAATTGGAACCCTCATCCCTAGGATAATACATAATATATATCATGGCTAATGACCCAAGAACCCAATTGGATTCAACAAAAATAGGGAATATGGCCATCATAGTGGTGTGGGAGTCAGTAATGGTCAAATCAAAATATAAACTACCTGCAACCATAATAACATTTGCAACTATAGCAACCTGTTATAATTCCAAATACAACCATGGCTACACCATCACAACTAAGAGTACCTCAGCTTCCAACCCAACTTGTGCCTAACCCTAACAACAAGCATGTTTAGAAGGCTTATACTAATGAAACCATCCAATACCCAACCTATGGGGTTGAGGTGAGTGACGTCCATCTCTGATAATGAAAAATGCTAGTTGGGTCTTCATCTCCTCACATCATAGAGCTTATTGATACAAATCCCCCATTAGAAATTCTGGACAAACAACCAAAGGAACCCAAACAAAGTTAGGCTCACCCAAGCATCATAAGTATGGAATCACCATTACCTAAAAGATTAACTATACAAAAGTGTCATTCTAAAATTGTATTTGACCTATTGGGCCAACTTAGAAATATTTGCATAAAAATAACCCTGATTCAAGCAATTAAGGAAGTACCAATATACACAAAAACTATGAGGGAGTTGTGCCTTAAGAAGCCAGTAAAAAAATGGAAGCAATCCTAGACTGTGCATGTTTTAGGACAACTTGTTGACATCATGTTAAGAAATATAGTTGTTCCTAAATATGCAGACCTTGGAAGCCCTATAGTAGATGTACAAATCAATGGATCTCTCATAAAAAAACACCTTAATTGACCCAAGAGAAACCATAAATGTTATGAAAAAGGAAGCCATGAAATAACTTCGGTTAATAGAGCTCTAACCTACACCTGTTCAACTGTTCAACCAGAGGGTATTATAGAAGACTTGGTCATTACACTGGACTCATGGGAATACCCTATAGATTTTATGGTTTTACAACCTAAAGAAAACCTAGAAGGATACCCCTTAATCTTAGGAAGGCCTTGGTTGGATACTACAAATGCATTCACTGGTTGCAGGTTTGGTAATATGATCATTTATAATGGAAATGTGACAAAAAAACTAGTCATTTACCCACCTGCACAACCACATACATATTTGGATCAAACTGTGTGGCATGCCATTGATGAAGATGACCAATATTCATTACAAACTCTAATAGCTATTCAATGTATCCCAATATTGGAAACTCAAGATGACGATGAAGTCCTTACAAACATTTGTAGAACTCTTATGGCAGGGACCCACAATAATACAATTGTCTCACATGCTTACATTATCCTTTGCATAACATAATACTTACAAATGCATCTGAGACTACTTTTTATATTTTTCATATGCTGGTACACCACAATTGTAATCCCAATTTAGCAAGTCTTGACATGGCCTTTGTTAAGACATCAGCCTTGGCCATAGATATTACACTAGGAAGAAATTTAAATATCAACAAACAATTGACAACTACACAATAGTCTTCACTATTGATCATGGTGCAAGCACACACAACCACATTCACATGAGACTATCATGATGTGAAAGGTATAGAACCTCACCTATGCATGCACAAAATTTATATTAAAGAAGGCTACAAACCAGTGAGGCAACCTTAGAGAGGAATGAATCTAGTTGTGCATGAAATTGGATCGTGTTACACATCACATCATCAACATAATCAAAGAGCGATGAATACCATTTTCTATGACATGTTACACATCACCATGGAGGATTATGTAGATGATCTATTGGATAAATTAGTCACAAGACATGAACACCTGGCTAACTTAGATAGGATATTTGATAGAATAGAAGAATATAACTTGCATCTAAATCCAAAGAAATGTGTGTTTGGTGTAACATCTAGGAAACTGTTGGGCTACATTGTATCCAGAAGAGGTATCAAGGTGGATCCTGCTAAGGTCAAGACTATCCTAGAAATGCCTCCCCCAAGAATATTGAAATAGCTACATAGTCTTCAAGGAAAGCTTTAGTCTATCAGAAGGTTCATTACACAAATAGCAGCTAAATGTCATTTGTTCACACACCTCCTCCATAAATATGTAACATTCAAATGGGATGGAAGGTATGATCAAGCTTTTCAACAAGTAAAGGATTATTTGCTCACTCTCCTAGTATTAATGCCTCCAATTCAGGATAAATCAATGATTCTATATGTGTCCAAAACAACAACATTGGGAGCTCTATTAGCGCAACTTGATGACCAAAACAAAGAAAGAGCAATATACTACATCAGTCGTACCGTGGTCGGATGTGAGTTAAATTATACACCCATTGAACAAGCATTTCTATCAGTTGTCTTCACAACAAAAAAAGCTTAGGCATTACATGTTAAATAGATAAATCAAGTTTATATCTAAGATAGACCCCTTGAAATATCTCTTAGCAAAGGAAGCTCTTATAGGAACAGTCACTAAGTGGGTCATGATACTTGGTGAATTCGACATAGAATATGTCAACAAAAAATCCATCAAGGGACAGGTGATAGCAGATCAGTTAGTAGAAGCGCCCATTGAAGACCATCAACCTCTCATAGCAGAATTTCCAAATGAGAGCATCCTGCTAACAATAGAGTCAACCCATTGGACCATGTACTTCAACAAATCCCACACCTAGCACATTGCAAGGGATGGTATCCTATTTCTCACACCACAAGGAGACAGTATACCAAAATCATATAGGATTTCCTTCCCCTATACAAAAAATAAATCTGAGTATGAAGCATTGATCATTGGGATAAAAATGGTCGTGGAGCGGAGAAATAAGGATCTAAAAGTCTATGGTGACTCCCAGTTGGTCATAAGGTAGGTCAACGAAAAATACCAGACTAAAGATGACAAGCTTATGCCATACAAAAGGATGGGGGACAACTTCAAACAATACTTTCTGGTCGTCATCTTTGAATAGATCCCAAGGGTTAACAATAAATTAGCTAATGCTATGGCTACTATCGGTTCACTCCTTGACATACCTGAGAATGTTCCTAGATACAAATTCTTGTTAGAACAATTGCTTATACTAGTATTCGACATCCTGAAATCTGAACTAGTGTGTGATGTTCTCGGTCCTAACTTGCCTTGGTATGAGGAAACATTTTCCTATATCTAGCATGAAATTATACCACCCCACCTAACGTCCAATCAAAATAAAACCTTCATCCACCAAACTTCCCGATTTACTATCCTTGGAGATACCTTATACTGTTGAAGTATCGATGGTACTTTACTTTGATGTCTTAATGTGGAAGAAGAGAAAACTGTCTTGCAAGAGGTACATGAAGGTTTTTGTGGATCTCACTCTAGTAAACCTAACCTAGTCTAGAAGATACTTCAAACAGGGTACTGCTGGCCATTAATGGAGCAAGAAGGAGTTCATTATTCCAAGAAGTGATGTCAATGCCAACTACATGGAGATCTTGTGCATGCACATGCACAATATTTGCATCCTATCACTACTCCATGGCCCTTCTCTCAGTGGGGACTGAACCTAATAGGAAAGATATCACCTACCTCATCCAATGGGCACGAATTCATCATAACTTCTTGGAGTACTTTACAAAGTGGATAGAGGCTATTCCTCTAACCTATATCATAGGGAAACAAATAGCTAAGTTCATTCTTAACTATTTAATTTGTCGATATGGTATCCCAAAAACTATCATAATAGATAATGGAACTCCTTTTAAGAACCAAGATGTCCATGAGCTCTGCTCAAGATTATCTATCCAACACTGCTTTTCAACCCCATATTATCCCCAAGGAAACAACCAGGCCGAAGCATCCAATAATACCATCTTGAAAATCCTAAAGAAAATTGTTAATGATGTCGGTCATGACTGGAACCTATAGCTAAACCCAGCCTTATGGGCTTATAGAACCAACATCCGCACACCTCTAGGTGTGACTCCTTTTTCCTTGGTGTACGGATCCAAATCAATATTGCCTATAGAGGTTGAAATCCCATCCCCGAGAGTATCATTGAAGGAACTTTTTTAGCAATGAAGAGTATCGGGTATCAAGACTCAATAAGCTTGAACTCTTAGATGAAAGATGCTTGAGTGCATTGAACCATCTATAGGCCTATCAAAATCACTTCAAGTGAAGCTACAATAAGGAAATAAAAAATAAGAACTTTCAGGTTGACGACTTGATCCTAAAGGAAATTTAGAAAATATAGCTAAATCAAGATGGGAATTGTAAGTTTGAACTAAAATAGCTAGGTACCTACATCATTACAGTGAGCTACGACTTTGGAGCATATCAGTTGGCTACACCAAAAGGAGAACCTCTAGTTGAACCTCTTAACAACAGTCATGTCAAGAAGTTCTACACCTAAGCACATCGAATATTCCAAGACAAAAAGTGAAAAAAGAAAAAAGAATTCAAGAAAATAGTAAAGAGAAATAAAATTTCCTTTAAGTGAAAACAACCTTGAGGCACTTCTAGGACCGATACTATAATGAAAACCTAGTAAACAAGTGCTACATTTGAATAAGACCTGCATCCTTATTTATCGACACTATCTATCTACTATCACATCCACTCCACTCATCGCCATAATAAAATGTGCACCCAACCATGGCTCTATAACTGATCAAGTGTTGAACCTTGTTACATTATCCACTATATTTTTATCCACCTATCTCAAATAAAATGTAATGCTATTCCGAATTGGGGGAAACTTCCTGAACCTGATAGTGCAGTTGATCCTTGTGAATCCCATAACTTGCAGAATACTATCAAAACAAAATAAAAAACATCCAAAAAATCATCAAAATCCAAAACAAAGTCATAAAACACAAAAATCCCCTCACCAAAAAAACATTGTAGGTCATCTCCGGACAAGCCACAATTAGGTCAATATAGTCGAACTATGATGTCTTTTCATTCGTAACATAGAAAAGGACATCATCGATGAGCTATAGAGGCACTAGGTCAGTCCCTTTAGGTGTCCCTCTTGGTTTTTAAACTTGGTCAAAAATCCAAAAACATTCATATAAATTACCAAATATCCAAAAAATAGTTGTAAAGAGTAAAAAAACTCCAAAAATAGTGTCACACATTATAGTCAAACTATGATGTCTTTGCATTTGTCACATAGGCAATGCCATAATCGATGAGCCCTTGAGGCACTAGGCCAATCCCTTTAGGTCCCCCTATTTGTCTCTAAATCTCTCGAAATCTTTGAAATACTTATCTGTGATAAAATTTCCATCCATAATAAACAAATCATTGTTGCAAGTATGGAGGTGTTGTCATGGATGTCAAATGGTTAATTGGTTGTCAATTGGTTGTTTTCATTGATGTCATGAATTTCGGTTATTGGTTGTATATGTCAAGGATATTGAGAAAACTATAATAAAGAAAGGTTGTAGGTATTCAGTGTTTTCTCTGGGTTTTGCTCTGGGATTTTTTGCTATGCTAGTAAGGATCTTAGGTATTGTTCATGGTTGTTGGAAGTCGCTATATCCAGATTTTGGGTTTCTGGATCATTGTACAGCGTGAGTTATGTTCACTAGTTGTGAATTGTGCTTTTTTGGTTGAGGTCCGAGAGAAATGTAGTTGCTATGGATTTATTCTTGTTCAGGTTTTATGACTTGCAATTCTTAGGATAAGTTGATGAGGTCATTTTCAAGTGAAATTTGTTATCTGGAAGATTGGATCGGGTTAAGGTAGCATGTGCTTAATTGATTTATGTGTTTTACACTGGTATTGGTCGACCTTGTGTTAAACACTACTTACGAAGATCGTGGAAGCGTGTTGAAGTGTGTTAGGAATTATTTAAGTCCCCATTAAGTATGTGTTTTGGTCACCCTCATTCTAATTCCACCATAGAATCTTTTGGCACCGACCTAATTTGAATTTGTAAATACAAATGGTGTGTGGCTGACCTTGGATGAGTTTCAAAGTTGAAGACAATATAAATAAAGGTTGAGATGTTTGTGAAAGATGAATGTAAGAGAAAGACATATGCGAGATAGATGAAAAATAGTGTGTGTGTGTGTGTGATGTGAGTTTGAGAAAATTAGTGCGAAATTCAAGTGGAAATTTTTTGGAGGTAGTGAGTTGAAGGTGTACTCTATCATTCAAGCATGTCTACAAGTGTGTGAGTGAACTGTGGTGGAAATATTCATTGCATTGAGATTTTTTTTCTCTTTGTAACAAATATCTTCTATCTTCTTTGTAATTTTGTGGTGGTGAGCCCTTCGGGTGGTTAAATCTTGTTGGAAAGTGAGTTCTGTTCTAGATAGTAAGTCCTATTTTGGAAGTGAGCCTTTGTATTTGGTTTGATATTCCTTATATTGTGAGCTAATCCTCACCGCAATTTTTCCCTCATTGGGTTTTCCATGTAAATCTAGTGTTATTGTGTGTTTGGTTTTGCTTCTTTTAGTTTCTACTTTTGCACTTAATGATTAATACCTTTATCAGAGTAAAGGATTTGTGAATGGTAATAATTGATCTAACTTTTGGTGAAAGTTTCAAAGGTTAAAATTGTCACAACTATTTCACCCCCCTCTCAGTTGTCTTGTTCAATAATCATCACCTTCAAACTTTTAATAATGCAATCAACAAAGTAAACATCAAAATCCAAAACTTCCAAGAAAAGAAACAAAATGATTGGATCATCATTAGACTAAAACAATGCTTATGTATGAACTACCCTACCTTTTGATAATCATCATCAACATCTTGACATATGTCTTAACAGATAAAATGTACCTACAATAGACAACATCGATGGGTAAACATTCTGAAACATGAAAACAACTATGGCAAGTGATACAAGTAGCATTTTTTTTTAATATTTTTATGATCTTATCTTATTGTCACATTCTCAAGATCTCTCAAGGATGTCCATAAGGATTTAGAGAGGAAGGAATGGGGAATTGATAATTAATTTTTTGTTTGCGCTGTTTGTTGGATGTTTTTGCAATACTAGTTACCACGACGAATACTTGCTTTTTTTGTGCATGGAAGTCGTTTTGGGATAATTCATGTAATATTTACATATTAGGTAATCCATACCTTCCTATATAACTATTCTGAAATGTTTTGAAACTTCTCACCCATATACTCTAATATGATTTCCATATGTATAGTATGAGCAAGAATACTCCTTTTTTGTAGAGTCAAAGTCCATGCAATAGATATCAAGCCACCTTGGTCATTAATACCTAGGTGCATCTTGTCTATCTGCTATATCAATAAGGATTGATAAAAAACTACTTAGTCCTCCATGAAAGCAAAAAGGTAGCAGTAATGGGGATCTAGAATGCATATCATCATAATCATCTAAACACTTCTATCTATCTCTAAATCATACTAACATATCTTCTAACATCCACACCTTGCATCATAAAGTCATTAGTACCACATGCATTCCACATCCACAAACTCATCAGTGCATATCATCTTCATCATATAATAAAACATCATACATCATAACATAATCCATCACACATGCATAAATCATCCATCCATCCATATCATATAAAACATCAAAAAAAAATCATGAGCATATAATCATAATTCATCTATCATATACATACAAGCATCCATAAACATCCACAAATATCTCATAATACATATATACCACAACAAAAATGTTATATCTCATATATCATAAAAAATGGGAATGTCATGTACATCATCGAACATCATGTGTGATATCAAAATATACAAAATTTTACACGAGGCCTCAGATGGCTGATGAATGTATATGAAAAAATATATGTCTACATATGTCTCTGGTACAAACATAAAGATCATGAAAAAATCATACATCAGCCCTATTGGCCATCACGAGGTGGGGATCTATGTTGATGTTGGTTGTGAACAAGAGATGGCTACGACTGTCTAACAGTATGTCCTCCTGACTCTGCCCCTATGGCACTACTAGGCTCACCAAAATGATGATTCCTATGTACTCTCAGTACAAATGCCTCATATAGAGTCTAATAATATGTCCTCTCAATGATGAGGCGATCCCGCTCACATTGATGCTATTGCCTCTCTATATCTCTCTCCTATCTAAGAGAATTTCACTTTGTCTGGATATGACCATGCTTAGTTGTGATAATAGCTAGTTGTACCTCTAAATCCTTTCGTTAGGTTGCCTCTGCATTTGTCTCACCAACCCTAGCATCCTGATCCTATGCCACTTGATCCCGCTTGGGTGTAAGCTGAGAAATCCTAGTGGCCATATCTACCTATGGGTGAGGTCCCTGTAGTCCCTGCTGCTGATGGTCGTCACCCTGCCCATCTTGTCTATCCTGAACATGTTGATGTTGCTCATGGGTGATCCTAAGCCTCTTTCAATCTTGTCAGTAAGCAACCACACCTCCTCCTCACCCCAAAATTGGATCTCCCGCTGCTCCTTCCATAAGGATAGTGAATCTCAATGACTTGTGTTGTGCCCATCATCAATCATACTCTCTCGTGGTCCTTGGATCAGGTCCACCCACTACCCAACCCCATCCAAATGGTCTCAAAGCTCTAAAAGCTACAACTGATTCCCCAGAATCAACACAAGGAACCCATGCAGTCTCCTCTCTAGTGGTCTATCCAAAAATGGCAAGATAATCATTGGTCAGGTGAGTCTAGCATTCGTCGAACTGTCTAAGCACTATGTCTAGTAAATATATCTCCAGAATGATATCAACTCAACCAATAAAAAATCAAGTCTACCTATAGTAAACCAAATGCTCCTGGTCATTTGACTAGGCCTTACAATCGTTGTACAACCGCCATGTAAAGTTTGTCATATCATCAAACACTACCCTCCAATAGGACAATCTACTCGGCTAAGTGTAGTGTAGGTAATCAAAATAATGATATCCATAAGGATTGTGAGCATCCCTATCTTGCATTCCTTCCACATGGGTGATCACAATCCTCTCCCAAGCCCAAAAATGCAATAAATTGGCACCAACCAAAATGCTACTGCCACCCTTGTAAACGACCTTATGCATATCTCTATAAATATGGGACAAAACACATTGACCCCAAGCATATAGTGTCTCGTGCTCCATCATCTGCTCTATCACAATTCCCTAACCAATGAGAAACCTCTTATCCCTCCTATTGGGCATCAAGGGACAAATAATCAAAATTTCCAAAACAATGACCATTAAGTCTGCATCATCAACAAATGGAGCCAAGTCAATCTCAGAGTCAACCACCTAAAGTTTATGAACACTGAGTAACCTCTGCATAGCCAAGGTACCCCTCCCGATGTTGTAATTGATCTACTATCCATGGATGGTTATTCTAAAAATCCTCTAGACATCCTCCAGGGTAATGGTACACTCTCTTGTGGGTAGATGAAATGAAGAGGTCTCTGAATGCCAACTCTCATCCAAATTAGTCAGCATAGCTCGATGAGCCCTGATAGCTAGCATATAGGCTATATATCATAATCCAATGGCATCAAGGAAATCTCTCTCGAGCTATTGAAAAGTGGTTAACCCATCAATAAGTCGAGGTCTCCACTCTCGCATGAATAATAGATGTAAGATAGTTGTCAAGCATTCAACCCACAACAACAAATTTTTTCCATAAAGTCAAGTCAAGAACTTAAATATGCAACTAAATATTCCAAATCAGTTGTTTTGAGCAATAACACACTTTTTCTAGGGTGATAGCGGTTGTTCTTGGCAATAGTGACTATCTCTAATGATAGCACGCCTATCTAAAAGGTGATAGCGGCCATATTTTGCAAAAGTGACCAAAACCCTAAAATTTCCTAACGTATGACCAAATTTGACAAAAGTGGCCATCTTTTGCAAAAGTAGCCATATTTCTCAATAGCGACCATAAAAAAATAGTGATAGCATTCGTATCGCGTCAATAGCTAGTTTTCCCTATAATTGTCACTATTGCCTAGTCGGTACTGCTTGACTGCATCCACTCTGTGTGGAACTCCTGGAACTCAAGGCATCGTGAATAGATGTTTGCAGATGGAAATATCTAAAAAGCTCTAGAGGCAAGAATCTCTCAACTCAAAGTGTGTAAATGAGTAATTTCATCGTAATTTCCATTTTAGCCCCCCAAACCCTAATTTTTACCCTTGGACCCCTTCTAGGTCAATTTTAGGAGCACCTATGACCATCCAGAACCCTAATCACGAGCCCTAAGCCTTAATTTTTCATTCTCTACACATCTACACTACTCAGGAACCTAGTTGAGCGCCCGAGTTGAAAAATTAATTTTTCTGACCGATATCTTGAGGGGGCAGCCCAACGTCTTATCATCCTTCCGCTGAGTGTCGGGGCATAGTGGGGCACATTAATTTTTTTCAATCTTGATCTAAACATCAAATTCTTTGAAACAATGTAACTAGTACATTGTGTCAAAGATGGGAAAAATGTAGACATGTAAAAAATGGCTTAACGCATATCACACATCCTAAACTGCATTTTTCCATTATTGACATCACTTTCATTATCACTATTGCATATTGATTCATTAACATCATTAATCCCCTTTTTAACGTCATTTGCATCATTAACCCTATTTTCCTCTATCAATTAAATAATCTAGAATTATTTAATTAATTCACTATATCATCACCTAATTTAACCTTATTCTTCCTGATTAATTAAATAAACACAAGTTATTTAATTATGTCACTAACATACCTTATCCATCTAAGTTAATTAAATTGTTATCATTAATAATTTAATTAAACTACTTTCCATTCTTCAAATTTGAATAATCAAATCAATTATTCAATTTCCCCAAAATCACTCAACATGGTCAATAAATAAATATACCTTTATTTATTAAAGTCAAATGCAACTTGCACGTTTTTCTCAAACATTAATTAATTAATATTTTAATTAATACATCATCACACATCTTGATTGAATAAATCATAACAACTAATTTCTCAATCTATTTCCCAATCCCACTAATTTCTCTAATCCCACTAAACACTGAACCTGACTTCTCCAATCCCTCTAATCATTCCATCTAATCCCACTGATTATTTAATTAAATCCCTTAATTGAATCAATCAGATGAATTAACTGATCAATCCATTTCCTCTCAATGGTTCTCAACCATTGATCGTGATCTTTCATTGTTGATTCTTGATCGTTCATCTGAAAATCATAAATCTATAAAACAAGCTTCATCCTTCTCATAAATGATCGAATAATCTAGAGAATTTGTGGAGAGGTCATGTAAAATTGGCTATTGAAGCACATTGAGTAAAAACTTGCATTCTAGATCACCATTACAACTACCTTTGAAGCTTTCGCAACATGGAGGCTTCATATTGATCAAGCAATCCAACATCTGTTATCAATACAAATACACTCTGACATGGGATGGTAAAATTATAATCTTTGAATTTGTTTATGTTCTCATTTATTCTAACATTTCTTGTTGAATTCATTGCTTTACAATCACATTTCATGAGTAGGTTGGGATTTGTCTTGTTTTTATTTCATTCATTTGATTTCGTTGTTGTAATTTCATTGATCCAATTCCCCCTTACACAAGTAGTCATGAGTCAAATTTGGAGAGTACATATTTTTAGTGAGCTTGACATAAAGAATTTTAGGAATGAGTTATATCATTTTTCTCTATATTCTATTCAATTTCCTCTATATTATTTTTCCTTTGTCTATTTCTACTATGGTGCATATAATACCCTTGAATATGTTAGGATAGACAAAAACCCAAGCGAAAGTCCCTTCTATTGATTTGATCATTGCTTCCTTTGATTATTACATACCACTATATCCTCTATATTTTGTAATTAATTATAAATACAAAAGATATTGAATCTAAAGATGTTCATCAAGAGTGATAGTAGACCATGAAATACAATCAAGATCATATTACCTTTAAACAACCCAATATGGGGGCCATAACAAGAAATGATCCTTCAAACAAACCCAAACCACTTAAGAGTCTAACATGTGCTAGTTCATTCTAAGATTCATAGTTATGAATAACATCCTTGTATCCTATAGAGACACAACTATCCACATTGAAAATATAATGAGACACACTGAAAAGGACATAGAAAGTGCATGAATGGCCTAAGAGGCCTTTGATGTGGCATATTAAAATTACCTAGCCTCCTTGTAACACATACAACCAAAATATCCACCTAAGGTAACAATAAGTGGGGTAACTCAATGCCCACCATACAAACCACATCAACACAATCATCAAAGTCCACCTTGTAGTGATAGAGCACAAGATGCTAATAAAACAAACAAATAAACCCCATAGGCTTTTGAAATTGCCTTGGTCCAATGAATTAAGATTATTGAGGTTGGGGTGTTGAGAAATAATTTCAAAACCCAACACATAAATATAAGACTATAGTCTTTTAGGTACTTTCATTCCGATCCTCTTATCACCTCCCAAAGTGATCCAAATGAAGGGGTTATCAACCATCCATAGTTAAACTTATATTTTCAAAACACAAGCAACAAGGCAATTGTGCCTTCACCTTATTGTTCACAATGAATAGCGCATACCAAACTAGAGGGATACTCACCAACCTAATGTACAAATACACTACCTGTCTAGTTTTCAGCCAACTACTCCATAAAAATTTATACAAATTTTATTGGGTTTTAGAAACCCTACATAACCCTTCAACTATAATAAAAAATCAATCACCAACACTAGGACCAATATTCAAAGGAAAAAAATCCTCCCATGTATAATTCCTTTTCAAGTTCTTACCTTGAATATTTGAAGGGATCATTAGATCATACAATAGAGAATGCTATTTTTCCAAGATCTCTCCTTGACTTACCCAAATTTAAGGAGGAGATACTAACACTCATATTAAGGAACATGCAAAAATTTGAGACTTGCTTCTATGGGGCACAATAGCCACATGCATTTTCCTAATACCTTGTAAGGGATCATATTATATTGGTATTATTAATTGCATGAAGGATTAATAAACTCCATTTGATAGCTCATTGGAAAGTTCATCATATAATTTGATATGGACAAGGTAATAAGGACAAGAATCTAATAATTCCTAAGAAAAAAAGAACATAATGAATTAGTATATCACTTTATAATATAATGGATATAATTTCTCTACTCATCAACAAGCATGTCACATGAATCATAAGGAACTATGAAATCTCTTATTATATGCTCTAAATAGTGTCAAGGAATTTGATTACTACCTTGGTCATGCAATGTTTGCATGAATGAGATTCAGTCCACCTAATTTAGTATTCTATAGCTATAAGAATTTATCTATGGGCAACTGAGGAAGGTGGATTGATCATGTTTATGAAGTCCAAGCCCCATTATGCAAATGGGCCTATTCCATAACTAGTTGAAGTGGTAGTGTTGGATTTATTTCCCTTTCTATAAATGTCTGTAATATATGAAATGAGCATACATGTACATGGGAAGCCTTGAAGATAATAGGTAAATAATATCCTGCCCTCAAGATTTGATGGGTGGTAGTTGAACCTGAGTCATGTCCTATAGCAAAAATTTTATGAAAATATTTGAGGACTTCACTTGCTTCTTCTTTCATCAAACATTTGAGATACATGTAATCATTATTTCTTCTAAATAAGACCCCAATTTTTATCATAAATTATTACCCTTTAGGTGCAAGGAGCTACATTGCGTAGAATTTAGGTGAGTTGGAAATTTCTTCTTTAGCAAATAAAATATCACATTGACATAACAAGGATCCTTTGGAGCATTTTCAAGTATATATTATTGGCATGATATTTTAGGATCAACCTCCATAATAAAGCATGTAAAAATATATCCTCTAACTCTTCATAATTGGCTTCACCTCCAAATCAAACTCTTGTAATATGGTGACTCATTTACCTCTTTTATCACCTAGCTCACTTTGTATTAGTAAGGTTTTCATTGTTGTATCAAGTATAATGGCCAACATCTTGCTTCTTATAATATAATACTTGAGCTTATTAACAACCTTAACTAGTGCATATAGTATTTATTTTATACATTTGGATACCCAAGTTCTAAATCCCTAAAGATAGTAGGACTCTCATCTCCTTGATCTTTTCATTGCATCAACATAGCACACATTATTTAAAGAAAATGAATAAATGTGGAATGAAAAAATAGTTTATATTGAATATAACTAGAGCTTCAAAAATGAATTTATTTATTTTAGTGAAGGTAGCCTTTGCATGTAGTGCCCATTCCACCTTAGAAATTTTCTTGAGCATGACATTAAGTAGATTAAGAATCTCGATACAACCAATAATAAAATTATGTACAAAATTGATCTTATCAAATAGAACTTTAACTTCTTCTTGTAGGTTGGTCGAGGAATTTTGATTATAGCTTCCACTCTTTTTAGATAAATGGATATCCCATTTTATAAGATGACATGTCTCAAAATTCTCCCTTTAGGAACTGCAAAGGCACATTTCTTTGGGTTCAATAGTATACCATGATCCTAGCATCTTTGTAGCACTTTTCTTAATTCATCTATATGATCATATATCCTATTTGATAACATGGTTAGATAATCCATGTAGATGATTATGCACTTGCCAACTAGGCCTTTGAAAGAAAAATCCATTTTTTATATTGAAATATTGCACAAACAATAATCATACTAAAGGGCATTATCCTATAAGCTAATGTTTCCCATTTGGTGGTAATGGTAGTCTTCAACCTATCTTGTTGATCTACCATTACTTGATTGTACTCAGAGTATCTATCATGAAAATACATCATTTGGGACTTTTTTGCAATAATTCATCTAGAGAAGGTAGTGGGTATTTTCCCTTCTTGGAGGATTTGTTAAGGTTTCTAGAATCAATGTAGAGTTTGAATTCTTCAATTTTCTTCCTTACTAACAAAAGGTTAGCCACCCAATTAGAATGTCTAATAGGGAAGATAATTCAAGTAGAGAGAAACTTAAATTCCTC
Organism: Sequoia sempervirens; assembly: GCA_007258455.2. NCBI lineage: Eukaryota > Viridiplantae > Streptophyta > Pinopsida > Cupressales > Cupressaceae > Sequoia > Sequoia sempervirens. The sequence continues at coordinate 194,282,933 of VDFB02000002.1, read as the reverse complement.
TTATGAAACTAGAGGTTCCAAAAAGCATTCACTAATATTTATTTTTTCCCAAGCTTGAGAGAAAGTATATGGGTGATTATGGAGGGATTATATGTCTTCAAATCCTCATAAATGTATGCTATCACATCATGAAAATATTTTAAGGCATGAATGATTCCAAAATTTTCCTTTTTAGTAAAAACCTTCCACAACAATACATTCTTTGTATTTTGTTGATTCCTCCTATTTTATGGGAGTTATTATCCTACTTCAATATTGGCATGGCTCATTTTTTGAAAAAGTTGATCTTCATAAAAATATTCTCTAGTTGTACTATCCCAAGTTTGGGATTGTATTTATTCTTAGGTTCACTATCCCTTCACCATCAATTTCTACATCTTTCCTTTCACCTTTAGCAATGAGTTGGGCTTAAAAATATTTGAATTAGTAATGAATTATAAGATATGCTAATCATCATTGAATACTTGAAAGTGAGTGACATTATCAAGCATGGAAGGAAATGACACTAACTCAATTAAAAAAAAAATAGCACTAAAAATGTTAAGGGTTCTAGAGTGTTATTCTTTGAAGCTAAAACATTAGTAATTTGGTTATTTCTCCTAAGAAAAAAATTCATGTTGAATGCAACAAATCCTTAAATGAGATCCTATATTCCATTCTTGTAGCTAGATAATCTTTTTGCATGCAACACATATTATTTTCAAATCCACTTAATCACTAGTTCAAAATTTCCAGAGATATGTAAAAATTTTATGGGCCAAGAGAAATGGATGAACAAGTGCCTCATATTTATCTATTTTATTAGTATAATAGAAATGAAATCTATGATCTGCTAGAAAATATTTAAGTTGAGGAATTATTAACTCCACTCTTGCTCCAACCCTATGTTTTGATTTAGAACCATCAAACTTGAGGGTCCAAAGATAATTTTTCTTTTGTTATTTTAAAGACGAAGTTTCCAAATATTCTTATATTTGTGCAATCTCTCCATGAGATGATCCTTATAATGGTTTTAATACATTTTCTACCCCCTTTACTTTTTTAATATACATCAAGCATGAGGAACACATTGATTCAAAGTGAGCAACATAATGGATTATACACCAATTGGGTAACAAAAAGTCCTCATGTACCCCTCTTTTCCCAAAAATGATTTGTTTACTTGGAAGCCTACATACAATTATTGGAAACTTTGGATGAACCACCCTTATCAATTGATGAGGATACTTCTTTCACTTTCTCTAGCACTTGAGGGATTGATAATATTCTTGAAATTTCTTGATGTTGCACTACTATAAGGTATTAAAATGACATTAGCCATTAGGATGTTTTCTACTTCCATTTCTACACTAGCTAGGATGTATACACTAGACTCAACTTTAATATAGATAATCTCTTTAGTATGGTTGTATTAAGTGATAAGGTGCTTCATCCTTGGTTCCATTTATACTCATATTTGATTGGTAATATCCGTCCATGGTAGTCACATGTGTGAGAAGCCTATAGCCACATATTCACTCAATATCTTGGATCAATCTCCATTTAGTAGCATGCCATAAATATTTTGACTACCTACGACTAGGATATCAATGTAATATTGCACATAGGGGTTTGAAGCTAACTACATATGTATGTGATTTAACTACCCAATCATATTTAATTTAACTTTATTTAATTGGATTAATCTATAGAATATTTGTCAAGTGTTAGCCCAAGCATCTTATAAATTGATAAATGCATGACATTGGTAGATGTACCAAAGTCTACCAAGCAGTTTTGAATAATCTTACCAAACTTAAATAAGGTCAAAAAGAATGTTGGAGACTTTATTTTATCCTTGTAGATGGCTATGTGAGCATCTAAAATTTAGGTTCAAATTTTATCCTTTCCTTTATTTTCTCTAAATGGATCCTCTTTTGTTGAAATTTCCTTGGTTGGATAATCTTCTAAGGATTGAATAAAATCTTGTTTAATTTCTATCATTTTCATTAGCTCTAAGAAAGGAAGATTGACTTTGATATTTTTTTATCTCTTTAGTAATAAAGGACCCTAACTTGTTAACTTTCATCTTCTCTAATAAATTCACGACTTAACCTTGAGAACTTGAAGCATGAAGACTTGAAGAGGAACACATAGCTCCCTTAGGTGGCTCTATATTTTCAATGGAATTAAAATTAGGAGTCTAATAGTTATTTGGAGGGATAGTGTTGGACACTTGGAACACTGAGAGGGGGGGTGAATCAGTGTTCCACAATATTTAATTTTCAAATCAGATCTTAAACTATCAACAACAATAATTAAACCCTTAATAGCATTCACAACACATAAACAGATGGAAACATGCAATCACATTAATGAACACCATAACACCAGATATTTTTACGTGGAAACCCTGTTAGGGGAAAAAGCACGGTGGAGATTAATCCACAAAGTATACTCTGTTAAAAGTATGATAAAAAGGGAATGCACTTGCATTCAGGCTCACTGCCTAGAGCTTACTGCTCAAAAGTGAAAGGCTCACTACCTTACAAAGTATAATTGAAATTACAAAAAATTCTTGAACTAAGAGAGTAGCATCTACAAATGCTTGGATTCAATTCCAATTAAGCACACAATCATATTCCAGATCTTTCTATCTAGTTTGCACTTCTGCCCTGCTCTACTCTGCTCTGCATGCAAAACTTTTTCTGCCCTCAAATAACTGATCTATCTATTTTCGCTCTCTTCTACACATACACTTCTATCTTTCACAACTACTTCACACACCAAAATAATTTTTTGATCTCCTTTATATATCTGCTAATAAGGAATTCATTGTATGTCGGCTTCACATCAAAATATAATATTCTTGCTTATGTCGGCCCAAATCATCAATTAGAATTGATGTGTACCCACACAAGTTAGCTAGACTATAGTAGGGACCCAAACCAAAGTTCCAAACATAAGAAATAACTAAATGCATACTCCATATACATCCACGATACGCCATATAAAACATGTCGGCCATGATGAGAGAATAAATCATGAACCATACTACCAAACCTCTTAACTCGAACTCTGACTAATGCAACATCACAAAAACTCACTAGTAAGATAGTACACATGCTAGGAAGACTTCCCTGGAGATCCACAACATAGAATAATGATCCAGTGAAGTGATCAGATTAGCTTGTCAACTAGATGTCCTATTCTTCATTCTTTCTACCGGTTGATTACAAAATCTTACTTCCCTTGCTGGTAGGAGCGATACTAACACTGTGGACCATATTGTTGACTCCAGTTGCTATCAATGACAACAAAAGTAGCAAAAAATGATCTCTCAAAGCCATATGCCAACAATCTCTCCCTTTGGAATTGATGGAAACACTTAGCGAAAAATTGACTAAGTGTCAAAACCAAAAACTCAACAAAACTAGAATTGTTGCTCCCCCTTGGATGTCAAAGAAAATTTTCACTGCATTCTCTCCCCCTTTGACATCAATGAAAAAGATTCTATCTCTTCCGCTCTCCTTGTAATATGTTACTATACTTCTCTTCCTATTCTTTCCCTTTTGCAAAATTGAGAGTTGGATCAAAATTTGAGAAATTGTTGCAATAATTAGAAGATTATTTTATACTTAGCTTTAATTTCTAGAAGGAATTTCTTCCAAGAGTCCACCGCAATCCCAATAGCTATAATCAAGTTTTTATTCTCTGATGTTCTATTGATAATTTGGATAAGGGATTCAGGAATGGTGATTGCTTCTTCCAACTTTTCTCCTTTCTTTAGCACTTCAATCATTTGCTCTAGTCTTCCTTCAATCGGGTCTTTTACTCTCCAGAAATTGTCCATGAGAGTATTTCTAGCAAAGTGAACCTTTGCATGCTCAGCCTATAGATCATGAACATTTTTCTTAACCTTTCCATCCTTATCCAAAAAAATATTGTAGTCTTGTCCAATTTTGACAAGCTCTTTTTCGATTTCCTCCACCCTATCCTTGTACTTGCCAACCACATGAGGCCACCTTAGACAGTAATTGAAGATTATATTGGCCAAATCAATGCACTGTCTTAGCACATTCATTTTCTTCTGCAGTTTAGCAAGAGATAGCCTAAACTGCATCTTCAAATGGGAAATTATTTCCTTCTCTTTCTTATCCAAAGGCACAAGTTCCATAGCCTCCTTAACACACTCAATCAATTCTTCTGGGAGAACATCCTACATACTCTCCAATTCAATATTGTTATCAACAAAGTATCTTCCCAAAGTGTCCTCAATGACATCCTGCTCATAGGATGGTCCATTCAACCATATATCAGTTATATTTTGCATTCCATCCTCATCCTGAATAATCTGCAATATCTTTTCTTCAAATAGAGCACCTTCATCATCACTCTCTTCTACAATTTCCACAACCGGTTCAACTAGTTTTGGTTCTTCTCTTGGAGTATATTCCTCAAAGTCTTCATCCTCTACATCCACAACCAATTGTCCTTTCCCTTTTTCTTCAACTCTTGCTGACTTGGGTGCTGAAGGAGTGACACCAACCAAATTTCTTCCTCTCTTCTGCATTTTCTCCGCCTTTTCGGATGATGATCCAGCTTCAGTTATTTTTACTGAAAGAGGGATAACACTTGCCCCAAACTTTTCTAGCACCTTTCTAAAGAAGTTTTCATAAACTCGTTCCCCATTTTCAAAAGAGTTATAATGCACAAAGATTTGCTTGTAGACTGGTACATTTTCTTTCCACACAACATTGTCATTCTAAGGCAAGCAATTTAGAAAATACATCATAATGCATATTAAAAGGGTGCCAAACCAAAAGGAGTAGTCAATCTCCTTCATTAATTGTACATTCTCCATCAGTTGATCCTTCATTAGACTACATAGGTCAAAGTCTTCATTTTCTATTATCATTTTATGAGCGATATATACAACACCTGCCGAGGTTGATCCTTCTCAGTTTCTGAACTAGATCTTATATGAGATTCCATGTGCAACATACCTTGTCAATGGATCTTTAATCGATGGAATTATTAGAGCCCTCTAATCTCCCCTTATTCCGGTTAGGGCTTCAACTTCAACATTTCAAATCAATTTCTTTTTAGGAATATTACCAACATTGCATAGACCTGTTAGATTCTTGATTACATCCTCTGAGATTTCATAGGGTTTATCCAAAGTGAGGATATCACCGTCCAATTTGTTTAAGATAAACCAAATCACTTCCGCATTGATGAAATGAGGAAATTCATTCCATATATCCAAATTCTTATGCTTTGATCCTCCAAGCTTCCCTAATTCGGCAGGAGACAACCAATTTCTTTCATCTCTAACTTTTTGACTGCTATACTCATCCAAGATCATTGTTCCTTTGGTTTGTTTCATTTTTCGTACCGAGCAGGGTACTACCGATTGCCAAATAGATATTGAATTGATAAGCAACAAAGATACCTCAAGAATTCGCCGCTATAATGACCTTTCGCACCTTCAAAAATTTTCTAAAAAAGGTTCTCCAATTGTTTCCTTTCAATGCACAATGACGAATTAGGGTTTCAAATTCCCTTTTATAACTTTACCTACTTAACTTTCTTGTCGCATTAAATGCATTGCCCTAGAAGTTTCAGATACACTGAAAACTCAGACAATAAGTGAAGAATCCAACTTCGAACTTTCAACATTTCGTCTAACACAACAAATGATTACAAATACATTTTCCAAAGGATAACACAAATTTTGACGGCATCTAGCGATTCAGAGCCAATTATACACAGGGGGCAAAGGATTTTTCATGAGAAACTCCCTCTAGGCCTCTAGCCTGAAATCAATTGTCGGAAGAATTACTGAAAGGAGCTTCCAATACAGCCTTGTTTCCTTCATCAGGTTCACTTTTCTTTACCCATGTTTTCTTCATCTGATCTCTCTTCCACATATTCTTTTTCTTTTCCTTTGTTGTTTTTCTGTGAATTTCTTCCTTGATAAACCAGGCCTCTTTTGTTCATGTTTCTGTTCCTGCAGAATTTTGCAATGTGCCCAAAATTGTTGCAATTGTAGCATACCAGATTCTTCTGTCTATACCATCCATTCCACTGATTTCCTCCTGATTTGCATTGATTAGCAACATGTCCAAATCTTCCATAGGTATAGCATTTAATGTTATTTGTACTGACAGGCATATTTCTGCATTCTAATGCCTTATGACCAAACTTCTTGAATTTAAAACACTAACCGAAAAATGATGGAATACTAGGATATATCTTTCTTCTACATTGAGAAGCCATATGTCCAAATTTATTACAAACAAAGTAATATCCATTAAATTTTTGAGCATTGGGTTGCCTTATCGGATGTCTTCTACCTTTGTTCTTCTTTTCAAGGTTCTTCTATTCAAATCTAGAGCTCTCACCCTTCTCATAGCCAAGACCTCGCTTGTCATTAGTAACCTTTTGTCCTTTGGTTATGTCATTAAGCCTAGTAGAGCTTATCCTAAATTTTTCCTTGAATTCATTTGCAGTAGCAAGCTCATTTATGAGGATAACTACCTGTCTCTCAAGTTCTTGTTCATTGTTTCTAGATTGTTGCAGTTCAATTTCCAACTGAATGAATCCACTGTTAATTCTACTACATTCCTCAATTTTTTCTTTCAGGGACTGGGCCAGATTCTCCTCATTCTTCTTTCTTTCTTCAATCTCTTTGGTGAACTTCATTGCTGCATATTCCATTTCAAGCTTTAGAGTTTTATTGTCCTTAGCAAGCTTTTCACATTCTTCTGTTATTTCCCTTAGGGTTTGATTCAGATGGACATCATCCAGACCTTTGCTTTCTTTTTGCTTCAACTGATCACACAGTTCCTTCCTCTTTTCTCTTGACCCATTTATCTTATCCTTCAGTGATTGAATGATTTTTTTGGCATCTACAAGATTTGATTTTTATTCCATGACCTCTACTTTGGACTGATCAACATCATCAAGTGCCACCATAAGTTGTTGTTGAAGACCACCAGCGTCCATTGCAATTCAAGATCCACCTCAAGCTGTTAGACTTCTGAAGAGGAATCAACTCTAATACCAATTGTTGGACACTTGGAACACTAAGAGGGGGGGGTGAATCAGTGTTCCACAATATTTAATTTTCAAATCAGATCTTAAACTATCAACAACAATAATTAAACCCTTAATAGCATCCACAACACATAAATAGATGGAAACATGCAATCACATTAATGAGCACCATAACACCAGATATTTTTACGTGGAAACCCTGTTAGGGGAAAAAGCACAGTGGAGATTAATCCACAAAGTATACTCTGTTAAAAGTATGATAAAAAGGGAATGCACTTGCATTCAGGCTCACTGCCTAGAGCTCACTGCTCAAAAGTGAAAGGATCACTGCCTTACAAAGTATAATTGAATTACAACAAAATATTGAACTGAGAGAGTAGCATCTACAAATTCTTGGATTCAATTCCAATTAAGTGCACAATCAGATTTCAGATCTTTCTATCCAGTTCGCACTTATGCCCTGCTCTACTCTACATGCAAAACTTTTTCTGCCCTCAAATAACTGATCTGACTATTTTTGCTCTCTTCTACACATACACTTCTATATTTCACAACTAATTCACACACCAAAATTATTTTTTGATCTCCTTTATATATCCGCTAATCAAGAATTCATTGTATGTCAGCTTCACATCAAAATATAATATTTTTGCTTATGTCGGCCCAAATCATCAATTAGAATTGATGTGTACCCACACAAGTCGGCTAGACTATAGTAGGGACCCAAACCAAAGTTCCAAACATAAGAAATAACTAAATAAATACTCCATATACATCCGCAATATGCCATATAAAACATGTCAGCCACGATGAGAGAATAAATCATGAACCATACTACCGAACCTCTTAACTCGAACTTTGACTAATGCAACATCACAAAAAATCACTAGTAAGATAGTACACATGCTAGGGAGACTTCCCTGGAGATCCACACCATAGAATAATGATCTGGTGAAGTGATCAGATCAGCTTGTCAACTAGATGTCTTGTTCTTCATTCTTTCTACCAGTAGATTACAAAATCTTACTTCCCTTATCGATAGGAGCAATACTAACACTATGGACCATACTGCTAACTCTAGTTGCCATCAATGACAATACAAGTAGCCAAAAATGATCTCTCAAAGCCATATGCCAACAGATAGAAGCAATAAGAAGACATTTTGACTTATTACTCCTCAATGCATAAGTATTTCCCTTTTGATATTGTTGATACACCTATACTTCATCACATTACCATCTAGTTTATTTTTTCCTTCATGAGGAAAATCATAAATTTCCACTATCATAGAAAATTCATAACCTAATGGGACTATCTAATAGCCTATAGATGTGCTAGGTTTCATAACCACTTTTTCACTTTGCACTTCTATTTGAAATATGTTAGATGCTACTATGAATTGTGGGAAATTGGCCTTGATATGATCATTTTTATTATGTATTATGAACCAATTATTGAGAAGATCTACTATATTGACTCTCGTAGGTGACTTATAGTTATTCTAGTTTTTTTCATCTAATGGAGAAGTTACTCCACCTTTGTTTGGCCTAGAGTTCCACATTCTATTTGGTCTTAAATTTTTTTATTTCTACCTTGGGAATTTTGTAGTTGCATATTTTAATTTTTGAGGTATGTAACCTCATTGGAAAATTTTCTTACTCTAGAATTCAAATCCTTTATGTGCTCCTTTTCATCTTGTTCTTTGAAAATTATTAAGTCATGAGAAGGAAAAAAAAGGTTTGATTTCTAGGTTTGACAACTGAGAAATAGTGAATCTAGGATGCAAGACCGTAGATTGAGTAGGAACTAGATAATTTAGAATAAGATTTGGGATTTGGATAGGGTGAGATGGCCTAGATAATCATTTATCATATGTATATGGTTAAGCATTTGTGTTGGTGTAAATAGGTATATTTTTTTAATATTATGAAATTGCACCCTTATGCAATTTCACATTACATCAACCTTCACTTTAGCCTAATAAGATGATAATGTGAATTCCATTCCTCCCCGCCTTCATTTTCATCCTTAACCTTATCATTTTTTGTTGGTGTAGGAACTTTTGTCATGGATGCTTCTACGTCATGCAACCATTTGTGCACCATGCAGAAATCTTGATAAGATTCCTAATCATGTGGCCATTGGGACATTACACTTCTGCTTGCCCATGAAGTGTAATGCCTCTGCAGTCGCAGGTGCACCCGAAAAATGGCCCTCTTAAATACAATTCTTCATTTGAACTCATATTTTTCCCTCTCACTCATTCATTCTCAATTCATTCTACCAATCACTCACTCTTGCAACTCTCATTCTCTCAACCTTCATTCTCTCCTTGCTCTCTTTCTTGTTCAAGCTATTCTGCATCAATCTCTCACACATTAGTGGCACTAGATCTCAAGCTCTCTCAAGGAATTATAATTTCTCTCATCTTCACAAGATCATTAGAGGGAGGGTAACACTTCCTTTTCATTGCATTGTCATTCTTATTGAATAACATATTGTTATCTTGCATGTTCTACTTTCTTGTCTGTCATTCTATCTTGTTGTCTCTTTGGTTGTTCATGGAGGTGGAAGCACCAAAGTGGGGATTTGACCAAGGTAATCCCCGCAAACAACCCCAACACTTTTACTATTTCCATGTGTGTAGGTTGTTTGTGAGGAGCTTTGTGGGAGGCTTCACAGCTGGACAACTCATGAGTTCATCCCTTTTCTTCTACTACTTGTCATTTCATTAAATAGTTTATTTATTTGTTCATTTAGTATTCTTCTTGTTGTTCTTTTTCTATAATTTCAACATTCTATTTAGTCTAGTTAAATTGTCAAACTTTAGTTTTTGAGTAGTTAGCATACTCAAGTGTTTCTAGTGGCTGACTCTATCTTTGGTTCGTATGAGATGCTAGCGAACCATTGAGGTGCTAGTGTGTTGCAATGTCATCCTTGGTCCATGCATTCATCCTCTAGTTAAGGGCTTGTCTATCTATCTCTCAAGACCTCTGAGGTTTGTTCACTCAGCTTCTAAATTTCTCTTTTTATAAATAATCATAAAACCCAAAAACATTGCATAAACTCTTCCTTAGCCGTCTTTTGTCACTTGAACTTTTTTCCTTGAGGTAATAGAGAGCTATTCACTCCTTGCATACTCTTCCTTGTCCTAGAGACTTAGGAGTAGTGAATCCTCTCCATTACATTTTGGTGAACCTAACATGAACTTTCTTTCCTCTTGTCTTTGTCTTGAAATTTTTCTTCTCTTGTGTTAGGACATGTAGCTGATAGTGTGTTGTGACATTCTTTATGAGATTCACGACCCAATCCACTATCTGTAGATACATAGTAAGGAGAAGATATCAAAACATGGATATGGGGTCTAGAAGGTTTAGTCCTCCCTGATCGAGTATGATTTATAGGAGTGCTCTACAAGACTTCTAGTCAAATTCTCCCTACCTCATAATGAAGTTGTGACCCATACCCCTCTAGCCTCTCCCTCAAACTCTTCCACTTCCTTAGAGGAGGAAGCCACTCTTAGGTTTCTTGTGGAGCAGGTTCACTCTTTTGAATTGAGGCTCAAAGAGCTTGCAGGATTCTTGGCGAGAGAAGATGCTTATGCTCAAGCCGCTCCCCTTGTTGATAGTCTAAAGAATTTATTAATGAAAGATTGAAGGGGCTTACAGCTGCTTCATGGAATTGCAAATATTATGGAAAACTATGTCCCATATTACACCTTCATCTTGGATAATACCCAAGATGTTTAATTAGAAATCTCTAGCCAACAATTGAATATCCCGATACTTGGAGTGTCTAATTTCATGGTTGACATGGGTCCCTCCATCAATACTACTAACACCACCACCACATGAGTAAACCCCCATGGTTACAGTGAATCGAGTCCCTCTAGGTTTTTTAGAGTTTTACATCTGGGACTTATAATGTCTCCGCCTTTGGTTCTCGTGTTGGTTTTGATACTAGTGCCAATTTTTGCATTGGTGTTGGTGCTATTTTTGGCACTGGTGCTTGTTCTTGTGCTTCTGCTAGTGCTAGTTTTTGTGCTAGTGCTGGTGCATCTGTCGGTGTTGGTGTTGGTGCTTTTGTTGGTGTCAGCGCCTTTACAAGTGGTTCTGCTAGTCACACTTCATCCACAAACCCCATCCTTAATGATTTCTTGTAGAACATGAGACAAATGTTGTCTCAACTAGCGAACTTGGTTAGCTCATCATCTCAACCTATGTTTCAACCTTATCATTTTCGTAGTCCCTTGTCTTTCAATATCCTAAACACTCGCATCCCATAAGGGATGGAAATCCTTAATTTTGAGAAGTATAATGGTCCAGGGGACTCGTAGAATCATGTCTCATCCTTTAACACTATGTGTACAAATTTCTTTCATCATTATGCACTTCTAGAAAAACTATTCCTACGTTCTCTTAAGTATGTTGCCTTGGAGTGTTATTGCTCTTTTCCTAATAATTATGTCTTCTCCTTCAATCAGCTTGTAAATTAGTTTCTCTAGCAGTTCTAGGCCAACATTGGGCCAAAGTTCGTGTTTACTGACCTCGTCTCATGTAAGCGGGGGGCTCATGAGAAGGTCACTAATTTTATAGCTCATTATCAAGCCCTTTTCTCTTAGATCTCTTATCCTTTGCTTGATTCCAATGTGTAGAAGGCATTCATTAGAAATTTGCAGCCAACACTACAAGATATATTCCTTTTGATGAAATATTCATCATTTTCCCATCTGTGTGCTGCTCTATGCGAGTACCAATAAACAATTGCATAGTACAAGGGTTTTTCATTATCCTTCGATTGGGATGGTTGATCAACTGTGTCAATCTTTGGTGAGTCTAGAAAGAACAAAGCAATGGCGAACATGGTATTTTTTTCCCACTAATGAAAAATTTGTAGGTCGAAACAAAATATTCACAAAATTATCCGAATCTTATAGTAATTCCCTGTATAAACTATTAAAAGATGGAATAATTTAACTCTCCTAGAGATTAGACCATTGTTTGAGCCATCTCCTTAGTGGTATGATGCAAAAAAGTTCTATCAATATCATTGGGTCTCAATTCATGATACCAAGAGATGTGTGCATCTTTGTCATGTGATACAAGACCACATTGATAATGGTACCATCCAACTCAATGGAAAAAAAAGAACTCAAACAAATCTATAGCAAAGAATAACAACCACCTACAGATCTACACAAATTCATTTCCGTCTCATTCTGCCAACCTTGTCACCCCTTATTCTTCTTCTGATCCAACTCCATCTAAGTATGTGAACACAATTTAATTTACTTGTATTTCTCCTTTAGATCATGTGAATGTAACTCTTGATATTACATTCACCTCACATGACCTATCTTTGAACAAGGTGCCCTCTCCATTGTACATTCTCGCTCATGCAAAAAATAATTTTGTAACAGGCATTATGGTTGACCCCATGAGTTGAGTGAATGTTATCATGGAAGATACTCCACTAGTAGAATTTGGAAAATAAAAATGACTACGTGACTAAAAAATTTAGTCACATGACTAACACTAGTAGTATTTGGAAAATAAATGACTAATTTGGTCATTTATAAGTGACTAATTTGGTCATCAGGTAAAATCACAACTAAATGACTAATATCAGACAAATAAAAATGACTAAATAAATGACTAATATAAGACAAATAAAAATGACTAAATAAATGAATAATATCAGACAAATAAAAATGACTAAATAAATGAATAACTAAATAACTAAATAAATGTGCTCATTATTAAAATATTGGCCTTAATTTTCATTTTAATAAACATACTCTAAAAACTTTGTCAAGACCTTATTTTCAATCGTAGCCCGCCATAATTAATAATAAAATATTACAAATAAAATTACTAATAAATATTTTTTGTGGAATAAATATTTTGTTTTGTGGTGTCATCATATGAACACCAAATTTTCTTCTAAATTGAATGCCCAACTCCTCAAATGGCCTAACTATGTAGTGTGGAAGATAAATATGCATATAATTCTCAAATATATACTAAGCTACTTATAAGTTTACATACTCTACATTTACTAGAGGAAAATAATGATATTACAAATAGTTTACTAGCTTATCTATCTTAATATATTAAGATATATATATTATACGCCGAGAGATATCATTATCTAGGCGTATTTTTTTCTTTTTTTCTTTTTTGAATTTAAAAAATATGCCTCGATAATGATATCTCTCAGTGTATAATATGTATATATCTTAATATATTAAGATAGATAAGCTAGTAGCAGCCACAACATGCTTAACACATTGAATAATTTAATATATTTGGGGTTATGATTAGAGTTAGCATTTAGGATTAGGGTTTATATCATGGTTAGGGTTAGCATTAGGGTTAGAGTTTGGTTTAGATTTATTATTATGATTAGGGTTAGGGTTTAGTGTTAAGGTTGGGTTTATGGTCATAGTTAGTGTGAGAATTATGTTAGGGTTAGGGGTAGAATTATTGTTGGGGTTAGGGTTAGGATTATGGTTAGGGTTATGGTTTACGATTAGGGTAAGGATTATGGTGATGATCATGGGTATATCTTGTAGTTAGGGACAATGTTAGGGTTAGGGTGAGATTTTTGGGTAGGGTAAAGGTTAGGATTAGGGGTATATAATAGTTAGGGATGGGGTTAGGTTTTGGGTAGGGTTAGGGTTAGGGTTAGAGTTAGAGTTTGGGTTAGGATTATGGTTAAGATTAGGATTATGGTTAGAGTTAGGATTATATATATATTGAGGTATTAGTGATATATATGTAATATTTATCTTAGAACCTAAACCCTAACCCTAATTAAATCCTAACCCTAACCCTACCTTAACCCTAACCCTAATTGAACTTGATATCAAACTTTATTGGAGAACCATAACCATAATGCTAATTGAACACTAAACCTAACCTCAATTAAACCCTACCACTAACCTAACCTTAATGATAACCCTAACACTAACACAAAGATTTATCCTAAAACCCTAACCTAAACCTAACCTCAATTCTAATCCTAACACTAACCCCAAGATTTATCCTAGAATTCTAAACCTAACCCTAATTGAACCCTAACCCTAATTGAATCCTAACCATAACCATGACCCTAACTCTAACTAAACCTAAACCGTAACCCTAACCTTAACCCCAATCCTAACCCTAACACTAAGACCAAGATTTATCCTAGAACCATAACCTTAACTCTAAGCTTTATCTTAGAACTGTAACCCTAACCCTAATTAAAACATAATTGTAACCCTAATTAAAGTATGACCATTATAGAAACCAAACACTAATTGTAACCTTTATTAAGCCTTAACCCTAACCTAACCTAAAAGCTAGCCCTAATTTAACCATAACCCTAACCTTGATCCTAACACCAAGCTTTATCCATGAACCCTAGCCCAAATTGAGCCCCTAACCCTAATCCTATTTGACCATAATTGAAATATAACCCTAACCTAACCTAACCTTAACCTTAACCCTCACCCTACTTGAACCCTAATTTAAAACTCTAACCCTAAATGAAATATAAACCTAGTTCTAACCCTAATTAAACACTAATTTTAATCATAAGTCTAATCAAACCTTAATCATAACCTTGAATATTAATCAAATCATAATTCAATTTCAACCCTAAACCTAACCCTAACACTAACAATAACCTTAATTGAACCCTAATTGAAACCCTAACCATAAGTGAACCCTAACTATAACTCTAATTAAGCTAACCTTAATTGAACCCTTAACATAACCTAGCCTTAAACCTAATTAACTCTAACCATGATTGAACCCTAACCCTAACCCTATCCCTAATTGAACCCTAAGCTTAATTAAACTCTAGCATTGATTGAACCCCAACTCTAACCCAAACCCTATTTGTTCCTAACCCTAGTTGAGTCCTAACTCTAACCATAACCTTTACCCCAAGCTATATCATATAACCATAATGTTAACCCTAACCCTAATTGAACCCTAACCTAAAACTAACCATAATTAAACCCTAGTCAAGAACCCTAACCCTAATAAAACCCTATTCCTAACCCTATTTGGACCCCAACCTTAACTCTAACCCTAACCCAAATTGAACCTTAACCCATGAGAAAATAATTACCTTAATTGAACTCTAATCCTAACCATTATTAAATCCTAATCATATTAATTAAACCCTAACCCTAATTCCAACTTAATCATAATTGAAGTCTAAGCCTAAATGAACCATAACCCTAACACTAAACCTAATTGAATCATAATCATCTTTATCATATCCTTATTTGAACCCCAATTGTAACCCTAATCTCAAGCTTAATTATAGAGCAATAACCCAAATCATAATTTGATTCCTAATTATCTCTTAACCATAACTAAACTCTAACCAAGAACTCTAACCCTATCATAACCCTATCCCTTTTTCTTCAATTTTCATCATTGAGATCCGAAGGGAATTTGCCATTTTGAAGAATGAGTTAAAATGAGTTTATAATTAAATAAAATAAATTTATTTAATTTGTAAGTGAAGATGGATATAGAAACTCGCATAATTAAATAAATTATATTTAATTATGTTTTATTTGTAAGTGAAGATGGATATAGAAACTCACATAATAATTAAATAAATTATATTTAATTATGTTTTAGAAGTGAATTTAGAGTGTAATTAAATATTTAAAAATATTTAATTATTTGTGGAGTGAGAAGAAAATATTAAATTAAATATTTAATATTTAATTTAATTATGGGATGAAGAGAATATTCCATATTTGAATTTAAATATTCAACTTTTAGAATAATATGATAATCAATATAAATAAATTATGAAAATTTATTTAATTTAATTAAGAAGAATATGGGAAATGTCAATAATTAAATAAAGTTATTTATTTAATTAAGGTAGAAGAATTATAAGAATGAACAATATAAATAAATAATTAAATTTATTTATATGTAGATGACTTTAGGAGAATTAATTAAATAATTTATATTTAATTAATTAAAAAGCTTAATCATGACCATTTTTAGATGCATAAATTTTGCCCCTCTTTGAAGTGATGTGTAAAACACATTGCTTCAAAGAAAATAAGATTTTTTTTTGCCCCTGACACGTTTTTGATATTGATGTTGCTACTGATGATGCCCCCTCGGGAGGTAAATCACAGATGATATGAAGTCCGAAAATGTGATAAACAATCGAGATTAGATAATGATATTCTGGTGAGGAGACAGTGATTTAGCTCCCGACAAATGATGGAAAGAATGTCCCATTTTGAAAAAAAAGTCAAAAGGCAGCAAACTGACCTTTGTTTGACCTTTAAAAACGCAAAAAAAGTAGAAAGAGACAAATCATTTGCACTTTTTGACTTTGTGAATACTATAGCTCTGAGAGTGACCTTGCGACATGGAGATTCCATATCATTATCACCGATTTGAGAGATCTCGCCGATACTAGAGGCCAACAACATATGGACCACCGGTGAGTTAATCTAACCGCTCGTGTTTTGAAATTTTTCGCGTTTGAATAAGAAAAATGCACTGTTTTTCCGCGGATTTTGAATATGAAAATGATGTTTTAGCGCTTTCGATGATTTTTCTGGCGCTTAGGGTAAAAACAATAGCGCATATAGGCTAGATTTTGAATAGTTAGCGTCAAACCAGTTTAGTGCATTCGATGAAATAATAGCGCATATAGGGAAATCGCGCATCCAGTGATTAAAGTAGCGCTTAGGTGGATAATATTAGCGCATATAGGAAAGAGTGCATAGGGGAACTGTTTGAGTGCATCCCACGAAAAGAACAACGCATATGGGTTTTAGCGCATAGAGTCCACAAAGTAGCGCATATGGGTTTTAGCGCATAGAGACCACAGAGTAGCACATCTGGTAAAAATAGGCAGAATGTATGATTTGATGATAGTAATACGAAAATGATGATTTATATATTGCTTCCTTAGTCAACAAATAGGTAAATTATCATGTCATCATGCTGATATGGATAGAAATGATGGAAAATTTGGTGTTTGAGTGATAACTTTGCTTCCGAGAGTAGAAAACAAAGAGTAATTGTCAAACAACTTTGTTTCAAAAACAAAGAGTAGATTGAACTGATAACTTTGCTTCTCATGAATGAAAAACAAAGAGTAAATTTCGAATAAATGATTGATATGACTTCTGATAAATTTGCTTTTTGCGATAGAAAACAAATAGTAATTAATGGTAGAGCAGATTGATATGATATCCAGCTAGATATATTGTGTATTGGTTTGCCTGATAGGATTGATTATGTGATATGGGTCATTGATATGATGCACTGGTACGAGTCATTGATATGGGTCTGATATGGGTCACTGATATAGTTCACTTGATATAGGTCACTGATAGATATGAGTCTAATTGATTTTGGTTGATTGAGATTGAATGAGTGGTATGATTCTGATTAATTATCCTTGTGATGACCAAAAACCTCCAGATTAGAGAGTAGCACTCGGCAGGATGGGATAGGATATCGTAGTTGACACCTGCAGATGTAGCGCTGATAGATACATGTGGTTTGAGATCTTTGTTGGCTATGCCGCCGATTTGGGCCAATAGAGGATTGTTGACGACACTAGTAGAGCGATGGCATTCGGAGCATAACACCTTTCATATGCCGACTGGTGAGGTGACAGTGACTCTAGAGGATGTATACATGATATTAGGTATCCCAGTGGTTGGTGCCCTTGTGCTCTATGATCACAAGGAGCTCGGGGGTACAAATTCCTTGAGGAGAGTGTACGGTGATGCACAGATAGCTGGGTATTGGGTACCATTGGTTGACTTTCGAGGATATCTAGTGTTGCCTACAGTTTTGGGTGCGTTCATTGGAGGTTTCCTTTGTCCGGATCGCTGGTCAAAGGGATTATCAGTGGGATGGGGCAGGATTTTGGAGCAGATGTTGCTACAGCCGCGGAAATATGCATGGGGGAGTTGCATGTTAGCACACCTATATCATGATTTGCATCAGGTGGTGTACAGGGGTGCCTCCAGTTTGTCGTGTGGTGTGACATTGCTGCAGATCTGGGCATGGGAGCATCTTGTTGTGACGAGACCAGCGTGCCCCAAAGTGAGGCCACCAGGTAGGCCGTATGTATATGCTTAGGCTATGTTCCTTGTCTAGCCCAAGCTGGGCAAGGTGGATTACTGGAGACGACTTTTAGATGACATGGATGTCATGGTATGGCGACCATATCTTGATTGTGAGCCATGGGATACAGATGATCTAGAGATGCCATTTGTATGCATTCTGCGGTTTTTCGGTCCTGATGAGCCAACACCCATTCTGGTAGTACCACAGCTAGGGGCAGTGAGACACAAGGAGGGGGTAGGTGGAGAGCAGGGTGCAGTTGGAGGAGAGGAGGCAGAGAGTGGAGAGGAGGAGGAGAGTTTCGACGGAGATGATGGAGATGACGGTGGGGATGAGGGACAGGTGCTGAGGAGGTCGAGGCTAGGGATTGGGTGACGAATAGTGATCCGGGTGGGAGCTTCATCACAGCAGGGGCAGATAGCTACCCTTCAGACCCAGGTGCAAACATTGTAGGGACAGTAGGGACAGTTGCAGAGTTAGCTGATGCAGGCACATGGATTGATTGTACAGCTACAGGCACAGCTGACACAGGCTCATGCATAGGCACAGGTACAGGCGCCTGCCCCAGACCCACAGTTAGCCCAGGTGATGATAGAGAGAGATGCATTCAGATGGAGGGCAGTGGAGGCTGAGGGCGGTTCTCAGAGGTTGATGGGTAGTGTAGAGAGTGCATCATTGCAGGATGCCATTGCAAAGGGCATGGAGATGGCGAGGGAGGTCGAGTATTATATAGTTAGATATGAGGAGTTATGTCCTCCCGATCGCAGAGAGCCATTCCTGCGGTCCCACACTAGGACCAGGAGTAGGTCACGGACATGCACACAGAGCCTAGGGGTTACCGGGCCTCAGCGGGATCCAGACGAGGGTACCAGTGGCAGGCCACCTCCTTCCGGACTAGCTCCATCAGGGGCATCGACCAACTAGCAGATATATTTCTCACATGTGTATCATTTTTGGAGCACGTATATTGATTTTTGATCGTATCTTATGTATTTCTCTTTGGACATTTCAGTTTCATTGGATATTTGGACATTTGTATTATTGATGATGAGTGATGATATGCAATGGGGATGATTTTGATGATATGATGTGCATTTATGATATGATGATGTGATATGTATTTATTTCTATGTGTTATGGATTTTGGTATGCATTTGAATGATTTGATGACTAATAGGATATGCAGGATGATTTGATATGATGTTTTCATTATGATGATGATGATTGATGATGCATGCTAATGATGTCATGCAGGTGGATGACTTATGATGTGATTATGAAAATGATATGAAAATGTATGTATGGAATGTTTAGTTTTGGATTTTCCAATGCAGGTAAATGATGATAAATGAATAAAAAAATGAATGTTGTGTTCATGATATGCATTATGAATTTGTATGATAAAATGATATGATA